>CM077825.1:31649890-31972123 GCA_039720395.1 Liquidambar formosana
ATTCAGTACCATCAACCCACGGCCTGTGCCACTAGCCTGTAATAAGCTAGTGAGTACGTTAACGGGTTGCTCTTTGAGCACCCTAGCCTGGGTGACCCTTGAAGGAGAAGTACCCTAATTGACCGACCACACTAATGTCCCCCACAGACCATTGCATAGCCTTGATTGAATGTGTGTCATTATGCATGTCATGTTGCATTTGCACTTAGGCCTATGATGTTTAGGTTAGGGGGCAAAGCCCATCATTGTCTATTATCTTTTCAAGTCCAGGCCCAATTGAGAGGTGAGGTGTGTGATCATGTAATTGGACCCAAGCCAAAAAAAAAGAAAAAAAACAAAAAAACAAAAAAAAAAATCCAAAAAAAAAATCCAAAAAAAAAAAAAAAAAGAAAAAAAAATCAAAAAAAAAATATGGGCTTGGATCCAAATGAGAGTGAAAGATTGTGTAAATATTGTAATGGGCCTAGGTGCAAAAAGGATGGACTTTGGTTGGTTAAACCCAATGTGATACTTTGACTTCATCTCATATTCCTAGGGGCATCTCATTGATTGTAGTCATCTTATTAATTAGGGGTCTTAGGTTCTTTGTATCTCCTTTGATGTGTAGTCTTTTAAGTTGGTCCATTTTAGGGGCATTAGGCCTATTCATTTTAAGTTTACATCTTTTCCTTTTTGGTTTTGTATATTGTTATCATATCTCTTGTCTAGGTCTTTAGTTGTCATTTTAGGAGTCTAAGTCCATTTGCATCCTCCATATTAGGTCATTGTCATTTGTTCATCTCATTCTAAGTGTGTCTAAGTTCTCCCTTTGGTTCAACCCCTTTAGTCTTTATTTGTCTTCATCTTATTCCAGGGGCATGTTTGGATGGAAATTGATATGAAATCATTATGAATAATCAAAGTAAATAGCTTTTATAAGGATAAACACATTCCTTGCAGGGGTAACCAATCATTGCTTGGGTTCGTAATTCATTTGGAAGGTTAGAAAGAGCAGAAACATCACAAACCACTGAAATGGATGCTGAACAAGATATGGTGAAGAAGCTGGAAGAAATGATGGCAAAGATGATGGAAAGATCAATGGCTCCTATTTGAAAAGACTCCAGAAGATTGAAGTTAACCAGGGTAAACAGACAGGTGAGACTGGGGAAGAAGATGAAGATTTTATTTTTGATGAAAAAGACCATGAGGACTACCTTAAGAAGAAGGAAACTGAGGCTAAGAAGAAGGAAGCTGAAGCTAAGAAGGAATCTGAAGCCGAGAAGAAAGCTAAAAAGAGAGAGGTGCAAGACATTTCTGATGAAGTAGAAAAAATGAAGACTATTTTGAGGAAATCCCAAGGTGTTGAAGAGTACATGCTAGACATGGATGAGTTATGCCCATTCCCAAACATCCAATTACCCCCAAAATTCAAAATGCCAAAGATGGATATGTTTGATGGGACTGGTAATCCTCGCAATCACTTGAAACAGTACATTCTAGCAATGAAACCTATGGGACTTTCTGAAGAGCAAATTGTGCATTGTTTCCCTAGAACTCTTAATGGCGATGCTATGAACTGGTACCTTTCCTTGAACAATGCAAAGACCCGAGACTGGAAGGAACTGGCTATGGAGTTTGTGCACCATTATAACTACAATGTCCAACTTGATGTCACTCTACGAGATTTAGAGACCACTAAGCAGAAGAGTAATGAGACATTCTCTGAGTTCTTGACAAGGTGGAGGGCTAAAGCCGTTAAAATGCCTAATCGTCCAACTGAGAAGGATCAGGTGCGCATGATTGTGAAGAATCTTCTGCCGACTTTCGGAAGACCATTGATGCCGATACCATTGAAGACTTTTGAGGATTTGTATGACGCTGGTATACAAGTTGAAGATGGCATGGATAGTGGGTTGATTGACAAAAATGATGGGAAGAAGCGTGCATATGGATTTGGTAGCTCGAGTGCAAGTAATGGTAGTAAACCGAATGAAGTGAATGCTGTTAATTCGCGTAATGGACCTAGGGAGTTCTTTCCACTTGGTGTGTCCCTATCTACAGCCCTTCGGAATTTGGTGAAAAGAGGAAAGTTGAAGCCACTAGATCCTACTCCTATCAACAAATCAGCACCTAACTACAATGAGAATGAATACTGTGATTTTCACCAGAGTCACGGCCATCATACTGATAAGTGCGGTCGTCTTCGCCATACCATTCAGGACATGATTGATTTAGGGAAGCTTCCTAAACCAGGATTGCCTAATATATCGACGAATCCACTTCCAGAGTATCATGGCATGCCACCTCCAAATGGGGATGGGGCGTCATGGATTTGACAGAAAATGGTGGCTTAGTTTCTACAGTTCTAAGATATTATTTGAATAATTGGTCATTTTGGTTGGATTTTTATGGTTTGGAATAACTGTTTGGGATAATTATTTTGGTATGATTGTTTCTTTTGCTTATCAGTGAATGGTTTACATTAATTTATTGCTTGCTTTCTTTAAATTTGATGTGGTCTGCCTTTTTAGCACATGAGTTAATATGCTTGCCCTTTTAATGCTTGAATTGCGAACAATGGAAATCAAAATGAAGAGAGGCCATCATTTCTGCTATCCTTCAAAAGAAAAGAAAAATCCCTTGCTAACCCTTTTGAGCCTGAATAATTTCTTTTTTGATACCCTTGTCAAGGATTACCGCCCTACACTAGGGGCAAATTTTAAAGAGGTGTTGTTTGAAGGAAGGGGTAGTATACATATTGAACAAAAGAAAAAAAAAATTGAGAAAAAGAGAGAAAAAAAAAGAAAGAAAAAAGAAAAAGAAAAGGAAAAAGAAAAAAAGGGTGCTAGAATGAAATAGCGAATTGATTACCACGTCGGGAAATGAAGTAAAGGAACATCATTGAGGTAATCCTTGACAGATAGGAACCCATGGAAATAAATTTTGAGCCTTTATTATCTTTTCTTTCTTGAGCCTAGAACCCTGAGCCTACATTACAGTCCAGATAAAGTCCTCTCTGATTGATTGAAGTTGTTCAAGTGAACTACGTAAGGCTTGATCCCTTCTTGGGTACGTAGGCAACCTTTAAAGGTGCAGCCACATTATTATTCATGCAAGGGGCATGTGCCAAAAAACTCATGTGTTGGAAGACTGAACCATTGATAATTCAAAAGAGAGATTGGGATTTTATTAATGTTTTCTATGCTATGGAAGAAGGTCTCAAGCAGTTCAATGTGATGGCAAGAATAATTCTTTGAAGGTGCTGATGGGTTGATTATGGGAAGAATAAGGAGAAGAAGGCCCGCTAGGTTGAAAACCCGAAAGGGCGGCCTAGGCAAAAGTTAGGGCATGAGGAAAATGAAAAGATGAAAAAGAAAAAAAATATATATAAAAAAAAATAATAATAAAATAAAGAAAATGATGAAGGAAGGATTTCAAGCAAGGGGCAAGGTGAACCTTGCGAAGGATGTGTCCCAAAATGAAAGAATATTTCAAAGATTATCCGTGTTGGTCTCATGAATCAATTTCCTCTTTAGTATGTCTTGGGAGTCTTCTCATCCAAGGGCTTTTGTTTTATAAATCATTCTTTTGTTATCCATCCCTTAGACTAGGGTCTGTTTCTGTCGTTATTCCTTGAAATAGGGTCTGCATTCATGTAACTTCATATCTTTGTGCATCCCCCAAGGAAGGGATTAGGTTTGTTTGCTTGTGCATTCTCAGGGAAAGGAATTGCATTTCTTTTTTACCTACAGAGACAAGGATAAAATTTCCATGCTTGTTTATGATCCACAGGGACAGGGATCATGCTTTTATCCACAGGGACATGGGTAAAATTTCTATGCTTGTTTAGGATCCATAGGGACAGGGATCGTGCTTTTATCCACGGGGACAGGGATAAAATTTTAATGCTTGTTTATGATCCACAGGGACAGGGATCGTGCTTTTATCCACAGGGACAGGGATAAAATTTCTATGTTTGTTTATGATCCACAGGGAAAGGGATCGTGCTTTTATCCACAGGGACAGGGATAAAATTTCTATGTTTGTTTATGATCCACAGGGAAAGGGATCGTGCTTTTATCCACAGGGACATGGATAAAATTTCTATGCTTATTTATGATCCACAGGGAAAGGGATCGTGCTTTTATCCACAGGGACATGGATAAAATTTCTATGCTTGTTTATGATCCACAGGGACAGGGATCGTGCTTTTATCCACAGGGACAGAGATAAAATTTCTATGCTTATTTATGATTCACAAGGAAAGGGATCATGCTTTTATCCACAGGGACAGGGATAAAATTTTTATGTTTGTTTATGATCCACAGGGAAAGGGATCGTGCTTTTATTCCCCGGGAAAAGAATAAAGATATCTTTAGCATCTTCATTGCTATGTTACTCTTCGCAGTTAGTAGTTTCAAGAAATTACTTACTGAGTGCCCCATTGTCTTGCATGAACTACGATAGGTCTGATCTCCATAGAGTACGTAGGAAGTTAGGCGAAGCCTAATTCGACCCTCATGCATGCATTTGCATTTATTACATGTGCACCTTTGGTTCAGGAAAGTCAGTCGGTTCAAAATGGTTTGTCTTCTGGTCTTCCGATTCCAATCACTTTGTGAATGAAACCGACAGAAGGGGCAACTGTTGACACTCAATTTTGTACCGCCTGACAATTTTGGACCACCCCTAAGCCCAATGATGAAGGGCAGCAGCAGATGAACTACCACGAGCGAACCCGAAAGACCCATGCAGGAACAACGTGGCTTTTTGATAGTTTTTGATACCCCATGATCATATGAGCATGGTTCATGCACATACGTGCATCTTCCATGCACGTACGATCATGCAACCTGGTTTTTTTATACCCCATGATCGTACGAGCATGGATCATGCACGTACGTGCATCTTCCATGCACGTACGATCATGCCCTTTATTTTCGAAATTTTCAGCTTTTCCCCCCAAATCGTTTCTTTCCTTGTGAAGCCCCTATGTTGACAGCTGCTTAGTGGCGGCTGACAAACCCTAATAGACCCCGAATTAAACCCTAATCCTTGCCTATATATACCCCATTTTCATCTAAGAAAAGGGATCCCAACTTTTGCACCTAGCCTCCAACCCAAAAGATCTGAAAACTCATAGTTGTGACTACGAGAGGTCCGGAAGGCAAGCTCGTGGAGAAATTGCTGTTGCCCGTACCTGAGGGTAACGATTTTCAATCCTTTATTCCATTTCCTTGTGATTTAACGTGATTATTAAATGTATGAAATGTGCATAACATCCTCCACATCCCTTTCATTTAATGGTTAGCATTCAGATTCGTTTTAGCATCTATTCATCCCTTACATGTGATATTCCATATTCTATATATTGTTCGGGTATATAGGATAGGTAGAATTCCGCAATCATATCTCTTCATTAATTCTTGGTATTCGATTCACATGATTTAGGACTACATGTATGAATATTGTTTATTGCATCTTCATTAGCATTCACTATCATTCCATCATCTAGGTTTAGGCTATCCTATTATCCCTAAATCGCATTATAGCCATTTCATTGCATATATTCGAGTTATAGATCCGTTCGGGCACGACATGGCAAGTGCAGGATGAGATTTTTGTAGGCACGTACGTACGTACGTATGACATGCACGTACGTGCATCTCATATGCACGTACGTGCATGACCCACGTTTTGCAGACTAATCCTTGTTTTGCAGGCTGTGTAAGTATGATTCGACTCTGTTAAATGCTTTTGTTTCCTGTGTATATATTTATTTCTCTCGTTTTACCTTGATTTCATACCTATTTGCCATTGTGTGCCATCGATTGAATTAAATCATTGAATTAATTGAATATGGTTAAGCCTAATTAAGTCCTTTTTAATTAAAGCCAATAAGTACATGTGGGGGCCGGCCTCGGCCGGGCGTAGATGGGTGCCTAACACCTTCCCATCCACGTACCCTAGCTCCGAACCCGAACGATCTCTGGTTATGGTAAGTTGGACCCTTCCAAAGGGTCAATTGGTTCCCGAAGCCAAATCGGGTGGCGACTCCTTTTTCGCCCTAATCATCCGTGGTTAGTGGCGTACTACCCTCGAGCCCGGGCGTGGTTCAGGACACGGCGCTCACAATGAGTCTATACTGTTCTGCCATAAATCTATATTGCATGCCAACGGGTTGCGTACGAAACCATCTTAGTTGCGTACGCACCCCACCTCGATAGGCAGATTGTTAACGCGTTTTATCTTCTTATTTCTGGTTGATTAGTACCTGTTTAAATCTTTGTATATTCTTATCTATTCTTTCTAATATATTTTTTATTCTTTGTTTTATTTTATTTATTCATTGTTTTGGTAATTATGTGTGCTATTTTATTATTGCATGATTTAGGGTGGAATTTAATTGAATACTTAATTAACTAAAGCCAATAATTATGTGTGGGGGCCTGTTTCGGCTGGGCATTGCTGGGTACCTTACACTTTCCCAGCGATGTACCCTAACTCCGGACCCTCTCTAGTTATGACGAGTTAGACCCTGCTAGGGTTCAAGTTAGTTCCTAAGTCAAATTGGGTGACGACTCTTTTCTGTGCTAGCCCTATTGGTTAGTGGCATATTCTCAAGCCATGTGGGTTAGGATGTGGTGTTCATAGTTTTAAAACAAAACAGGGCAACCCAATCGATCAGGGTTGAGGGTCAATCAATCGGTACTATTTTACTTTCGCCATTTTGCTACTGCCTACCCCGATCAATCGGGCTTGGACCCGAATCGATCGGGCTTCGTAAAAATCATATTTTTCAACTTATTAAAACCTTCCTATTTGATCTGATTTTGACTCCTATTCTCTTGGGGTCTCTTAATCTCAATATATAGAGGCTATTACAATAGAGGAGGTAGAACAAGCCTCTCCCTATTAGGGTTTTCATTAAATATCTTACTTACTTCTCTCTAGAGCTCTTTTACCTAGGGTTTTCACTTATATGCTCTAGAGATCATTCAAACAATATTCTAAACACAACCTTGAGTGTGTGTGACTAGTGCTTACTGGAGCCATTGTGACGAAGATCGGACTTGCGAGTTCTTGGGAGTGGATTCATATGAGGCGAATTTGAGGGAATTGACAAGTGTGGCTATAAATCGAAGATTAGAAATGTTGCACAAAATAAGACTTGAGGAGCATCACATGGAGTAAGATTTGGTCTGTTGTGTGTCAGGTAAATCTTGTATTCTCTGATTGCTCATAGTGGATTACTCAAACTGGATGAGGTCGCATAGTTTTTCCATTATAGGGTTTTCCACATAAAAATTGCTTGCGTATTTTGTGATTGATTGTTTATCTTGAGTCTTGTTAACTTGCTTGATCAAAATATATCATTGATGTATTTAATTAAGTAGGTTAATTAAACTCATCATATTTTCATATATTAATTTGATACTTAACAAGCAATTTGACAATTTGATGATTAACTATTATAGAAAATTGTATTGGGTAAATTAATTACTTGGTAAATTTTTTAAAGACCCATTCACCCCCCCTTTAGGTCAAACTATTAGTATTATCGGAATTTCAAAATCAATTTGGGGTCTTGATCTTAAAGAGGGGAAAAAACAGGAAAAAAAAAAATGGAAGAAAGAAAGGGAAGCCATGGCTGTCCGCGTCAACCTTCGTTAGAAATGAAACCCACTACTTCTCCATTTTCCTTCTTTGATTTCTTTTTTTTTTTTTAATAACAATTTAGGGGTCCTGATCTTAAAGATGGAGGTGGCGCCAATGAAGAGTGCTAGCGTGAAGGGGGCTACGTTGGGAGATGGTGGGGGAGGTCGTGGGTATTGGCCCAACGACGACTCCTGCTCATAGGGTGAAATGGGTTAATGGAGAGAAGGGAGAGAAAGTTAATAGAGCAAAAAAGTAAGCCTGTATTTGGTAGAGGGGATTTGGGGAGGGATGGAAAGGGGGAAGGGAAGAAGAGAGGGATGGGGGTAAGGAGGCGTGTTTGGTAGGAAGGGATGGGGGTGAGGAGGCGTGTTTGGTAGGAGGGGAAAGGGGAGGGACAGCCTAAATCCACTCTTTTGCATTTTTTGGAATCCGCCCACTTTTGGGCAAATTAGGAGGGAAAAGACTAACCTTCTTCTAAAAAGATAAATTAACCCCTACATCACAATATTATATACATGCCAACCGATAACACCTTTTAAAATCATTCAAGGGTAATATGGTAAAATTACTTCTCAATTCATTTTCCTTTCTTTCTATTCTCCTTTCTACCAAACAAAAAGGCTGGAAAGAGTGTCTTTCCCTCTATTCTACCAAATATACTAAGGGAAAGAGGGGAATCCTTCTCATAGGGATGGAAAGTTCGTCCCCTCCTCTCTTTCTTTCCTTCCACCTTTCTATCCCCTCTACCAAACATAGCATAAGAGAAAAAAAAAAAAGAAAAGAAAGGGAAGAGAGGAGAGAGAGAGAGAGAGAAGGCCAGCAAAGCAAAAAAGTGAGAGAAAAAAGAAAAGAAAAGAAATGGAAGAGAAAAAGGGGGAAGAGAGAGGAGATCGTGAACAATTGAGAGAGGAGAGATAAAGAGAAGGGATGAGAAGAAAAAGAGATGATTATAGGTCCCACACTTATAGTTGAGATGTAACTATAAAATAGGGGGATAGTTGTCCAAAATGCTTTTGGTTATTTTAGTTGGACATTTCTAAAAAAATTATTGGAGTTTGAGGTTTTAGTCAAACTATAGGATTTTTCTGGACATTTGCCCTTACTTTTTTGTACCATCAATTTTAGGGATAGTTTTAATTTAGTTCATAAACTTGACATTAACACAATTTTGGGATAGCCTTTAATTTTGTGTTTTAATATGGGACAGGGGGTGACAGACGTTAGTATTTTTTAAGGAGGGCTCACACGCCTCGCATATGTTGCTGATGTGGATCCAATGTAGCATCTACCTCTGTTATAGTCAATTATAAGTTGTTATAGTTGATTATACACTTTAACTCTCTGTATGTTTTAGTCGACTACTACATGTTATAGTCAACTATAACATACGGAAACTGAACATAATAGCTAGTCTTTTGAACCACTTTTTGAGCATTAAATGCATTCAAACGATTTTTTCCCGGTATTAAATGCATTCAACATAAACATTATTAAGGTTATAAATGCAAGCATTTAATATAAACATTGTCAAGGTTTATATTTCCCATTAATTTAGATCAAAGTGAGACATCACTTAAACTAAAGTTTATCTTAACTTTATGAGAAGAGAGTGGAACCTACACATTGATGATGTCATCTAGCTCGGTGTGGATCTCACCCTTTGTTAAAAAAGTAGGACAAGAGTTGGAGCATAAAATTAATGCACGTGACATTACTCTATTAATAAATGCATTAAAGCCAACAAGCAAACTATTAAGATAGAGAGAACAACTAAAGAACAAGATAATTATCGAAGAACTCTTGTCGACACATTAAAGAATTTAAGAGTAACGAAAACATAGTCATTTGTCATATAAATCAAATACATTATTCATCATATGATGGTACGCATAATCTAAACCATCAGAATGGGACTAGAGATCTTGGTTTCTCATTTCAATATCAATACTCTATTTTTAATAATATAAAAACTTAAAATATCCTTTTCTTATAATGTCATATTAATTTGAACTTAAATTTACAAACCCACCATCCAATCATTCTCTTCAAAAAAATAATTACGGTATTATGGGTACACATGCATCACTTGTACCATTTCTAGTACAATTTCAAAATACTATGCCTATTGTTTCATATTTTTTAAAAAATAATTAAGCAAAATTTATATTAAAGTGATCTCAAAAGCATTAAGTGTAAAAAAATATTTAACTGCTACAACATTCATTGTAGTTTGTAAACCACCAAATGTACAAAAAGTCAATGATAGATTTTTTTCCACACAAGAGAACTGATTACTTTCCAATTTACCATTTGATGGTTTGGCCCCATTCCTTCTAATTGAGCTGTTTCATTCTAATTTTATTTTTCTGTTGTTTTACTTTTGAAAAGCAAAAAAGAGTAGAGTAGAGACAACCTAATATCCGATGAAAGCCAATGAAAAAAAAATGCCTAGATGGGTTCATTGAGGGGGAACTGCACTTTCTCAAGATAGTTAAGTTATAACACTAATCAATGGGAAATATAAATCTTGGCAATGTTTATGTTGAATGCTTACATTTATAATCTTGGCAATGTTTATGTTGAATGTATTTAATATCGAAAAAGAACCATTTCAATGCATTTAAAACTCAAAAGGTGGTTTAAAAAACTAGCCATTATATTCAGTTCCCGCATGTTATAGTTGACTATAACATATAGTAGTTGTTGGCCTAAATTGTAATACCCCGAATTTTTCTTAGGTTTAATTAATTAAATATAAAATTGATTGCCTTTAAACGTATGAGTTAATTTAGAATTAACCTCAAACACGTTCAACTTTGTAACCAAACAAGGTAATTGTTTTCTAATCAATGAGAGATAGTGTTCGTATCCTAATCAAACACTCACTTTGAAGGTAATCCTAATTACGTTAGGATTAACTTGCACCCTATATAAGAAACCTTTATGTAGGATTAATATTCTTTTGACTGAAAACAATATAAAGAGAGAAAAAAAAAAAAAAAAGAAAGCAAGAGAGAAGGAAAAGAAGGAGCTGTTGCTGTTTTGCATGAGTCGACTGCCAACTTCGTGTCTGTTTACAGGTAACTTACCATCTGTTGACTGGTAACTTTACTGTGTTATCAATATTTTCTTCTCTAATCCAATCCTCCATCTCTATCACTTCTAAAACCACTAAACCATCATCACCACCACTCAAAAAAAAAAAAAAACCCCTTCATAGCTACTGCACAAGATCATCCAACCACCAAAAATATCTTTCTTTGGGTTTGGGTGACAAGGAAAGCCAAAAATGGTGGTTTCCATCGCTTCCCATGTCTAACACTACAAATTTTCTCAAACCCTACCATAGACCCTTCCACAAACATCTTTTCCACAGATTTAAGGACTGATGTTGAGGGAAAATCAGTAGGTGAACTTTTGCTTTTGCCTTGGGTAGCATAGGAAGTTAATACAGAAATCTGCTGCTGTTTTACTACATTCTGACTGTCAACTTCACATCTGTTGACAGTCAACTTCCCTTGGAGGGACTGGTAACTTTCTGTGTTAAAAAGTAATTCAAAACTATTAACTTATAATTTAACATGAGTCTATTTTAATGCCACGTTAGTGTATATATTAATTATATTAAATATAGTAAGCATTATAAGGCCATGAGAATTAGACGTTGAACCCTTAACGTAACGTACCATCTAGTTGGAAAGACCTTTTAGTTTAAGTATGATTTATTAATAAATAATATTATTGATTTTAGGTTCTGAGTAACGTTGGGATTGTTAAGAGTTTGATCGCTTGGATTGTTGAAGGTTTGGCTTGAGGTAAGGGAACTTGCACAATATATCGCCCTCATTGATTAAATAAAAATAAATCTTATTTTTATTCCTCTTTTGTGAGCCAATGATTTATGGACAAATGTTTTCAAAATTGTTTCACTATCGAAGTGGTTATTTCTTATGTACTATGGGTCAAGCAAAATAGCCATTTATTGAAATTGTTTATATGCGTGTTTTGAATATATTTTATTGTGAAAAATATTTGCCAAATGTTTATTGTATAAGTGTGAACTCTGGTTAGATTATTGGTCCGTCCCAGCAAGGGATTTTAATACTGTTGGAAAATTGGTCTGTGCCAGCAGGGGATTCTAATACTGTTGGTCATCAGTACTGATGTAGTGTAAAGTCCCACGATGATGGGCGCCTATTGAATGTGAGTCTAGCCAGAGGAAGTACTTGTACGAATTAGTGTTTTATTGATTTGGATTATATGAATCAGTGATTCTAAAGTGATTTATCGAATGCATTGTTATCGAAAGTGTTTCAGTGTTATTGTTTATTGAATTGAAAGCAAGAGAATTATTTCTAAAAGTTTATATGTCTACTGAATTGAAAGAAATGATTTATTGTAAAATTCTATCGTTTTGTTACTCATGTTTTAAAATCAATCGTGCGAATATGCTTGACCTCTCCCTGTATATATTGTGTAATGTTTTCTTGCTGAGCGTTATGCTCACTCCTTATATTTTTCCCCACAGATGAATAGCTTGATGTGAGTGGCTTCCGCATACGAAGAGCTAGGCTGGATGGATTATTGGAGACAAATTTATTAGAGGTTGATTTTGTTAAGTGGTCTAGCCTATGTGAGGCGTAAACCTTTGTGAGTTGTGTCAATCATATCGCCAAATCCAGTCTTTTGGGTTTGGGGTGTGACATAAATGGTTTAATCCCCGAGGTTTTGATGATAACAATACATAATAAGATGTTTAAGGACTAATGGGCATTTAAGTGGTGAATCCAGACAGGTATCAAAGCCATTCGATGTTTCAAGAATCAAGGATCAATTTGCAAAGGCAAACAAAGACCAAGATCATATGATATCAGAGCAAAAGGATCCACTTATCATTCAAGATCATTCAAAGATCAAATCAAAACCTATAAGTGAGACTTTTAGAAAATCTTTGTAAGATTGATTTCAATGATGACTCACACTAGGTTTAAAGGGCTTAAGACTATGCATTTTTGAAAAATATAAAAGCCTAACTTGACTCTTCTTGGACCTAGACTTAATGTCATTTTACTGTCTGAAAACTAGAATTTTCAGACGGCTGAAACCGGCTGAAAATTATGTTTCAGCAGGTTGAAAATGTCCTCCTGAAAAATCACTCTCTCTGTATTTTTCAGACGGCTCATTGAGCCGGCTGAAAGATCACTTTAAGCCGGCTGAAAGCATGTTCAGACGGCTGAAGAACAAGCTTGTTCATATACTAAATGTTACCCTCTCTGGATTTCTCAGCAGCCTTGTCCAGACGGCTGAAGGAGAAGTTTCAGACGGCTGAAAGATGTTTTAGCCGGCTGAAATCCTCGGCCAAAAGTCTAACGGCTAGTTTTCTAACGGACTTTTGAAGCATTAAATGCCCACCAAACTTCCTTTCTCGGCATTTATTGTTCCAGAACGGCTATTTTGGACCCCTTAAGTATAAATACAAGGCTTGAGCTCATTTATGAGCATTCATTGAGCTACAAACAAGAAAATCAATTACAAGCCCTAATTCCTCTTGTGAGCATTCATTGAAATCAATCAATAGCTGAGTGTGCTTTTAATTCCTGTGTAATTACTCTTTAAGAGAGCCTTCTTTGAGCACAAATCATCTCCAAATACTTTGTATCAAAAGGGTTGTGTATACTCTCACTTGTAAGCACTTGAGAAGAGTGCATTTGGCTAAGCGTTGGTGAAGAACACTTAAGTTGTAAAGGTTTGCTGCTCCACCTTGAAAAAGAGTGATAGTGGATTGGTGAATCCTCAAGCGAGCTCTTGAGACGGGGACGTAGGCGGGAGGCCGAACCTCGTTAATATCGTTTGCATTCTCTTCCCCTTTAATCTCTTTATTATTGCATTGTCTTACATTTAATCTTGCTTGCAATAATTTGTTTTTTAGATTGCTATTAAATTTTAATTTGGCCTATAACCCTATTTACCCCCCTCTAGGGTTATTCTCTTGGGACAACAGTAGTCGACTAAAACAGACAGCAAGTTAAAGTGATGTTTCACCAAATTAACGTTATAGTCGACTATAACAAGGATTAGTCAACCATAACAGAGATGGATGCCACATTGGATCCACATCAGTAGCACATGTGAAGCATGTGAGCACTCCATCAAAAAATACTAATGTCTATTACCCTGTCTCATATTAAAACACAAAGAAAAGTTATTTTAAAATTGAATCAATGTCAAGTTTGTGAACTAAATTAAAATTACCTTTAAAGTTGACAATAAAAAAAAAATTAAAATTTAGTCATATATCGCTTATTATTTAAATATTGTTGCAGTGCCTATATCTAATTTATATATTTTACCGATGCGTGAACCCATCCATTCGTGGGCCACACATGGTGTGTGAGACCTACACATGACCCTATCTGGGACCCTATTTGCTAAACATGCGGGACCCATGCCTACGTACGTGAACCCCTCATTTCAAAGTGCGTGGGATCTCTTCATTGTTTCTTTTGATCCCTAGTCGCAAAGCCCTGTGAATTCGTGGACCTCTCATTGCAAAGCATTTAAAATCCTTTCGATGCACGGAGAAAGAGAAAGAGTGTGTAGGCGTGCTGTTGAAATGGTGATGTGAGATGGGTTATAGTTGATGAAGATCAAATAAATTTAAAAATGAGTGGGTCCCACTTGTATTAAAAATAGGGTAAATTACATTAAGACTCCTCTGATATCTGACAATTACGATAGACGCCATCACGTTTCTGAAATAATGCTAACACTCCTTACTTTACAAAATAAACTACAAAGAGACCCCTCCCTCTAACAATCATCAACTGGTTTATTAAAAAAAAATGATGTCATAACTCAACTTTTTAAAAATACCCTAACTATTCTTCTTGGATGACAACTCCCATGTTAAATGCATATAACTCATCAGTCTAATACATTCATCTAACACATTTTTTTTTTTTTTTTTTTTTTGGTTGTTGATAAACAAATAATATATATATATATACACACAAAAAAGGCTTAAATTTTTTGTCCATCTGATATGGTAGTTATAAGATTTTCTCATTAAGGCCTCTTGCTAAGCAAGGGGTCTTGGGTTCAATTCTCACCATTCCCCCACAAGGCCACCCCTATGGACTTTGTCTTGTAATTGCCCTATGCATGTGGGACGGGAGACTGCATGTGCTCAAGGGATTAATCAAGTGCAAAACATCTGGAACTTCTTGATATTTAAAAAAAAAAAAAAAACAAAAAAAAGAGTAGATTTGGGTATAAAAAAAAATTAGGCTACGTACATAGCATTGCTCATGTATAGAAATAAATGAAAAGAATAATTACAATAGAGAAAGAGCAAAAGAAAATTATGAAAACAAGAAAATATGGGGTGAAAATAAAATGAGAACAAAACGAAGAAATTTGAATGTAAAAAGAAAAAGGTGAAAATATATATGGGGTGAAAATAAAATGAGAACAAAACGAAGAAATTTAAATGTAAAAAGAAAAAGGTGAAGATATCTATCTATATATATATATATATATATACAAGAATGTTCCGGTTAGCTTCAGCTGGTATACCACTATGTAAGCTGAACCACATCTAGCCGTTAATGCCATGTAAGGTGCATCTAATGGCTGGGGTTTTTCCTCTTTTTGAACTGAGATGCAGCTGCTTTTTTGACCCCAAAGTACAGCCTGCAGGTGCTGTCACGTCACTCTTTCCCTCGAAGCTGAGACCCGAAATAGGAGAGATTCAAAAGTTGGGGAGAAACACTATACCAGCTGCGCCCTGTTTGGGTTTTTTTGGTTGTTTTTTTCCCTCTTCTCTTCCCCAAACTATCAGCACATTCAACCCATCGCTCTCACTCTCCACGGAGCTCTCCGACCGCCGGCACTGGTAAGCATCCCGCTGCTGCGTCTTCTTTTTTTTTTTTTTTTTTTTTTTTCTAAACTAAAAAAATCCCTCCCCTCATCGCAGCTGAAGAACCTCCTCACCACTATTCACTCTCCACGAAGCTCACCCCTCGCCGGCACAGGTAAGCATCTCCCCTATTTCGATAATTTTTTTTTTTTTTTTTTTTTTCCTCTTCTCTTCTCTAAACCAAAAAAATCCCTCCCATTGCAGCTGAAGACCTTCCTCACCGCCATTCACTCTCCACAAAGCTCACCCACCTCCGGCACAGGTAAGCATTCCCCTGTTTCGATATATATTTTTTTTTTTCCTCTTCTCTTCTTTAAACCCTCACACCCCTCCCCATCGTAGGAAACCCGCAGCTGCGAAGCTCACCGCCGGTGTCTCCCTCCGTCTTCTTTCTCTTCTCTGTGAGTTGTGAGTTATCAATTTTACCTCCCTTGAGTTGTTTTTTGTTGGTTTTTGAGTAGGTTGTCTGGGTTTTTGTCCTCTGTTTGCTCTGCCTTTTTCATGGTTTATGGAATATAAATTTTTCTTTTATTATGGATTGAGTTCTGTGATGGTGTGTGTTTCTGCATGCATTCTTGCTGTGTTTGTGTCTTGCTTTTGAAGAAATTGTCGCGTTGATCTGAATATCTCTTGTCGGATTTTTGTCCTATGTTTGTATCCATGCGACCGTGGTTCTTTGATAGTTATATTATTTATAGTTGATCAGAGTGCTGTGAATCATTTTC
The DNA here is from genome assembly GCA_039720395.1 of Liquidambar formosana. Taxonomy (NCBI): domain Eukaryota; kingdom Viridiplantae; phylum Streptophyta; class Magnoliopsida; order Saxifragales; family Altingiaceae; genus Liquidambar; species Liquidambar formosana. Next base: position 31,666,175 of record CM077825.1, read on the forward strand.
ATTATGTTTGTTTAGTTTATGGACTGCTAGATTGAAGTTGTGTTTTTTATGGCATTGGAGTTGAATGAATGAGTTAAAAATATTTCTCACGTACTGTGTTTTTTCCCTTGTAATACCTATCAAATTGCTGGGTCCCTTGTTGGACTTCTTGTCCAATTTGCACTCATTATTTTGATTAATACAATTGTCTATTGAAAAAAAGATCAACATTACTTCAACCTTAAAAAATTTCAGCTGAAAAAACATTACTTAACAAAATTTTACTTGAAAAAATTTTAGGGTGTGAATCCCATCTGAACCATCTGACATGATAAAACACTACTTGAAAAAATTTTATTTGTGGTTACTTTTCTACAGGACATTTATTGTTAGCACATAGGGTGTCAATCTAGTGGAATACTTTACCTAATTATAGGCTCTAAGACTGTATGATATAGCTATTGTGTTTGATTACTCTTATTGACATTATTTTTCCTCTATACTATTTAAGGGTGCACTTTAATTGTGATTGGGTTATGCACCCACAATTTTTTGTTGTTTACTTTTTGGTTCATTGGAGTATTGTTTTTGTTTATTTGTTTTTTTTATTTATTGTTAAACAATATTAAGATTCTTTGTTCATACAGATCAATGGAGGATTTTGATATTGAATTAGATGATGACTCACGACCACAACACCATGACTCTTCCTCAATCAATTCAGAAATGTGTTGTGTTCCCACTGTAATGCAAGGACACAAACCTTTTGTGGGACAAGAGTTTGACTCTTTGGAAGACACTTATGCCTTCTACAACAATTATGCAAGACAAGCAGGATTTAGTGTTCGAATGGGGAGTAGTAACAAGAATCGGGAGAATGAAGTAATCAGGAAGGTTTATACTTGTTCAAAAGAAGGTGAGAAAATAGAGCGAGAACCAAAGCCTGATAGTAAACAACCAAAGAGGAGAAGAGGGTTAAAACGAGAAAGTTGCAATGCGAGGCTCGCAGTTGTAAAGTCAGGTGCTAAATTTAAAGTGTCTATATTTGAGGAGGTGCACAGCCATACTTTTTCATCTCCTGGAAAAGTTCAGCTTTTGCCATCTCATCGGCATGTCTCATCTGCCCAAAGAGCATTGGCACAAACTTTTGGCAATGCAAATATCCCTCCAGCCCAATTAATGAGTGTTTTGGAGATACAAGCGGGTGGTTTACAAAACGTTGGATGCACTGAACGGGATATTAGAAATGCTAGAAGAGATGCAAGAAAAGCGAATGATGGACATGATGCAGATATGCTGAATGAGCATTTCCTTGCTCAAAAAGAGAGAAATCCGAATTTTATATACACCATTGAGACAGATGATGAAAATCGGATTTCTCATATCTTTTGGGCTGATGCAACAAGTAGAGAGGCATATAAACATTTTGGGGATGTTGTGGTGTTTGATACCACATACCAAACAAATAGGTATGGCATGATTTTCGCACCACTATTGGGGGTTAACCATCATGGGCAAACAATAACGCTTGGTTGTGGGTTCTTGTGTGATGAGAACCATGAATCTTTTATTTGGTTGTTTGAGGAATGGATGAAAGCTATGCCAGGCGAGCCACCTAAGCTGATCATTACTGATCAAGATCCAGCTATGGAGATTGCCATTAAACATGTATTCCCAAATACATATCATAGGTATTGCATTTGGCACATCTTAAACAAGTTTTCTGAGAAACTTGGTGCTCGCATTTGTAACCAATATTACGAAGACTTTTGTACATGTATTTGGGATTCAGAGGGACCAGAGGAGTTTGAGTGTAGATGGGTTGCTTTAATTGAAAAAAGTGAGTTACATGATAATGGGTGGTTGCAGACAATGTTTAACAAGCGGGATAGGTGGGTTCCAGCTTTTGTTAAACATATTTTTTCTGCTAGAATGTCATCTAGTCAAAGAGCAGAGAGTAGCCATTCATTTACAAAGAAGTATGTGGACAAGCGTAATTCTTTGATGGACTTTGTGACAAGGTTTAATAGGGCGCTTGCACGGCAAAGGTATGGTGAGTTACAGGCCGACCATATTGACCATCAAGAGAAACCCATGCTGAAGACTCCGGTTCCATTTGAGAAGCAAATGTCTGAAATTTATACACGTGCCATGTTTCATAAATTTCAAAAAGAGTTGTGGGAATCTATGAAGTATGGGGGTGTTGTTAAGGTGGATGATGAGTTCCATACCATCTACCAGGTTGAAAGGCGTGTGTCTGATGATGGTACAAGGCAAAATGAAAATGGTAAAAAACCGATACCAGACAGGGTCCGATTGATTGTGGATGATAAGGTGGCAGATGTTTCTAGTTGTAGTTGTAAGAATTTTGAGTGGGAAGGAATTCCCTGCAGGCACTTGTTGCACTATTTTTTTTGTAAAAAAACAATACCATGATTTGCCAGGTAAATATATATTGAAGAGGTTGACAAAGGGGGCAAAGTGTCAAAGTTTAATGGAGGGTAGTGTGGTGAACATGGAGGATGCAGGTGATAGGGGCTTATTGGTTCGCCGTAATGATTTATATGGAATTTTTGCAAGGGTAGTTGATGTAGCTGTTTTAAGTGTAGAGGAAACCGAAATGTTGAAAGAAGATTTGTTGACATTTGAAAAGAAGATCAAATCACGCTCTATTGGAGAATGTAGCAACAATTTGGGAGTTCAAAGCACTTGCCCCCCAATTAGTTCTACTCCTGTGTTGCTAGAGCCTAATCAAGTTAGAGCGAAAGGATGTGGGAAAAGGCTAAAAGGAGGAAAAGAAAAGGCTAGGGAGCAAAGTTTGAGAAAATGTAGTGGATGTAATAAATGGGGACAATCTCATGACAAGAGGAATTGCCCAGCCCTAATAAACATGTAAGTTTACTTATCCTTAAAACACTTATTGTCCATACTTTAATAATTGTCAATTGTTGAGTATCTGATTATCTGATTATCTTGTAGGCCTGCTCCTAGTACTAATGTTGGAACTTCCCGTAGCCGTGGTCCTATATCCAACGATGATATGGTTTCCTCTACAGGTAAGTGAATGATATTTAATAAGGTTTATATTTACTACATACTTTATTTAAATTCTTGTAATTGTTTGTTTTTCTTTTTAACAAATTTTTTTTTTTTTAGTAGGGTTCACAGATAGGTGATGGAACAACTAATATTGGATAAGAGAACCTCATGAATGTATATATTACAGATAGGTGATGGAACAATTAAAGTCTTGAGGAAGATATGATTCTTGCTTGTTTGTCTTTCATGTTGTTTTTGATATGTATTGATGAGAATTGGATATTTTATTCACTTTCTTATTTAGCCTGAATTTTTATTAATTGAGTGTTCTGGGTCCATGGACTATTTGTTTAATAGTTTCAAGTGCTTCCCAGTGATTTGAGGAGATTTTTATTTGAACCTCATGAATTTACTCTCTTGTGATGATACTGAGAAATTTTTATTTTTTATATGAATGGCTGGTGCAGGTTAGATTAGATCAGTTCCACAGAATAATATGGGAGGTGGATTTAGAGTGCTTCATCTGGTTGGAGTTATGACATGTTCTACCTGTACTGTCAGACAGATTAGTTTCTAGCCCTATGCTTTCTTTGCGAGCTCCTTCTCTTACTTGTCCTGATGCTATCAATTACTTCCAGTTGCTCTGACCTCTGAGATTTCGAGTGTAGTGTTAAATATGTAGTGTATGCATTATGCACATTTATTTGATACTTGCAGCTACATAGATGCTTGCATTTATTGTGGGTTTTGCCTGTGAGGTCAAAGAATGCCCATGGCCAGCAAGGTTCATATCCAATCAAGCTTTTTTACACGTCCAACATGCACATCATTCTACAGTCTACACTTGTGTCCAATCTTTACTTTATTTCTCAGGTACTCAAGCTTTATGCTTTAATTCTTAAATTGGAATCACTCTCTCCTGCTCTAACAATTTAAACAATATAATTTTACTTGGATCTGCACAGTTATTATACAGGAGGTACTGTGGAAATTTCCTTATGAATCTCTTAGGGAAGTGGAAGGAATCTGAGTATTCAGGTGGTCAATTCATTCCTGTTGGTGGTCGGTTTTGCTGGTTTTTTCCTCCTCCTTGTATAGCTTCCTCGGTTCTATTTCTTTGATTTCTTCACCATGAAAACTATCAACGCACACTTTTAGAAGCATCCTCTAGCTATAGTGAAGTCTTCAAGATCACATGGGAGGTCAATTTAAGTGAACTGTTACAATTTAAGCTTTTTTTTTTTTTTTCTTTGCAGAGAAGTTTCATTTAATTATATGAATTTTGTACAAAATTGGATGTGAAGTCTTGTGGAAGTTTGTTATGATTGTGTCGTATTAAATGATGGTATGAAAGCAAGAATGTATGGCAAAGCAGGACCTTTCTTCTTGATCTATCTTTGTATGGTGAAATTTCTTACTCAAGAAAATTGACTATTCAAATGTGGTTTCTAGCTTTGTATGGTTCAGTAACATATAGTTTTGGAACAACCTGCCAAAGAAGTAAAAAAAGGAAAAAGAAAGGCCTTGTCAATATGTTGACGTCTTTGTGTAGGGGAGCCATTCATTGTTTTATCCAAAACTACAGCAAAAGTGGAAAAGGAGATGGGTAGCCTTGTTGACATCTCTGTGTAGGGGAGGCCATAAAAAAAACAAAAGGAGATGTGTAAGCTTCTCGGCTCCTTTCAAGCACTTGGGGATGATATTGCCACTACTTAGTGGGTGTGCTCCACCACAAAAATTGACGTTAAAAAGGCTCCTTTCAAGCACTTGGGGATGATATTGCCACTACTTAGTGGGTGTGCTCCACCACAAAAATTGACATTAAAAAGGCTCCTTTCAAGCACTTGGGGATGATATTGCCACTACTTAGTGGGTGTGCTCCACCACAAAAATTGACATTAAAAAGTAGGGTAGGTAAAAGAAAAACATGATCTACAACCATTAGCCGATATAATCAGCTCAATACCAACATCTTAATCTGAAATTTATTAAGGTGGAGGCATTAATGGGTCCAACCTGACTGGGATTGGAATGAAATGAATGCAAGCAATGCTGAAAAAAAAAAAAAAAAAAAAAAAAAAGATCCTTTAGATTCCAGTCATCACCATCAAAAATAGAGATGGAACAAACAAAAGTATTAAAAAATAATAAAAATGTCATCTTACAATAAATATGTGAATGAAGAACAGCATAGTAACAAAATGGAAAGAAATGGAGTGATCTCATTTCTAGACAAATGCCCCCTAAAAAAAATAATCCAATATGATAAATTTTGAATTTCTCTAATCTATAAGCAAAGCAACCAGAATAATACTTGAAAACTCAGCAAGCTTTTGTCAGAAATGACTTGATATATATAATATATAATAACATTATAATAAACCACTATTTCATACACATAGAAATTAAGAAATTAATCTAAACATCCACATTAATATTACAATGGTTACTAGCAAAATTATCAAACGCTTCAACATTATTATTTCTTCGCGAATTCCTCGAATCTGGGTATCATTTCCAATCTGGGTATCATTTCCTGCGGACAATGGTTGGCTATCAATGCTTTCATTTCTTCCCCTCCTACTACTCCAACCTTGTCTGTCATGGCGTCGCCTTTGTAATTCATCCTCCCAATCACGAACCCACTGCACAAATCCCTCGCATCTCCCAACCTAATCATGGAAGCAATAATGAGTAACAATAATTAATTCCACACTAAAATAATAATGGAAAATCATAGTGTGAGTAGCAATAATTAGTTCCTCACATTGCATGACGATGCATAGTAGTGTTTGCCGAAGTTGTCAATCTTACTATATGCAATCTTGATTTCACATGGCATTCGGCGACTACAATTACAAAATTTTCGCAAGTCTGGAGCTGTACTACATGAGCTTCCTTCGGATGCCATTAAGCTTCACCCTATGTGCTAACAATGAATGTCCTACAGAAAAGTAACCACAAATAAAAGTTTTCAAGCAATGTTATATCATGTTAGTAGTCCTAATAGGATTGACACCCTAAAAATTTTTTCAAGTGAAATTTTTTCCAACTAATGTTTTTTCAGCTGATAGGAATATGGTTGAAGTAATGTTTATGATGTTAGTAGTCCTAAAATTTTTCAAGGTTGAAGTAATGTTGATCTTCTTTTCAATATACAATTGTATTAATCAAAAGAATGAGCACAAATTGGACAAGAAGTCCAACAAGGGACCCAACAATTTGATAGGTATCATAAGGGAAAAAACATAATACCTGAGAAATATTTTTAACTCATTCATACAACTCCAATGCCATACAAAACATTGGCAAAGCAAATAGAGATGCATGCACAAACACAGCAAGAATGCGTGCAGAAACACACACCATCACAAAACTCAATCCATAATGAAAGAAAAATTTATATTCCATAAAACCATGGTAAAGGCAGAGCAAATAGAGGACAAAAACCCAGACAGCCTACTGAAAAACCAACAAAAAACAACTCAAGGGAGGTAAAATTGATAACTCACAACTCACAGAGGAGAGAAAGAAGACGGAGGGAGACACCGGCGGTGAGCTTCGCAGCTGCGGTTTCCTGCGATGGGGAGGCGTGTGAGAGTTTAGAGAAGAGAAGAGGAAAAAAATATATATATCGAAACAGGGGAAATGCTTACCTGTGTCAGCGGTGGGTGAGCTTCGTGGAGAGTGAACGGCGCTGAGGAGGGTCTTCAGCTGCGATGGGGGGCAACTGATAGTGTTTCTTCCCAACTTTGAATCTCCCCTATTTCGGCGGTGAGGTGAGGCTATATCGCAGCGATGGGTTGAATTACAGCCTGCAAGCTGTACTTTGGGGAGGGATTTTTTTGGTTTAGAGAAGAGAAGAGGAAAAAAAAAAAAAAAAAAAAAAAAGAAATTATCGAAACAGGGGAGATGCTTACCTGTGCCGGCGAGGGGTGAGCTTCGTGGAGAGTGAATAGTGGTGAGGAGGTTCTTCAGCTGCGATGAGGGGAGGGATTTTTTTAGTTTAGAAAAAAAAAAAAAAAAAAAAAAAGAAGACGCAGCAGCGGGATGCTTACCAGTGCCGGCGGTCGGAGAGCTCCGTGGAGAGTGAGAGCGATGGGTTGAATGTGCTGATAGTTTGGGGAAGAGAAGAGGGAAAAAAACAACTAAAAAAACCCAAACAGAGGGCAGCTGGTATAGTGTTTCTCCCCAACTTTTGAATCTCTCCTATTTCGGGTCTCAACTTCGAGGGAAAGAGTGACGTGACAGCACCTGCAGGCTGTACTTTGGGGTCAAAAAAGCAGCTGCATCTCAGTTCAAAAAGAGGAAAAACCCCAGCCATTAGATGCACCTTACATGGCATTAACGGCTAGATGTGGTTTAGCTTACATAGTGGTATACCAGCTGAAGCTAACCGGAACATTCTTGTATATATATATATACGATTCCATTCCAGTCAGCTTCAGCTGACAAATAGTATATCAGCTTAATGCAATCTCAACCGTCTAAGGCCTTTAAGCTTCATCCGATGGCTGAGGAAAAAAGACACAAACTGACACGCTTTTCAGCCTTTGCAAGCTAAATTCACGTCACCCTCCCTCCTCTGAGATGCCTTTAGGGGTTTGCTGCGGCGGTGGGGTCACTAGAATTCAGTTCGCCGAAGGTGGGTGTTTGCTGCAGCTGTGTTAGGTCGCCGACGAACTTTATTTTTTGTTTATTTTATTTATTTTTTTCAGCAGCCATGGTACTGATCTTCAAGAGAAAATAAAAGAAGAAAGAGAGTCCATAAGGGATGCCAAGAACACAATGTGTGTTGTTGATCCCTGTAATGACCGATATTTGACTACTTCAATAAGCGAAGAAAGAGAGTCCATGAGGGATCAAAGAAGAGAAAGGGAGGGGCCGAGAGATCTGACGCCGGTGGGAGCCATCCCCGGCCAACACAGGAAAAATAATTCAAAACCGCCAGCTATGGCTCTCTGAACATAAACACACAAAAAAAGAGAGAAGGAGAAAGAGAGAGAGATGAGAGCATCAGATCTGCCATAAGCCCAACTCCATTCAACATCAACCCATTAGTCAAAGCCACCACCATCAAATTCACTGCTGTCGACCATCAGATCCACCGCCGACCATGAGATCCGCTGCCCCTGTTCTCTCCCTCCTCTTCGTAGCCTCATCGATGACCCCTCAGATCTGCCATAGGTTGTTCTGAAGAAAAAAAAATGTGGGAAAGAAAAAAAGGAAGAGGACGCATGAAGGGTTTGGGTTTAGTGGAATTTTTTTATTTTTTGAACACTTTTGCTTGGGTTAGGGAGGAGAACACCGGCGAACGTTGTCTTACTTCTTTCACGGTGAAGAAAATGCACTGGTAGGGGGCTTCACAGTAAGGATGCACTGGTAGGGAGGGTGATAGTGAATTTTGCCTGCAAAAGCTGAAAAGTGTGTCAGTTTGGGTCTTTTTTCCTCAGCCATCGAATGAAGCTTAAAGGCCTTGGACGGTTGAGATTATATTAAGCTGATATACCATATGTCAGCTGAAGCTGACTGGAACGGAACCGTATATATATATATATTTGTAAGGGTTATTTAAGTGTGAGATATCTCATACTATTTCGTTCGATCACGAATGGTTGTGATCGTACAGGATATTTGGCTTGATCAATACTATATATATAAAGGAGGTAATAAATTGAGAGGGTCAAAAAGATTTTGAGACTGGCCAAATCTATGATTTTTAAATTTTTTTTTAAAAAAAAAAATGATAGGCAAGCTAATCCCGGGCCTCATTGGCTCTGTCTTTAGGTGTATGTAATGACTAATGAATGATATAAGTTAGAAAGAACTTGAGTTATTTAAGAAGGTTAAATGATGCATTTTATATATAAAGGCATTTGCGTCATTTTGTGAGTTTTATAAACACTGTTTAGTCAACTATTCTTATAAGGGTGATAATGTAATTTCAAAAATTCTAATGCAGCTTGTCTTGTCATGTTTCTCACTCAAATCATGGCCACTTGCGCTGGATTCAAATTTAAATTTCAAATTTTCTCAAAAGACAAACTGCATCAGATAGTAGTATAGTACACTGCCATTTTGTCATGTTGCTAGCTCACTCAATTTATCTCTCCGCTTTTCCCCATTGTGACGCACCTCTCTCAGTTTTCTCTGCAATCTACCACCGACCTCATCCCGGCAAAAAGGGCTGGCTGTTCACTCGGACGAAGAAAGCCGATCACGCCAACAAATATAGTGCCACAGAATAATTTTTCCGTGGCCTCGATCGCCAACCAAACATAGATCGTACATATGGCTTCCAGTTCAGTAGAGATCGAAGCAGTTGTGGAAACCACCGCATCTGGCAGTAACAACGAGAGCATGAGCTGGGCTGACAGTTTGAACCAGGATGCTGCAATAGGCGATGCAGGCCCCTCTAACCAAACGGAAAGCATTACATACATGGATCCTATTTTGCACAAGGCCGCAGAAGAAGGTGACATTATTGTCTTTGCCTTCATCGCAGGGTATATTCATCTCCTATTAACCCCAAATAAGAACACAGTCCTCCATATCCACATCACAGCCCAGTGTGAAAAAAAGGAGTCCACGAACTTTGTGGAAGAGATCCTTACAATGTGTCCATCACTGTTACGGCAGGCGAATGCAAAAGGCGAAACCCTGCTACACATCGCTGCAAGGTATGGCCGTTCTAAAACAGTAAAACTCCTCCTTGAGCGTGCAAAAGATCTCCGTGAAGAAGAGCTCGAGGCAGGGGTCGGACCAACCCAGCAAATGGTGAGTTTGACCAATAAAGAGAAAGACACGGCCTTGCACGATGCGGTACGATTCAATCACGCTGATGTGGTGGAAATATTGATCAAAGAAGATCGTGACTTCTCATATCCTGCTAATGATGCTGACGAGACTCCACTTTACCTGGCCGCGGAGAGAGGGTTTGGTGATCTGGTGTGGCAAATATTAGGTACTTGCACTTCACCGGCTCACGGCGGCCCCAATGGAACAACCGCTTTGCATGCTGCCGTAATTAACAATGATGAAGGTAGTTACTATAGTGGTATTATATTATTATCATGGATTTTTGTGAAAAAAAAAAAATCATTTAAATAATAGATTTTACGAAAATTTTCTTTTTCTTTTTTTTTTTTAAGAGCTTTTCAAAATAATGTTATCTAATGGATTATATGACTAATTTTTAGGAAAGCATTTTATATTTTTCATAAAACCTATTCTTTCCAGTCCAGTTTGTTTAATCACTTTTTTTATTTTAAGATGTTCTAAGATATTTGATTACATTCAAAAGTAAAAACAAATCATTATTATACTTTTCAAAAATACCCTTTGTAATATTTAAAATTATTATTATTATATTAATTATCACATCAACTAACATTTTATCATAAAAAGGTAAAATTAGAAAGTTCAAAGAATTAGATAACATGGCAATGGATTTAATGCATTGCTTTAATATATATGTTCGGTCAAAAGTGGTCTAATAAAGTGAAATGGAAGTTAGGACTAATAAGTTTAAATAAATTGGGGGCATGGATTTAATGCATTGCCTTAATATATGTGTTCGGTCAATAAGTTTAAATAAGTTGGGGGGGGGGGGGGAGTGTGAGGGTAGTAATAGTCATCTCCAAATTCAAAATGATTATGCTAATAATCATGCATGATGCTAAATCATAAATACCTTGGCTAGCCATCATCCACTTTAATATAGTCTTATCAATCAAATTTAAAACAATTTCCTATTTTTTATGTTTTTAGTCAGGGTAAATCATATTTACATCTCCTCTCAGACACACCTTCTCTTTTCTGAAATTACTTTACCACCTTTTATTTTACAAATTAAACTATAAAAACAACCATCCCTCTAACGTCTGTCAAGAAATCCGTCCTCCGTAGTTAAGTGACGTCATGATTAATGTTGATGAAATTGCCTAAATTGCGCTTGTTTAATGATAGCTATTAGCAACCCAGCCCACTTGGCTACTTGTTAAAGCTCCAGCTACTTGTTAAATCCGTCCTCTTCCACCCAAGCTCCCAATCTTCTACTATAGCCACGGTGGAGGCTTTTTGCTTTGGATGAGGCACTTAAATTTGCAAACATTTTCAACTAATTAGCATGCATACAAAAAACAAGAAAGGAAGTTATACAAAATGATGCTTTGATTTTCTCTCAATACCCTGTTTTCATATCTGGTTCTCTCTTCTCCTTGTTCTTTTTGTTTTTCCTAAAATTTAATTCTATGATGGCTCATGTGGGTGTATACATCATCTTATTGTCATTAGTTTTTTTTTTTTTTTTCATTGATGGCGAATCCATTACCGAGTACCCAATAATGAACACAAGTTCATCTATTTCTGATACATATAGATAAAAAATTAAAAAAAAAAAAAAAATATTGTTCTGCTTTCTTTTGTTTTACAAACATGGCTTGGTGATGTCTCGTGATGCAGAGGTACCTGCAGAGGGGTAAGAGAAAGAGACAACTTCATCATTGGGTTGTCATGGGTTCTAAACAAAGGGTGGTTGTCGGTTTGCTACGCTTGGATCTGATCATTATTGGCAAAAGAGCAAATATATATACTCACTGAGAGCAAGTAGTTTGGGAGGGAGGAGGTTTGGAGGTGGGGAAGGTGAACAGACCAAACGGTGTGTTTTATTTGGGTAGGATTAAAAAAATAAATTAAAGAATAGAATATACCTAAAGATTGTGTTTTATTGAGGGGCATTTAAGTCATTTTATCTGCACTTTTTAACACTGTTGATCCCATAACTCTGAAAAGGGGTGGTAATGTAATTTTAAAAATAAGAGTGAGTATATTTGTAATTGTCAGATACTAAAGGAGGTGTAAATATAATTTATTCTTTTAGTTATTAGAACGAAGAACTTGTTGAGTTTTGTTGTTAAACACATTCAATTTGATTGTTATATAGCAATGGCATGATTGTCTTGTGACATTTGTCCTATTTGTTAAGTGAACAATTTTGGATTCAGGTTTATAGAGAAGTATCGATATCTATTTTTTGATAGTTAAGAAATTTTAAGTATAGGGGAAGGGATAGGTTTCTATCAATTATCATGAGAAAAAAAATGATTCTTATATATGGAAGAAAACAAATAATAATAAATAAAGAGGAAGAGAAAAACATAATTAAGGAAAGGAAACTAGTCCACATCAACATATTTACAAAAGAATAGTTCTTTCGAAATCAATAAAAAAAAGTGAGAGGGGCAATTTTGTATTGGTCAGGCGCATAGAATCATTGCAAGCGCTTGACCAAACGGTAAATCCCCTAAGTGATAAGCAAAAGTTAGATGAGGAAAACTAGAAAGGAAAAGGAGAGATTGGTGGGCAGTAGGTGCGTATAGCATTTTAGTCATCACAATGAAACCTCTGTCATGGATGCATTTTCAATCCTGAGATATCTCTCATGCGCCCACATTAATATTTCATTTAATTATTACTTTTTTCCTTCAGGAATGACAATAAATATATTGAAAGTGAAGCCAGCTCTAACAAAAGAAGCAGACCAACAAGGGTGGACTCCGCTTCACTATGCTGCACACTTTGGTTATCTTCAGATAGTAAAAACGTTACTAAAAAATGATATGTCTTCCAATGATATTTCTGCGGCTTACTTTGCGGATAGAGATGGCAACAGGACGGCTCTTCATATTGCAGCTGCCCACGGACACTGGAGAATAATGAATGAGATTATATCGAGCTATCCAGATTGTTGCGAATTGGTAGACAAGAGAGGTTGGAATGTTCTTCACTTTGTTATAGAGAGCTACGATCAGACAGCAATTGAAGTGGTCTCAAAAAATTCTTCTCTCACTCACCTTTTAAATGAGAAGAACAACGAAGGGAACACACCTCTCCATCTGGCTGCTATTTCCGGCTTTCAAAATTACACCCTCATAAGGCACCGAAGAGTCGATAAGATGGCCTTTAACAGGAAAAACTTGAACGCCCTAGACATCAGTTTTGCTACTGAAAGGTGGTATGGCTCGATTAAGGTAAGCCCCTTAGACTTGATTTTGCATGCTATATGAAAAAGTTAATTTACGTAGTAAATTACTATCAAGTGCGGCCTAGAGGGGTTGCAAATAGGTCGAATATCAACCAGTTTTGGCACGACCGTCAACGTGAAAAAATGATTAATAATAGATCAACCTATTTAGAAAAGCTTTTTAAGCCATCTCCACTTTTTATTCTTCAGATTAATTTAAACAATAATTTGAGTAAAAGCTTGATGTAATGTAGAGCACTCCAATGACGCCCTCAAATTTTTACTCGAATAAAAAATTATTAGCTTATCCCAAACACACGAGCACTAGAAATCTCTCCCTCTCTTGGTATAATTTTGGAAATAATGAATGTAAACACCACATTCTAACACACGGGTTCAAAAATATGTAAGGACTCGCAAGAAGAAGAGTCGTCATTTGGTGACCAAGAACCAATTTGATCCTTATATAAGTGTAACTTATTATAACCGAAGAATATATATTACTCATGGTTTGGACCTCGGTACTGGTTGAAAACCGGCTCTCTCTTCTTCTCATGCTCTTAAGAGTTCACAACTTTGGATTATATGATGTGCATGCTCTCTCCTTATTCCAAGTACTCCCTCCTCCATTTCAAATTGATTGTCTTGTTTAAAGAAACATATTTTCTTAGGATTCCCTTTTAAATGCTTTCACATGCACCCTTATATTTTAACATTCCAATTTTGCCCTCAAGTATAGTATGATCATTAATTGAATTCGTTTTGTACATATCATGTAATTAATTACTACCATGAATATGGGTATTTTGGGAAAGTGATTAAAATGAAGTCATTGACTTTTTGACTAAGACAATAATTCTGAAACGGCCCAAAATGAAAAGAATGACAATTAATATAAAACAGAGGAAGTATATTTTTTGTTTTGTTTTTTGGCACGTTTAGGTTGTAGTTTTTGCATGAGCATCATGTAAGCGCATATTAGGGTTTTATTGTTTGCATGTTTTGTTATTTTTACATGACTAGCTTTTAGATTAATTTTGATAGGACTAGCATTCTATCCATATTTTGTTTAGTTGCTTTTTGGGTTTATTTGGTTATGATTTTGATGTCTTTTGTAAGATGATGGCCACTTTACATGATTAGGGTTTTGGTTTTGTGATGTTATGCTTGTGATAACATGATATGGTTGTGATGTTATGCTTGATGTTGGATTAATTGACAATTAAGAATAATCAATTAATTTAAAATCTTACCCCTTTATTTTTTGGTGATTGTTCTTATTAGCTTGATATACATTGTTGACCCATTCTTTAATAACTTAAACTTTTGGGGTCAAGTGGTACTCTAACATGATATTAGAGCTCTAGTTTCTAGGAGGTCCTAGTTTCAAATCTTCACACTTCCTTCCCCCATTCATTTATCTCTTCATACCGTTTATTGGTTCAACTTAATCTTACTCATTGCTATGCATCGGTTCATCTCTTTACGTGCGAACGGGGTCGCACGTGAAGGGGAGTATTAGCTTGATATACATTGTTAACTCATTCCCTAATAACTTAAACTTTTGGGGTCGGGTCAAGTGGTATTCTAACAGTTCTTAAAACTTTCTTAAATTTTTTCGTTAAATCATTAGTAAAATCCTACAGAGGAAATAGAAGCATTCTCTTTATTTTTTTTACACGTGCTAGGAATGCATGCAAATACAAGCATAAATTTTCGGTATTGTTATATTAATTGCATGCTTGATGTATTAATTATTCAATTTCTAAACAATGGTATCCAAAATTTTACAAATGCCTCATCAAAATTTTCAAGGGGAATCAATTGCGATGGAAATTTATCAATGAGGTAGGCTATTTCCATCACAAAAATTCCTTTGCACCATTTAATTTATACTTATTAAGTTTATATGAAAATTTTAAAATGTTTTTATGAAAACTACTCACGTTGTCCATTAGAGATTAAACATCATTTTGAAAAACTTTGTGGAAGAAATTTTTTCTAGAATCCGTCATTTAAGTGAATTTTTTGGCCAGTTACAATCTCTGTTTCATTTTTATAGAATATTTCATGAAAAATGGCAAAAAAATTCACCCAAAAGACAGATTTTGGAAAAACTTTCTTCTATAAAGTTGTTTAAAATTATGTTTTCTAATGAATAGCATGGTTTGCTTTCATGAAAACCTTTTACTCCCTTCGTCGTCCCACTTTGTTTTGTAACAATTTCTATTTTGGGAAGTCCCAAAATATTTGTTAACCAAGATAAAAAAAAATTATTTTATTTTCCCAATGTGTCTCTTTCTATATTTAAAATTACAATTACTTTAATAATAACACAAAATAAAGTAAAAGGGTAAAATTAGAAAGTTAAACCTAATGAGTCATGTGACAATGCATTAAGTAACTCATCTTAATATGTGTGTCCTAATCAGAGTGGCTCAAACAATTTAGGACGAATGAAGTATAATTTTCATAAAACCTAAAAAAATATAGACTAAGTGGGGGATGCAAAGGAATTTTTTGTGATGGCAATATCCACCCTTTTGTCAATATATGTTATATGGGTAATGTTATATTGCCCCACATTTTGCCTCATACTTTACCCTACTACGTGCAGTTAAGAGGATTTCAATTTTTAGGGTTTAATTATATCAGTGGGTCCTACAATTTTACCCTCCCAAATGTACATGGTAAGACAAAGTGTAAGGCAAAGTTATTGAAAATATTGAACAAAAACATGGATGTCAAAAATCAAAATATGCAAGAATATAATTTATAATAAAAGAAATAGACTTATCGATTGAGGCATATGTGAACACTATCTTTAAGAGTTGATTTGCGCCCATCAGAATGAATCACTTGGTACATCTAGGTCCTCTAATGTCCCAACCGATACAACAATCGTTTTTCTCGTATACGTGCACTCACAAGTACAAGAAACCACGTGTCTGAGGAACTGAACAATTATAGATCGTTTCATGAAAATATGCAACAAAAATTGAAGAAGGATAGATAAAATTTTATACAAAAAAAATTTATACACAGAGAAAAAAGAAAGACTGAGAAAAGGTTTTCTAAAACTCTTACCCTCTATTTGGTTCATGAATTCTACCAAGGAAAAAAAAAAAGAAGGGAAAAAAATTGAGGAGGAAAGAAAATGAAAGGAAAAGATAAAATTATATCAAGCCAAAATTATTCTAATTCTTATTCTTTTTCCAATTTTCCATTGCAACCAAATAAAGAAAAGTACAATTCCTTATATTTTATTTTTTTTCCTTGATAAAATTCATGAACCAAATAGAGCCTTATGGTTTTTTTCTCATTCCAAAAAAAAAAAAAAGACAACAAAAAACCATCAAAATGTTAACAGAAAAACCTTTTTTTTTTTTTTTTTTTTTCCATAAAGGATGTGTAACCCTCCAACAATAATATGCCCACTAATTTATAATAATGGACAATATAAATAAATATTATAAAAACCATAATACCTCATAAATAAACATAATTTGAATCACAAATATGTTTTTTATTTATAAAAATACAACAATCCCCCACATGATTCAAATTATATAATAAAAAGTATGAAGAACATGAGAATGCAATGCATCGGTAATAGTGTATTTTGGACTATGAACCATACCTAGAATATGTGAGTGTGACTTACAGAAATATGGTGAAATTATAAGTTTCTACGAACCAAAATTTCTTCTTATAGATTAGTCGACTAACAACCCACATATTATTCTTGAAATCCGAGCTGTTCTAATCGGGGTGGCACGAATAGGCCATGCGCCATACCTAGACATTCATGAGTGCTCTAGAGAACCTGCCTAAGCTCTCATAGGAAACGGCCCCACTTCCACACCTATATAAGTGGATCCATCAAGTGTGCATTACAATTGAACACACCACCCAAATAAGACTATGGAATCCATTATGAGTTAAAACTCAATCTTAAACGTTACAGTTTACACTATCTACACCATAGGAAGGGACACTAAAAATATATTATATAAATGATAGTGTACTCCAAGTCAACCAGTAACTTGTTATTACCTATATGAACCTACTTCCTGGGATATCCATTAACATAAGTTAGGTTACCATCATTGTTATAAACATAAGTTCCATTCCCCTTGATGTATTATTCATTAAAAAGTGAATTAGTCAGAAGCTTAATAATTCTCATCTCTTACTCTCTAAACAGTTGTTATTTAATATTGTGTTCCTAGGCACTACCCCATAAAATTATTTGCTCGAGCCAACAAATAATGAATAAGCACAAATCTTATTCATAAATATATAATTGCTGAGATTTTTCTCTCAACACTCTCATAGCTTTCTACAAACCAGTCATCAATTCCAACCTCCAAAGTGGATAATGAGACATATCATCTTGGATAATTCCAAGGCACCATATCATATAGGTAATATAGCTTCACACATAGATTTTGTCTCATTTGAATCAAAGATTCAATCATCATAATTATCATAATTTGCAAATAATATAAGAAATCCATAAAATTGATGACTGTTAAGAAAGTTGGGTACATATATCACTTTTAATAAATTTTAAGTAAATATACCTCTCAGAAAGGGATATTCAAATTATGAATCATTGATTCATCTCACATCATTATATCATCAAATATTTAAATAATAATATGCTATACAATACCCATAAATTTTCAAAAATCATCATCATGATTTCCTTGAATCTCAACATTCAGTAATAATTAATTTTGGTCAACACAACAATATAAATAAGTGTATATATGACCAATAATTTTAAAACATTTTCTTAGCCACTGAATAACATAATTATTCTCAAAATCATTAATAATTCACATATGACATTCTCTCAATATATCACGTATAATTTCAATAGGTCTGAACTAACTCCATTTTCAAAAATATAAATCATAATACTCATTTTATCTCTTTTATTAATGAGAGACCAACATATAATATATTGAGAAAATTCAATAATTTGTAAATTTAAAAATAAATATACATTCTCACGTAAAATGTGTCTTCGTAAGATGTGCCCCTACAATTCAAGATATAATGTTTTATTTACTAATTTCAATGCAATTTTAGCATTCACATAAACAGCACATCTTATAATTTCCATATAAATTATATTCATATAGAACAAATTTAAAAGTATATTTATTTTTCTATTGTCACACAATATATTTGTAATTGGACTCTTCGATTAGAAATTGAAATTTTGGATCGCAAGAAAAAATTATAATCATATCAATATATGATATTGCTATTCTAATCTTAGAAAATTAAATAGCATGAAAAATATTTATTTTGCGTTTGACATGTCTCTAAAAAATCTATACTTAAATTTATCAATAATATTATAATCTTGCCTCATATAATATTTTTCACATTGGTAAGAGATCCAAAAAAAATGTATGAGATGTGTATTTTTCTAATAATAAAAAATTGATAGAGTAATACACTTTGAATCACATACGCATACCCATGTTACTTGATATCAAATTTTTCAAAATTTGAAAAATGAGAAATTATGTTCATAATAAAAATTCAAATGTGACTTAACAACAAATGGTTAAAAACCATTCAAAAAACACATTATTTTTAATCTCATTTAACTCTAGTTGACGTACTAAATATTTTTAAATAAATAAATTTATCAAATTCAATATCGTCAACCCCCATAGTTGACTATACAAAAGGTTTTTTTTTTTTTTTTTTTTCCAATCAATTTAAAATAATTCTCATTATTTAAAAGACTATATAGGTAAACACGTAAATTCAAAATAAAATTTTGATAAAAATCTCATTTATCAGCTCATCGTCAAATTTTATTTTCACTATGTACGTAAAAGAACCATACTCACATACAATATCCAAATCACATAAGTATATCATGATGTCAATATCATAATCTCTCAACCCATATTTAAAGTGATCGAATTTATAAATATCATGCTTTTTCTTATAAGAATTATTTATATATGCTTGTAACACACTTTATCAAAATCGTAAGTTAATTTGTACACATAAATTAATAATATCATATTCCACAATTAAATTCAACCAATTTGGTATTGATTAATAAGATATATGAATTTAAACTATCACATTAAATATGATAAATGAAAATTTGGTGATATATATTCATACTTTAATCACCCTTTGGGTTCAAATATTAATCAAAGAAATAATTAAAGAATATTATTATTACAATTAAATATATATATTTGAAACCGAACTTTAACAGTCAAAAGAATTTAATAATATAATCATCATGAATATTTAATAATCCAATGGTCACAAAAATTTAACCCCAAGAATCAAACATTAAATTTCTAACGGCTATAAAAATTTTAATGGTCAATTGGTTATAAAAATAAATAATCAATTGATTAGCAATAATCAAACTTTATTACTGAAAATTAAATCAAATTTAATTAATATCATAAATTCTGTAACTGAATATAACAATTTACTCCAATAAATCCAAGAGTTGGAAATTAATAAAATTATGTTACTCTTTGAATTTTAAAATATTCATTAAGAATATAATAATCTCATGTAGGTAGCATTTTTTTTTTCCAATTAAATATGAAAATAACCCCCACAAATTTAAGCATTATAAAAATTATATATATATTTATGACATAATTAAAATAATATGCTTGTTTAAAATTTGCATATTCCATATGTGAATAGGATACATCCATATGTGTAATTAAACTAGAATGGATATCGAAAAACTCTTATAAATTTATAATTCCCAACACAAGAATTATCACAACATGATTATATAATTGTGACATATAATTTAAACAAAATTTGTATTTGCTCCCAAAATCATAATTATTATATAGACATCATCGTGAATTTCAATCCATATGTGAACGTACGTTCTCTAAATTAATATAACACCAATTTTATTTTCCATTCTCTCACATAAGATTAATTTCTAAAACATTGTTTCATATTAAATCATAAAATTCAAATTTAATTGATGTAATAGAAGGCACATCTCCATTTTAAAAATAATTATATTTCAATTTAAAAATAAGGATTAGCAAACAACAATCCATAACTAATTGTTATTCTTTTCTCATTAACAAGAAAATTAATTAATATATCACAAAATTACATAGAAAAAGTAATCATCACATATTCACTCCACATGAATCATACAAACTAAATCATCACTTTTCCAAAATATTTAAAATTGTTCATAAATCGTCTCCAAATGGAATCAAATAACACTATACTTGAAAAAGTGGCATAGGATTCAAACAATTATATAATCAAAAAATTTCAAATAGTAGGAATAACATCTTTCTAAAGGCAATTTTATCAATTCATTATGATATGATTTAACCTCACATACCTCAAAAATTGCGTAAAACAATAGCATATCAATTAATTGAATAGAGACTAAGATAAAAGAATCATTTACCTTTCGTAATGAACCATGAACATCCAATAACTCAAAACAACACAAGATTCAGGTAAATTATAAATCAAAACAATCATATCAATTGATTAACGATACCCAACAAAATCAACTTTTAAGATTGTTAAAAATATTGAACAAAAACATAGATGTCGAAAATCAAAATATGCAAAAATATAATTTATAATAAAAAAAATAGACTTATTGATTGAGGTGTATGCGAACACTGTCCGTAAGAGTTGATTTGCGCCTATCAGAATGAATCACTTAGTATATCTAAGTCTTCTAACGCCCCAACCGATACAACAATCATGTTCCTCGTACACATGCACTCGCGAGTACAAGGAGCTGAACAGTTCTAGATCGTTCCATGAAAATATGCAACAAAAATTGAAGAATGATAGATAGAATTTTATACAAAAGAAATTTATACATAGAGAGAAAAGAAAGACTGAGAAAAGGTTTTCTAAAACTCTTATGGTTTTTTTTTTCATTCCAAAAAAAAAAAAAAAAACAACCATCAAAATGATAATGGAAAAACCATTTTTTTTTCTCCAAAAGGATGTGTAACCACCAAACAATAATATACCTACTAACTCATAATAATGAACAATATAAATAAATATTATAAAGACTATAACACCTCATAAATAAACATAATTTGAATCACAAATATGTATTTTTTTTTTTATATAAATCCAACAAATGTATGCGGCAAGGTAGCATTACCCATGTTATATTTGGCTTCTCTCAAGAATGATCGAATCTGTGCATTGCAGGGACCATTTGTTTGGAACTTGAAAAGGGCCGGTGTTAGAAAAGGTCAGCGAAATATAACCTACCAAGATAGTTTTAGAAAGAAGGCCATGACACTGAATTTTCCCGATGATGACTACTTCAAGAGAGGACAACAAACCTATTTGATAGTGGCCACACTCATAGCAACTGTTACCTTTGCAGCAGGATTCACCATGCCTGGTGGTTACATTACTGACAAGGGCCAAGACCAAGGCACTGCACTTTTAAGACGAAAAGTGGCTTTTAGAGCATTTGTTATATTAGATACAATAGCCATGGTGCTTTCCAGTTCTGCTGTGTTTATCCACCTTTTCTTGCCGCTGATCAGGAGAAAGGTAAATCTCGTTATAGGCATGAGCATCGCCATTTACCTTAACACATTTGCCACGGGAGCAATGGTGGTTGCTTTTATGACTGGCCTTTACGCAGTGTTGGAAAATTCTTCAGGGCTTGCCATTGCCATTTGTGTCATTGCCGGCTCATTCTTCTTCCTTTATATTTGTCTAATGCACAATTGTGCATTGCGCATAGGTACAATTATAAGATATCATAATAGGGAGAAGAGGAAGAACCCGCTGAACAAAATGCCTCAACTTGCATGACAAGTTGTGATACGAATTACCTTATGTATTACAAATGTTGTGATACATTATTAATTGAAGTTTGGAAAATGCTATTAACAGTAATTATATACAGCAACTATTTCCAGCAACTCACGTGGCATTATTTGCTAGACCAAAATACCTTACGTTTTTGCTTCTCTCCCAGTCCATCTGAATGGTCTCTTGCTTAACGCTGGTTTATATCTCCCTCCTTGTTCCACTCGATGACGTACGTTGAGGAAGACAGAGGATCAATGTTTGGCTTCTTGTGGGATGTCGCACATAGGGCTGGCAATATGCGTCCAATCAAACCTATGAACCTGTTCAAATTTGTCCAAGTTAAATGAATGTACACAGATAATTTTATTAATTGGGTTGTAAATGAGTACCCAAAAGGAACCCAATTAATTAATAGTTGGGTTTATTCGGGTTTGCATTAAATAGGATGGGTTTGGGGTGGATTCTCATAACAATGTGAAAAGAGCAACGCACTGTGGGAGTTACGGATCAAAAGGTCAACAGTGCCATTATGACTTGGGCTGGGTCTGCTTGTGATAAATGGGTGAATTTGGGTTTTACTTAAATAGGTTTTTCACATAAATGGGTTGAGTTGGGTTTGGGTGACATGTTGACTCAACCTATCTAAACCCGCCCAAACCCACCCAATTGCCAGGCCTAGTCGCACACCACCGACAAGATTCTCCATCAATTTCTAGAATTGATTCAACATAATTTCAGAGTTTTAATATCTCTATATTTCTCTGCGATTCTATTCTGAGAAAATTTGAGTTCCTAAGTGTTTGGGAATTTGCTTTCATAGGGGTGGTCTCTTACGTGCAAACATATATATATATATATATATATATATAGAATGATGATCAGGTAAACACGTGCTGATATATCTTATATCAAAACCTGCATTGAGAGTTATACCTTGTGCATTAATGAGATGTGAGGTGCATTGAATAAATGCAAGGGGTACAACCCCCAAGGCATAGTGCTGATGTAACTTATATCAGCACGTGCTGATGGGATCACCTATATATATATATATACTAGCTTCGAACCCGTGTGATGCACGGATTAATTTATAAAAAAAATAATATTATTAGCAAATTAGAATTTTAACAGAATACTTATTCTCTAAAATAGTAAAATGTATTTGTTAATATATTATGTTAATTAAATTTAAAAGATATAGACAAAAATAATCTTTGATGTTCAATTAAAATTATTTTTGGTGTGATGTTAACGTAATGTATCACACAAAATTTAATTATACTCACAAAAAAGATAAATTATTTTGAAAAACAATTAATTTAATGGTAGAAACTTGTAAAAAATGAAAGAACTGATACGTTATGATATTTGGTGGAAAAATATTAAAATTTTCTAAAACTTAATCCATCCCACAATCATGGTTTTAACATGTTGGTATATACCAAAGCAAGTATAGCCGTTGAAAGTATCTCGAAATCTGATAGTGCAGATTTTAGAATGCATGAAATGATAAATCTTATCCTTCCATTAGGTTTCGAGTGGGTTTCACTAAGAGTGAAAAGCGATGGGGAAAAATATTAAAAATTTGTTTGAGATTAGAGCATAAAAAGATGAGAGAAAAATCTAGACTGAGAAAGAGAATAAGAGAAAAAGTCAGAGGGAAAAGAAAATAAGAGAAAGTATAAATCTTTTCAACTTTATGTAATTAACCATATGTAAGAATTTTGATTAAAATAGATTTTTTCTTACTCTTTTTTTTTTTTTTTTTTTTTCTCTTTTTTTGGTATCAGTTGATTAAGTTGGAAAGTGATGACTAAAAGTAGTTTTTCTCAAAAGTCACTAAAAGTAACTTTTTGGCAAAATTACATTTTAGTGACTACTTCCAAAATTAATATGAAACAATGAAAGTTAGTTGTCATTTTAACACACATTTGTAGTCAATATGTAGCAAGTTGATAGAAAATATCCTTTTTTGGTATTAGATTAGAAAACGGTTACTAAAAAAGTAATTTTAACAAAAAGGCAATTGCATCCCGGTTTCAGCATGTGAAAGGAAAAAAAGAATCCTTTCTAATTTTAAATATTTATAATTTTATACATTTAATTTTTGGGAAAGGAGATGAATAGACATAAAAAAAACAAATAAATATGATATAGTCTACTAAATTTGGGTTGAACATTGTATAATATAGGTTCTTCGATTTTCCCACATAAAAACAAAAGGATATGCAGTGTATATCAAATGCTGACCTACTTATACCGCGTGAAAAAGAGCAGTGAAAACCAAAAAAAAAAAAGTTAGACAATTTACTTTTTGGTGATCACTTCTCAACTTAATACCAAACATGAAATATTAGTAGTCCTTTTGAAGTATGTATATAGTCAATTTGTAGCAAGTTGGTAGAGAATATTCTTTTTTTGGCATAAGTTAGAAATTGATCACTAAAAAGTAATCTATCCAAAAGTCATCTTTTTGGGAAAATTACTTTGTAGTGATTCTTTCTCAACTTAATACCAAAAAAATAAAATTGATAGTTATTTTAACATAAGTATACAGTTAATTTGTAGCAAGTTGATAGATATTGTCCTTTTTTGGTATTAGATTGAAAAGTCGCCACTAAAAGGTAATTTTACCTTTATTCCTAACTGTTCACAAATGGACACGTGGCACCAAAAGGGAGGCATTTCCTCCGTTTTAGTATATATACTAGTTACTAACCCGTGCAATGCACGGGAAATTATTTTTTACTTTTAATTGATTAATTTATGTTTGATCTAAGTTAAATGTTAGAGGGAAAACATGCTACGGATATGCACAAAATATAACAGAAGCACTTAATAGATAAGGTATTAAACATGAAGAACATTGTATTGATTAACAAAATAGTTGGAAAAAAGTTTTAGCAACCAAAAAAGACAACAAAAATCATAATTAAACTTGTTGTCCAGCTTCTCATGGAACAAAAAATATAGCAGAAACTTGATGTCCATCTTTACTCATTCCCTGCAACAATGAGGATTTAAAGTCATTAGATTATAATAATGGGCGAAAATAATACATATCAAAAATATATTTCTTTTTATTAGATGTATAAATGTTCCTTACCTTTTTATGCAGAACCTTTTTTTCGGAGATTCATCTGAGAAAAGAATGCCTTCTGCATCATGATTTTCAATTGTGTGCAATTCAATGATTGAAGATTCTTCTGTTGATGAACCTTGATTACTTGATGAATTATTTTCCAATTTGGGAGAGCTTGGACTCTGTGATTCAACTAATGATGCTTGTGGCGTGCCAATTTCCTGAAGGTAATTAGATAATGTAAGTGTTGTCAAGACATTTAATGATACATTGTTTAAGAACTTATAATTTTTGCAATAATTCAACTTTATTTCTTGCCTTAGTAATAAGTGAAAGAAGGTAACGGCTCTCAAGCACATAATCAAGCGCAAATACTTTTGTAACAGTGTAACTACGGCTCCCATGCTTCAAATTGTAATCATTAAGCCTTATTTGAAAGACATATGTGCTATCGATCAAAGTCTGTAATAGTGATGACAATAACTCTTGTCCATTTTCCTGATTTTTAAGTCATTCAGGTATTAGATCAAGTATTGTCAAAAATTATATTGTCTTGAAAAATTTCGAAATAGTAATATTTACTTACCTTTTGAGAAATCTCATGTAACTCTTCCAAATGATGGTGTATGACTTTTTCTGCTAGCTTTTCAAATAAAACAAAAGTAGCATTGGAAGTCATATCTGCAACCTCCATCCGTAAGATAAACCTATAACAATAAAATATAGATGTATTAAATTTGGTTTTGTTTTGTTTTGTTTTTTTTTTTCTTTTTGGTTTGCTTGTTTTTTGTGTTTTTAAGAATAGAAGTAAATATGTTACCAAAAAAGAATAGAAGTAGCCGATCAAAAAAAAAAAAAAAAAAGGATAAAATAAAATAAAAATAGAAGTAATTAAATATAATGTTCTTACCGTGGAATAGGGCATTCTACTTCAATGTCACATTTGTCACACCAAAAAGTTGACTCATGTTTCTTAACCTTCTTGCGACATTTGTTGCATGATTCGTAAAACCATCCAAAATCATTTATAATCCGAGTCACAGTTGCTTTGCAACAATAGGTTGTTTCCTGATTCATATTTTGTTGAAAGATAATTTAGGAAAATTTGTGGAGGTAACTATGGAAAGATGGAAAAACAAAACAACTTTTTAATTTCAAAGTGTCGATGCTATTACCTGGTCTACATCTACATCAGTAATCTGGATAATTTCTCTCAAGGTGTTCCTATTTCTAAACATCAATTCTTCATCAGGAATCTCAACCTTCTGTTGATTTATCAATTTATGAACTTGACAATCTACTTGGGATATGCTGTACAACAATATAAACTATTAGATGATTAATATATGTAGTCATAAACAATATTATTTATTTGTATTAGATTTTGATTTGGTAACTTTTGGGTTACCTTTCCATAAATTCTGCCACTTCTGGTATTTCCAAATTAATGTAGACTTTTGTTGCATTTGTTGAAGACAGAGAGTATTCACCTATGATAAGATTGTGGTTCAAAAATAATAGTAATAGAAGTTTTTTTTATACATAAGAATGCTTGGAAAAAAAAAATGCTTGGAAATTATTTTAAATAAATAAATAAATTTACCTTTAAACATCTTGACTGTTGTGGACGTGACTATAACAACTATAGGTTGTGAATTGTCTTCAAAAAAATCATCTTCTAGTTGAACGCTTGCTGCAGCCCAAAGAGTGATGCTCATCGATTTGTGTCTGTGAAAGTGGCAGGTGCATTAATCCTATATATATATATATATATATTATTAGTTTGTAAATGTAAAATAAAATAAAAATGTACTGGTTGTCTTCTAGGACAATTGTTCTCTTGTTCACCAAGGACCCTTTTGCTTGAATCTCAGTGACTGGAGTGATGCTTTTTAATCTTCCAATGACATCTAAGAAAAAGATAAATTTTGTATCATTAAATTTCCTTTAATGTATTACTACACATGATTTTAAAGTTATGTTGTAACAAAATGGATAATATAACTTTACAATATACCTGTAAGATAAGTATCGACTTGATAGCGAGACGAAATATCATGGAAATTAAGGAATTCAAACTTGTGGACTGGAAATTTAAGATCTTCCCCATTTACTTCCTCAACAAAAGTTGAGATGACAAAGTTTATCATATATTCATGATGCACCACTTTGTAGCTATTCTTGTTAGGTACAACCTTGAAATGTGAAATAAAGTAGATACGTCCCTCTTTTAGAACTGATCTGTAATGTAAAACCTGATTCTTCCGAATAAAAGCATTTATATGATCTCCCTGTCGGAGAAAAAATTATGTGATATAGCAACAATAATTTTGCAATTTTAAAAAATAGTTACACTAAAAAAAAATATACTCACATGTTCATCAAGAAGGATCATGTCCAAGCCAATTAACTCATTGTTTCGAACATTAATGGCATCCCACATTCTCGTTATCCGGACTTTAATTTTCCAATCTTCTCTTCTTGGACAAATTTGTTCAAGAAAATGATATCCAAGTCTCATACTTGATTGTTTGAACCTGTAAGGGAAAAAAACATAAAATAGTTATAGTATTATCTTGATCGGAGAATGGCATGCAACTTTAAAAGCATTGTATATTTATGAGTTTTAAATCATATACCTCTTGGCAATTTTTTGAAAATTTCTTTGTAAACCACATTTCTAGTATAGCCAGTGATGCCACATCCAATGTTCTCAATTAGAAATTTCAAGCCCTCACGTGAGGTAACACGTGAGACTGCAACATACAATTGGCCATGGCTGAAAACAGGCTTAGGTAAATAAACACCGACCTGTCTAAATGTTTGTCCTTGACTTTTATTTATTGTCATTGCAAAACAAACTTTGATTGGGAATTGTCTTCGTTTTAGAACGAATGGCCATTTTGACTCTGTTGGGGACATGATTATCCTGGGTATAAAGACTTTGGTTCCTATATTGGTCCCTGTAACTATTTCTGCTTCTATAACCTTTGTTGCCAATTGAGTGATTATCAATCTTGTGCCATTGCAAAGTCCCCTTGCTTGATTGATATTTCTTAATAGCATTATAGGAACACCAATTTTAAGTTCAAGCTCATGATTTGGTATTCCTGGGAACTTGAGTGTGTTCAAAAATTCAATAGGGTATAACACATCTAGCTCTTCACTTGTACTTGATGATTGGCAAATTGTATCAGCACTAAAATACTTGTAAGTTTCACCTGGAAGAAATGAAAGAATCCAAGAGTTGATCTCCTCAACACTTTCATTTGTAGGAGCTAATATAGCTCTCTCTTGAAGGTAGATTGGTTCTTTATAATTCCTCAATAAATCCGGGTAAGTGTTCGACACAATTTGACAAATTGGATCATTTTCTGAAGCAATAAGCAAATCTTCTGGGATCTTTATCCATGATTCTTCGTCTTCATCGTCCAAAGAAATGGCAGGCAATTTCCCATCTCCAAGATCTAAGACCCATTTGCTAAAACTTGACATGGATTCAATAACAGTAGTGTCCATTGATTCTGGTCTTAGTCTCATATTAATGGTAAGAACATAAACATGACAATGACTCCACAACATTGAACTGTTGATTGAGGCTTCAACAATGTCTTCCCTACTTCCTTTAGGAACAACTGGTAGTATTTGTCTAAAATCACCACCCAAGAGTATTGTTTTGCCCCCAAAAACCTTCTCATCAGAGTTTGCATCGTTGAATCGCAATAAATCTCTGAAGGTACGATCAACTGCTTCAAAAGCATTCCTATGGTCCATAGGAGCTTCATCCCAAACAATAAGACTGGTCCTACAAATTAATTCTGCTAGTTGAGAACCTTGAGGTATATGACAACATGAATCATCATTAAGATTGATTGGGATTTTAAACCTTGAATGTGCAGTCCTTCCGCCAGGAAGTAGTAATGCAGCTATTCCAGAAGATGCTACTGCAAGGACAATTTTCCTTTCGGATCGTAGCCGTGCTATTATTGTTCTATATAGGTATGTTTTTCCCGTTCCTCCACTTCCATAAATGAAGAAAAGACCACCTTTATTAGTATTTACGGCATGTATAACAACATTATAAACTTCACGCTGTTCAATATTCAAGCCGTTGAACAACTGTAAATGTTCATGTGCTAAGATATCCCAATCATAGACCAACTCTTCTAGCAATAATCTATTGTTTATCTCTCTTACTAAAGCCATTTCTGGAAAAGGGAGAGTTGGAAAGTCCTTTAGTGACTTTTGGTTTCTATTCAAAATTTTCTCAATTTCATACAAAGTATAGCTTTGTAATTGTGAATCAGTTAAAGTGAGATCTTGATAAGCAAGCATGCGGCGATGCCTATACAAAATATCATCAGACATTAGATGCCAATTTCTCTCCCATAATTGTAACGGATCAGAAACTTCACAAAATAATAATATTGTAACAAATAGCTCTCGCAGTTGGTGACCAGTAGACCAATGTGCAGCTTCAATAAGCGCCTCATGCCACTCATTGTCACTATCCAAAAGGCCTAATGCATAACATGTAGCTTTAAAAGTAGGGTGCACGACTCCATTTATAGTCCTAATTTCTTCGTAACTTCTTGGACCTCTAATGATATTCAATAGCA
This sequence comes from Liquidambar formosana, assembly GCA_039720395.1. Classification (NCBI taxonomy): domain Eukaryota; kingdom Viridiplantae; phylum Streptophyta; class Magnoliopsida; order Saxifragales; family Altingiaceae; genus Liquidambar; species Liquidambar formosana. Next base: position 31,695,774 of record CM077825.1, read on the forward strand.
TTCGAAGATAAAATCTCTCACCAGAAGATGGGTGGGCATAGAAGATTCGACCTATACATCTTCCAGATTTTCTTCTAGTCCATATCTTCTCCCTTTGTTGCCAAACCCATTTTGTTGGGAAGTCAGCGTAAGTTAGTTCCCGAGCATCCTCATAGACTTTATTAGCTTCCATCCATTGAGTAAACATTGTTTTATCAACGTTAAATCTATTAACCACATTTTCCAAATCTTCATGGTCCTCAAATGTAATGGTTTGTTCATTTGGAAGGTGAAAATTTAGCCTCTCAACTCCTGGATCTCGAAATTGGATGTCGAACTGAAAAATTCTCCAACATGCTTCAGATGCCGAGATATATCGACAATCTAGGTAAGTCTTAATTTCATCAACTTCACAGACAACTTGGTGGCCATTTTCTTGATTTGACACATTTTCCTCAATTATCATGGTAACTCTATCAGGCCCCTTGTTGATGTACTTAAATAAGTATTTTATGGACCTTGATTGATTACACCATTCAACATTGATATGGGCTTGATATTTCACAATCAAGTCTACGTTATGAGGAACGACATATCGATTGTCAATTTTAACTCCATTTTTAGTGGCTTCCTTCCTATTTTTCCTTCTTCTATACACTGGAAAACCATCGTCACTTATGGTAGTCTCATTCCTAAACTTTTTAGGATAATGTTTTGAGCATTGTCCATTGACCATGCATGGGGATTTAGGATTTGCTGCACCACATGGTCCATGAATCATAAATTGTAAAACTGTTTCATGTGCAATAGGGTCATCATTATGATCAGGTATTTCTGCAGATATAATGTTGTCAATCTCAGAAGCAGTCGGATGTTTATCCTCAGAGTGAAGGAAGAGAAGTATATGAGCATGTGGCAATCCTCTTTTTTGAAACTCAACTGTGTAGATTGCTGTAGATAAGAAAAACAAATATCAATTTTATTTTTTATTATTTTACTAATTGTATGGTTCCCTCCATTCCTTAATAATTGTCCCCTTTTGGTAAAATAAATATTTTTAGGAAAGTGCATTTAATGTATCCACATTACTAATTTGTTTTGATATTTCAAGTTTTCTCAAAATGTAAAAATAAGATTGCTACTTTATTGGATCATTAGATCATCCTAAAATGGAAAGGGGTTCAATGCTTAAGGGATAGAGGGAGTATTTATGTACTAACATTGAGCATTTGTGAATTGATAATACCTGCTTTAACTCTCCCAAAATGTTTTCCATGTCGTAAGTCCTTCATTAGCTGGTCCAATTTAACCTTGAAAACGCGAGCAACAATGTCAGGTCTATCTTCTACCTTTTGACCAGGTATTAATTCTAGGAAATGTTGAATCTCTGGCCATTTTGGATTACATGTGAATGTAAGAAATAAATCAGGTGGTCCAGCCCATTTACAAATTGCCATTGCATCTTGGTAATTTTGTATCATGTATCGAGGACTGCCAGTAAAGGTTGATGGCAACACAATTCGTCGTCCAGCTGATGCAGGAGTTGTGTCACCTCTAACAACAGCATCTTTCAATCCTTTGTATAACTCCGCTCTTAATTTCTTTTGATTATTTCGTACCCAACTAAGTCTTTCCTCTTCAATGCAGGTGTAGGCATCAACAATGTATTGTTGAAATAATCGTCCTCCTCGAATTAATGTGTCACCTTCATTTGATCTTTGTTGAATTCTAAAGGCATAATACTCTCGTATAGACACACGATTTCTTTTTCTTCTTCTACTTCCATCAATATCCCTATACAATATATCAGTCCTATACCCATCTTCTGCGTAAGGGAATAAAAGAGGATACTGCATAGCCATAAAACTTGGGTGTAACTCAGTTATTCTTCGCAGACCTATTGCCCTGTCTTCAACGATAACGTCTCGATGGGCTGTCTTTTCGCCAAGATCTCCAACAACTAATGCTGCAACTTCAGAGGAAGTAGGTAAGTTATAGTATCTTCCATCAGTTTGCCTAGTTCCAATAAGGCGTATACGAACAGGAAGATAACTTGATTGTTGGAATCGTTCCTTTGCCATTCGAAATACTTTAGCAAGCTCATTATGTTCATTTAGCATCTTTAACAATCCTTCTACAATGAGCGGATCTATGTTGCTTGTAGTGTCATCTCGACATATTGCATTTATCCTATTTGACACTTCATTTTCCGTGTCATAGATGTATAACTGGGCAAACTTAGGACTTCGTCCAGGTGTTGGTAGTAATGACCCAATTTTGTGATAATTTTGCCCATTAATGCGGAAGACATATGGTCCACTCCCATCATTGATTTCATTATCAATAACACCACCCATAGAAGTAAAGGCAAACATTGAATTGTATGCTCTTATGCTCTCCTTAAATTTTATTGATCTTCGTCCACCACGATAGTCCAATAGGTGATCTAGAAACTCTGGAGTTTTTCTAAGAAGAGGTAATAGAACTTTTCCCTCTTGGCAACAAATTGAAAACTTTGGATCAGAAATCTTCTTAGACTTTACGGTTCGTTCTTCATACCATACAACCGCTTGGCAATATGGACATATCTTTGTTGGTTCTCCAAAACTCCATGGTTGTGTAAAAATCCCTATTTTTTTTTATAAAAATAAAAAATAAATAAATAAAAAAGGTAAGATCTTACTATGGATTTTCTATAGTCATAACTTAAATTTAATTTAGTTATCAACATACATACTTTTACAGTTTCGTCGACCATCTTCTCGTCTTGTATGTTCTATGCTCTCCTCATCAAGTCGAATTTCATCATGATCATCTGTTTGTATGTAAGGTTTACCAAAGGATGTTAGTAATGTAACTTTGATTAATCTTTTAGCTAGTAGTATATTAGTTAAATATATTAGTTGTCATTATTTACCTGGGAGGGACTCATTCATTTCCAAAGTATCAAATTCCATGTTAATATCAAGTGGAACACATGGCCTTATATCTCGCAAGTCCAGCTGATGATTTCCTATTCGTCTTTCAGAAGATGTTTCATTTCCACATGGCATCGATGGAATGGACTCCGCGTTATCATCTCCATGGGCAATAGCATTTAAAAGATAGCCAGACATATTTGTTGTGTTCTCGATTGTACCATGTTGATTTACGATAGTGTGACTAAACACGTTCATTGTATCTCCTATTTGGTAACCAAAGTTATTGGCTGGAAAGCTTGTATTTATGTGATTTTGAAGTAATGCTCTCATCCTGTTTCTTCGTTGGGCTATAATATATCTTCTTAGTAATCTTTTTTGTCTAGCTTGGTTTCTACGCTGATCAAAATCCATTTTGCTGTTTAAAGGTAGGAAATATAAAAGTTAATTTTTTTGAATTAGTTAAAAATAAAAAAATAAAAAAATAAAAAAAAAAAAACCTAATGATAGTGTCCACTTAGACCCCTCGATTAAAACTAACAGCTGACATTAAAAATGTATAATGAACAAAACATAAAGAAATAATGAAATCACAGTACTGAATATGAATAAAATATTATATACAATATGTACTTCAGAGCAAACAATAGGTAGACTATGTAGTACTATATAAGAAAGAATAATAAGTTTAAATTCAATTAGTTGCAAAATATGTAAATTCAGCTGTTTTCAATAATAAATAAAACAACAATGAATTACGACTATAAATTATGTTACCTGATGTGCTCTGTTCCAGTAAGCTAACTCTTTTTATTTGCAAGTTTAAGTTTGAAAGCTAAACCTGAAATTAAGAGGAACTATTTTTAATAATGGCAATATTAAAGATGAACAGTGACCATTAAATTCAAATGAAGTGAATAATGCGTTCAATTAATTAGCAGAGAGGAACACGATCTATGGAAGCATTTAGAAGCTTCACCCATATATTCAAAATTTGGAAGAACTATTACAAAATTTGTAAACACATAATAGATACATAATTTCAAAAGTGATACAAAATGTGTCTCTCAGTATTCTTCCATTATAAACACATTCTTTAATCATTACTATTTCATTAAGATTTAGTTCTTACAAAGTTTAGCTCTCTATTTACTACTAATAGAAATTATTTCCCTAAACATGTACTTTCTTCATCGCTAAGCTCTCCTTTAAGTCGCAAATTTTCTGTTCGAAGAATCCTATTCTCTTCTTGAAGAATCTTATTCTCCTCGAGAATTTCTTCGTAGAAGATCGTGAGACGGGTATTATTATATTGGAGCATTTGCACATCCTCATAATTGCAATCTTTGATGTGAAAGCCATAAACATCCCTTAAATATAAAATTGTCTTCTTGGCTGCATCTTCTTCTGAATCATCTTTGTTTCTCGTTCCTTTACCTCTAAAATATAAAGTGTCTCCTTCCAGGATAAGTTTGGCAATTGCATAAAATTCACTATCTTTTAGCTTGTGATCATATGCGACAGGTGGTAGCCTCAATTTTGCAACTACTTTGTTTAAGTAGGCTTTAAAAGAAATTGGAATTTCAACTCCTTGGAAGTCTGTCATGTATATCTCCTCCATTTGTTGAGAAGAAGCAATTTGTAGTCTATTAAAAAATAGAGAACATATGAAATTCAATATGAAATTTGAAATTTATAATTGCATACCAAGAAGAAAAAGAAAAAAAAAAAAAAAAACAACAAACAAACAAATAAACAAACAGAAAAGGACAACAATTTCCTAGGAAGAACAAATCTATGCTAATAAGTGGCATAATACACCATATTATAAATTGCTTAAAAATGTAGTGTGCCAGCTCAAACCCGTGCTTGAATGGTTTAGCAATTTGGCCATTTACCATAGCAATTTATACCTTGACCGATTTATTATAAAACTTGCAACCAAACAAACCGAATCAGATATTTTCATAGAAGAGTGTAGATCTACCAAACGCATCTCTCTCACGCATTTACCCACGTCTCCTCTCTCTCTCTCTCTCCTTCAAACACACTTTTCTCTCTTTCTTTCTCTCTAACAGTCTCTGCAACCCAAAACCCCCCATCAAGATATACCGAGAACCCACCCTAGCTACATCCCCTCATCCCTCGACGACCCCTCACAGGCTTTGTTTACCCCATTTTCCCCTCTCAGCACAGACGAACACTCAATTCCTCTATCCTCTCTCCTCTCTCTCTACCTATCCGTCATGGGTTTTGCCAGCAAACGGCTCATCAGCATCAGGGAAGCCATTCAGGTTCCTGATCTACGGCCGTACAGCCTGGATAGGTAGCTTATGGCTCCGGCCGCCTCGAGAGCCGCTGCTCCTTAGAAGCTGACCTCGCCGCCGTCGAGCCCACACACGTGTTAAACGGCGCCAGCGTCACCGGCCGCCCCAACGTCTACTGGTGCGAATCCATGAGGTCGAGACCATCCGAACCAATGTGGTGGGGAAGGTAACCCTGGCCGATGTTTGCAGAGATAAAGGCTTGGTCTTGATCAACTACCCCACGGTTTGTATATTCAAGGAGTCGACTCGATCCACCGCACCTCCCTCCGAATCCTCCGAATCGAGTTCCTCCCAAATCTACTCACCAAAAACAGTAACATCCGCCTCCTAGATCTCTCCGTCTGTCCCCGTATCGACGATGGAACGGTGGCGTTTTTGCTGAGTCGCGACTCGGTGGGTTCGTTTGTAAGGCTGAAGGAATTGGTGTTGAGTCGGGCGACGGGTCTGAGATGGGGCGGGCTGGAGATGCTGGTGAGGGCGTGTCCGGGTGTGGAGTACGTCGACGTGTCGTACTGTTGGGGTTTGGGGATAGGGAGGCGGCGGCGCTATCGTGCGCCGTGGGGCTGAGGGATCTAAGGATGGATAAGTGCTTGGGCGTGACGGACGTTGGGTTGGCGAAGATAGCGGTTGGGTGTAGCAAGCTGGAGAGGCTGAGTCTGCAATGGTGCTTGGAGATAACGGATCTTGGGATTGATCTTCTTGTCAAGAAATGTGAAGACTTGAAGCTCCTTGATATCTCCTATCTCAAGGTTTATCTCTCCTCCATCTCTCTCTCTCTCTCTCTCGATATATATATATATATATCTGCTGTGTAGTTATATCTGTGTGGGTATGTGTAATTGTCATGTTTTCATTCATTATATGTAGAGATGTGAAGATGTAAAGATGTGTAGGACATTATTTTTTGCTTAACTGGGGCGTTATTGTTGTTGTTTTTTGTTATGCTCTTATTTGGTTGCCTAGATACATAGTTTGCCTCTTTTAGCTTTGAATCTTTTATTATATTCTATGTTAGAAATCAGAACATGATCTAGAATCATTAATTTGCATGCATTCACACAAATAAGGTTTTAAAATCAAATAGAGAAAGACCTGAAATTATCTTGCATATGAATGTTTACTTCTGAATTGGGTTTTTTTTTATTGCCGAGAAAGTTAAGTAATATATATATATATATATATATATATATATATATATATACACATATATTGAAGAAAACCAAATTCTAATGCTATTTGAGTGTGAGGATGATAGATTAACTAATTGAAACAAATATTGAATGTGAGATTTATTGACCAAATGTTATAAAATATTTGAAATATTTGAAAGTGGCCAAGAGATTAAAACCTGATGATTAATACCTGATGAGTTGAATAACACCAATTCTGCTGTCAGTATCCAATCCAAGCCAGTTGATGGAAAGAGTGAATGCCGAGAAAAAAGAAGTGAAGAGTCTGGAGTATAAATGGTGTAAATGGGGCATTAAATAGAGCTTGCTATTTTCTTTAGATTTCTGGAGAGTTCCTTCTTCTGTGGTGAGAACGTGTGTGCATTTATTAACAGAAAGACAAAAAATCTGTGCATTTATTAGAGGAGAAGATTGAATAGCTGTATTTGGTGAGAATATTTTTATATTTATTAAAAGATGAGATAAAATATATGTGTATTTGGTGAGAATGTCTGGGCATTTATTAAGAAAGAGTAAGAATGTCTGGGCATTTATTAAGAGAGTGTAAGAGAGAAGAAGATATCTGTCCATTTTTTCTCTTTTTTTTTCCTTTTCTTTCTTTTATGGTGTCTTTGGATGTTTAGATTTCTGAAGAGTTCTTTTTAACAATGTGTAAGCATTTATTAGAGCAGGTATATGTGTGTGAGGGGGAGTGAGAGAGAAGACGAAGGTAGGAAGAGGGAAGACAGCATACGCAGAGAGACATTTGAGAGAGATTTGATGTTGACTGGGCCTTAGTTCAAAAGCTGTAATGATTTCTCTCTCTCTTTTTTTATTTATTTATTTATTTCATTTCTGTATTTTAGCTCTATCTTCTGGAGAGTTCTTTAGATGTGTATGGATTTATTAGCACAGATATGTGTATGAGAGTGAGAGAGAGGACGAAGGGAGGGGGAGAGGGAAGAAAGCAGAGCTCTATGCAAAGAGAGATTTGATGTTCAGGTTGACTGGGCCTTAGTTCAAAGCTGTAATGATTTCTCTTGTTTTTTTTTTTTTTTTTTTGGTCATTTCTGTATTTTAGCTCTCTTTTTTTTTTTTCTATGGCTCACTATTTCTTGAAATGTGTATGCATTTATTAGCCCGGGTATGTGTGTGAGAGAGAGAGAGAGAGGACGAAGGAAGGGGGGGGAGAAGGAAGAAAGAAGATCTCTATGCAAAGAGAGATGCAAAGAGAGATTTGATGTTGATGTTCAGGTTGACTGGGCCTGCGTTCAAAAGGCGTAATGATTTCTTTTTTCCCATTTTTGTATTATAGCTCTCTTTTTTTCCTATGGCTCACTGTTTAAGATTAGCTCAATGTTTCAGAAAATTGTTAAAAATGTATATATATTTTTTTGCAGGTGTGTGAGAGAGATAGAAAAAGGCAGGAAGATTTTGCTTCGATAGAAACGGAAACAAATACTGAAGCTATTGGAAATGGTGACATGTAGCAGCCAAGTTTTTGTGGATGCTCACTCCTCTTCGTGGGGTTTTTTTTTTTTTTTTTTAATCAGGCTTCTTATTTCTGTATAGTTGGGTGAAATTTTTTATTTTATTCTTAATTTTTTCTTGTTTTGAGCTATGGATGTAAGGGTATTTTTTATTTTTTTATTTTCCTGAGTTGGAGTTGGAAACGGAACTCTAAATTGAGAGAGAGAGAGAGGGGATCATGCTTCTTATTTCTGTGTAGTTGGGTGAAATTTTTTATTTTATTCTTAATTTTTTCTTGTTTTGAGCCATGAATCTAAGGGCATTTTTTATTTTTTATTTTCCTGAGTTGGAGTTGGAAACGGAACAGAGAGACAGGGAGGGGGTACAGTGGAGTAGATAGGTACTGGCAGTATAGAGAGGGTCTCGGGGAGAGAGAAGGTGCAGTGGAGTGGGTGGATAGATACTGTCAGTATAGAGGGTCTCAGAGTGAGAAGAGGAGCAATAGTTTCTTAAGAGAGAGAGAGACTTAAGAGAGAGAGAGAGACGGTGCAGGCAGTGGGGGAACCAATCAGATCTCTAACAAAAGAGGAAAAAAAAAAAAAAAAAAAAACACAAAATTTACACGTGGCGTGAAAAGAGGCAACTTTCCTCCGTTTTAGTATATATATAATAGATATAGATATGTGTGTGTGTGTGTGTGTGTGTGTGTGTGTGTGGGGGGGGGGGGGGGGGGGGGGGCAATGCGTAGCAACTGCTTACAGCAACTAAAACAGCAACCTACGTGGCTTTTTTAAAAAGACAGCTATTCCACTCTCCCATGCTCCTTCCCCCTCCTTTTATTATTGCAAAAAAGACTTCTATGCCCACAAGCCACACTGCCAAAATCCCTGAACCCTATCCCTCTCCCTCCAAACACTTCCACCCTTCTTGAACAAATCCTCCACTCCCACGGTCATAACCATGGAAGCTATGGGAAGCCATGGCCATGTAACACCCCCATCCCCAAAAAACAAATAAATAAAATAAAAAACAAGATAAAACAAAACAAAAAGAACAACAAACTTGAACGTACCCTGCCTCTCCCATGGCCATAACCATGGCAGCTACGGAGGCCATGGCCATGGTTGCTCAAGTAACAACCCCCTCCCAAAGAAAAAAAAAACCAAAAAAAGGAAAAAAATGAGAAGAAGAATATTGACAGATAATTTCATAAAAATATAAATTAATCACTCCAAAAATTGATTCAAATTCATAACATCATAGAAACTTCTCTCTCTCACTCTCTCTTTTTGTTTTCTTAATTCTTTTCTTTTCTTCTTCTTTTTTGTTTTGTTTTGTTTTGTTTTGTTTTCTCAGAGAAATTCATCGAGAGAGCCAGCTTCTATACTCCCCAGCCATGGTAGCCATGGATGAGATCACTCAAATAAATTCAACATACAATACCACCAAAAAAAAAAAAAAAAAAAATGAAGATTTCACTAAGATAAATTCAAAAACCACAGATAAATTCGAAAAAAAACAGATAAAATCAAAGAATTCACTCAGAGAAATTCATGAAATTCTTTGCCAAGATTTCCCAAGAATTTCAACAGATAAATTCAAGAACTTCAATAGAGAAATTCAAGAACTTCAACAGAGAAGTTCAAGGATTCGACAGAGAAATTCTCTGTTGAATTCTTGAATTCAACAGAGAAATTCTTGAATTTCTCTAAGAAAAATAAAGAAAAAAATGGAGTGAACAGAGAAATTCTTGAATTTCTCCCTCCCTTCAACATCCTAGGCAGTGAACACCCTCTCCCCTGTCCCAATATTTCTTCGTCCCGCTACAGCCATGGCTGCCATCTCCATTTCCTTTTTTCTTTTTTCTTTTTTTTGCTTTTCAAGAGTTTATTTATGCACAAGGAAAAAATATCACACTTAATTTTATACTTATTCACAGAGAAATTCAAAAACGCATATAATTTCATATTTGAGAAATTTGAAAAATTCATTCATAAAATCATAAGAAGAGAGAGAGAGAGAGAGAGAAGGAGCTCATTGGTTGTGATTGACCAACACGATCCTCTCTTATCCATAGCTTTGATTGCCGACTCGTACTCCCTTCCATCACTTGGGGTCACAAAGCAAGCCATTGCAGGGAGTAGTTTCGGATCCGGCGAGGTCGACAAAGAAACTCAAATCCGGCGAGGTTCCTTTCGGATCCAATCAAATTACCTTCAGATCCAGCGAGAGAGAGGGAGATTCCCTTCGGATCCGACGGAGATCGACGCTGGTGTTGTGAGTTTAGCTCCTCGCCGGTGTTGTTTGTGTAGGTAAGAGAGATGGTTGAGATGGAGAAGGAGAAGGAAATGAAGAAGACAAGACGAGATCGACGAAGTAGAAGAGGGGAAGACAGAAGAATAGATCGGAAGGAGATGAGCCAAAAGGGAAGAGAGAGAATAGTAGATCGAGATTTTTACTGAAATGGAAGAGGAGAGAGAAGGGTAGAGAGAGAAAATACAGATGGAAAGAGAGAGAAAGAAGAGGGGAAAAAAAAAAATTTACAAAAAAATGAGGGCAATTTAGTCTAAACACTTAGTTGTGGGGATGGCAATTTCGCCCCAATCTATAGGGTCCCGACTCGATCCATAGGGTCCCGACTCAATCCATACCTGAATTGGTGGGGATTTTTTTTATTTTTTCGGGTATCGGGTTGGGTATGAGTATAAATTTTAAAATTATTTCAGGTATGGGTCGGGCATTATTCCCAGAAGAAAAAAACCTGAAGACCCAACCCGACATGATGTTTTTACAATATGTACGGGGAAAAGTCCGGACAGTCGGCGGAGCGTTTTGAAAAGGAGGTCCGGAGGTTCGGAGCGCCACACGACTACGGCCCGATCGGGTTGTAGGGGATGAGACAACGCCTGGATGTGCCGGGGTACTGGGCCTTTTCGATGAATAGCAGTGCTAGGTATCTCGTAGAATGGAGGAGCTTGGTGCTGAATAGAACAAGGACCTAAAAACAAAGAGGATTGTCAGGGGGGACCGGGGGTTTCCCGGTCTAAAACCCTCTGACGCTCAAGTCAGTTTTAGTGTCGAGGGAGAGAGCAAGAGTAGAAGGAGAATCTCTAGGGTTTTGTGCTAAGGGAGCTTACCTTCCTTGGCATGAACAGTGTTCCTTTTATAGGCAAGTGCTAGGTTTCGGATTGGACCAACGCCCTGACCTAACCGTGGTCAATTTAGGGTTCCGGGCTAACCCTGGTTAGATAGGGGCTTCAGACCAGATCGCGGATCTTCTAGGGTTACAGGCCTGACCGTTGACAATCATACCCTGAATCGGTTCCCAGGAGCGTGCTCTGCCCCCGGCCTGATTTCATTTGTCGGATTTGAGAGGTAAGACAAATTCGGCGCACGTGAGGGACATGTGCTCGTGTGGCCCAAAGGAGTTCATCTGACCGAGAGCGCGTCTGCCCGAAGATGAAACGAACCGAGGACATCAAGGCCCGAGGGCCCATTTGCCCCGAAGGTATGTTGACCCGAGGGTTCAGATGCCCCGAGGACGCGCTTGCCCGAGGGCGGTCAAAAGTAACCGAGGGAATAAGGTGAACCGAACACATTATCGAGAACATACACGTGTCGCGGTTTCATTTGCCTTTCATAACTATCCCACACAATGTTGCTAACTTCATTAAGTCCACCATATGGTCCTTGACAAAAATCGTTGCGTCCCTTTGAGGAATGCCAAGAAAATCCGAGAAGGAAGCAAGGTAATCAGAGCGAGGTGTAGGAAAGATGAATGGCCCTGCGGGCGAAACTCCAAATAAAGCACAGAATTCCTCCATGGTTGGGCATAATTCTTCATAATTAAATCGAAAGACATGGGTTTGAGGATCCCAGAAGTATGTAGCAGCAGTGAGAAGGGTCGTCTCGAGCTTCATGTGCCTTATGGAGAGCAATGGTTCCAAGCCGAAGCGCCTAAACTCAGTTTTGTCTTTGGCAGCCATGACTGCCAAAAACCCTCTTAAGAACCCATCCAAGGCTTCCATAATTATTGTCAATGAAAATAGGTGAGTTAGAAGGCTCCCCTCATGTGTTTTTATAGGGAAAGGGTCACAAATTCGAGTCCTAAAGGGAGTAGAACCGTCAAAATCGCAAAATTCCTGAAAAATCGCGAAAAAGCGCGTCGACCTCGGGTAACCGTCCGGGGCTGGACGGTCAGCCGTCTAGGCCCAGACGGCTAACCGTCCGGGGCCAGATGGTCACCCGAGGCCCCCGCCTTGTTTTTCCTTGTTTCGCCCGGTTTTGCCTATTTTCGCGTTCGGGTGGCCTTTTTAGGCCATTTTCACTCCTATGAACTCACAGTGACTCAAATTTTCATGAGAAAGGCACCATAACATCATCATGATAGATTCAAACAAGCACAACAAGTATCCATAATAAGGGATAAGAAAGTTTGGTTTTAGGTGGCAAGTACAAAACACAAGCATGAAATGAAAAAGATAGCCATTGTCTCATTGTTTCTACAAGCCCAACAAGAAAGTAAATGAACTCAGCGGTTCCCAGAGCTTCTTTTGCGGCTCGGCCCAGCTCCATCACGACCCCCACGAGGTGCTCTAGGAGGGCGCATTGCTGGTGGTGGCTGCATATACAAAATTCATTGCAAAGAAGTCAAGTATGAGAATAAGGTTGGTTGAAAACCACATATGGGAACTTTAAAATAAGTTGAACACTTACCATGACATCCAAACGAGCTTCCGCCATGGATTTGGCTAAGCTCATCCTCACAAGGTCACGCCTCAAGCCCTCACTCAGGTCAATAAACTCTTGGGCATATGCCGCAGGCACCTAGGATAATCAATAAGGATAAAATTGAAGGTAATGTTCAAAGAAAGAAAGAAATACCCATAAAGAGAACTCACCTGTTCTCGATTTGGGTCGATCCTGGGGGATTCATCAAAGGCAGGATGGGTGATGGCGGTCTTGACAAAGTCTGACCTACTGCACAAATCAATGAACCAATTCGGTTGAGGCAAGGGTAGTGACCTATCCCCCCCCCCCCATCTCATCTTCCTCAGAGCCAGGAACCACTCCTGAGCCCACTGTCGAGCTATGCCCTCGTGCTCGTCGACCCTGCAAGTGTTCACCTATTAAATAGAGTCTCTATAAAAAAGAAAAGGCTAGGAGAGCGTCAAAGACTTACCCCTTGAGGAGGGAGGCCTGTCACCCTGGGCCTCATCAAATATTGGAGACAGAAAGTGTCATATGCAATGTCAGAAGAAGTGAACTCCTCCGCATCCCAGCCTCTCAAGGCATCCCACAACTCCTCCCCCTCCATTAAGTTAGCATGCCTCATGTTAAGTGGTGGAAGCATTGGAGCCATGGCGGCATTCACATCACCCATGACTTGGCGTAAGACACGCTCCCCTAGGTACCAGTACCTACCCACGGGGCCTTCCAAGAGCACCCTCTTGCCCGTCAACATCAAGCTAGGAATGCATCGCTTGGGTAGCATTGGTACCCATATCTTCCATGGATTCCATTCAATCTGTTCAACAATCCAAAATGAGAAATTGGGAGTAAAAGGAAAAAGAAAAGAATGGGGAAAGAATTTCACCATATCAGCAGTGAGGCTTGCTAGGTGAGCTCTAGCAAAGGCGTAATCATGACGATTCGCCGCTCGGATGGATACATAACTAGGAGAGTAATTCTTGAGGGTAGGCCATTCAATGGTTTCCTCAGTAAGGGATGGGCGACATAGGTTGAGGTACTCATAGCACCAAACCTGTCAAAAGTTGAGAAAAGAGTAAAAAAGAAAAGATAATATAAGACAAAAAAGAAATAAAAGGGAAGTAGCATTACCTCCCAAACAAAGGGCATCCCACCGAAGTCCTTAGTCACACCACGTGACATGTCACACATTGTGCGATACATGGTGGCTAGAGCAGCCCCTCCCCAGTTGAATTTCCTAATCTTGTCAACATCTTCCATGCTTGAAAGAAGACCTAAAGGGGCTAGGTCGCCCGTCCCGGCAAAGAATGTGCATGAGATCATGTACAGAAGGAATGCCCTTGTAATACAATCGGGGCTTGCACCCTTGCTCTCCTTTTGCTTAGCAAACTTGTTAAAAAGCCAAGTGCGTCACACTGCTTTCTTGATTACCTCGATTTCCATCCCAAGGTAAGCTAGGAGATAATCCTCATCCGTGTGAGCCTCCTCATAGAATTCCAAGCTTTTGCCTTTAATGCTTAAGCCAGTAATCATGGTGAAGTCCTTGGGGGTTAGTGTCATCTCCCCAAAGCCAAAGTGGAATGTATTGGTGGTGTCCCACCATAGCTCGGACAAGGCTAGCAAGGCTTGCCTATCACATTGGTCATTCCACAAAGAGTCTAGGAATGGACCAAAACCGGCCTTTTCGACATAGCCCTTGGTGATGGGTTGGAAGTTTTCCATGTTCCGCCACCATTCAATGAGTCCTTTGACAGAGGACTGAGTGCGCATGTCCTGAAAGTTGGGCTATAGCCATTGAAAATACCTTGAGAATTAGTTGAAAGAACATGGAAATAATAAGCTTACACTAGCAATTGGTTTCAAATCGTTTTCCAAAAGATGTCAAAAGTTGTTTTTATTCATGAAATGAATTGCTAATGGATGTTTATGAGTTTACTTGTTCATGTGCCTTAATTTGGCAAGGATTGAACACTTTTTTATCACTTGGGCATTCTATCGAACACTTGGTGGGTGACACCTCCCAAGCCTTGAAACGAAAGAATTTTGTATGGTCAATCCTTGCTAAATCATAGCATATTACTCACTTGAGGGTTTACTTGTTGATATACATTGATTTGGTGAAGATTGAACATCTTTATTTCACTTGGGAATTTTTTCGAACACTTGGCGGGTGCCATTTTTCAAGCTTTCAAATTAAAAGAATTTGTGTGTTCAATCCTTGCCAAATCAAGGGATATCACTCAACAACCCAAGGGGTATTCAAAAGAAGTAGAAGGGAATGCAATTTCATCAAAAGAATCGAAAGATTCAAAAGAAAAGTGTTAAGTTGGGTAAACTTACTTCTTGTTGGGAATGGATGAATGAGAGATGCTTGTCGGGTTCAAGCAACACCCTATCTTGTGGAGCATCATAGAGTGGTGCCTTGTATGTGCTTTTGACCCCATAGAATGGATACTTGGTGCTTGAGTCCTTGCTTGATGACATACTTGATGATGGAGTTGGGTTTGTGAAAAATGGGTTTGATTTGGTTTGATTTCACAAGATGATGTGAATTGGTTGTTTTTATTGCTAAATGGGTTTGATTTGTTGTTGTTTGATGTGCATTTGATGTTTGGATTGAATGGTTTTTGAAATAGGAATGAGAGAATGAGAGAAGGAGAAGATAGGATGTGAGTTTAGAGAGAGAAACTCTCTAATTTTCGAATGAGAGAATGTGAGAATGAGTGGGCAAACATGGGTTTAAAAACCCAGAAATTTTTCAATGGTGGGCTCGGGTAACCGTCCCACCCTGGACGGTCAGCCGTCTTGCCCTGGACGGTTGACCATCTGAGGGCAGATGGTCACCCTAGCCCGCTTTGCCCGTTTGCCCCGTCTCGCGCGCTTGCGGCCTCTAAACTTCTCCAAATTGACTTTTTGTGCAATCCTTGAGTTATGGGATGAATATATCCCTCAAGTTTATTAAGTTTCAATTAAATTTTTGAATCTTGGGTGATTGTATTCGCCTGCATAACGAGGAATTGTAATGGCCATGATAAATGGCTTTCTCATAAAATGAGCTTGGTGTTGAATTGATTGACTTGCAAGTCTTGGAATTCAATTCTCTAGGAGATGATAGTGATATCATATCATGTGATAAAGAGAATTTCACATGAAATGACTTGCTAATCATGTGATAAAGATAACTTCACATGAAATGATGATTCATAAGCTATGCTAGTTACGAAGTAACTTGCTATCTTTGTGAAGAGGGCATGAAATGCACTTTGTTTTTCAATCAATTGACTTTCAAAATCAATGTTGTATCATGTGATAAAGATAATTTCACATGAAATGACATGAAATAAACTTGATTTTCAATCAATTAACTCGCAATTCAATGTCATTTCATGTGTTAAAGATAATTTCACATGAAATGATAAGTAATGAACTTGATTTTGAGTTGAATGACTCTCAATACATTATCATTTCATGTGATAAAGACAATTTCACATGAAATGCACTTGATTTGGAGTTGAATAACTCCCAGTACATTGTCATTCCATGTGATAAGGGTAGTTTCACATAAAATGATAAGAAATGAGCTTGATTTTGAACCAATTGACTTGCAATTGGGTCTCATATCATGTGATAAAGACAATTTCACATGAAATGACGATTCATGAGTTATGCAATAACTCCCCATCTTTGTTACTTCCACAGAAAGTGGCACAACTTCACATGAAATGACGATTCAGGAGTGATGCAATAACTCCCCATCTTTGTTACTTCCACAGAAAGTGGCACAACTTCACATGAAATGACGATCCATGAGTTATGCAATAACTCTCCATCTTTGTTACTTCCACAGAAAGTGGCACAACTTCACATGAAATGACGATTCATCTTTGTTACTTCCACAGAAAGTGGCACAATTTCACATGAAATGATACATGAGTTATGCAATAATTCCATATCTTTGTTGTTTCTACTAAAAGTGGCATGAAATCATAATGATGAGTCATGAGTTATGAAATAACTCACCACCTTTGTTATCCCCAGTAAGACCGGCATGAAATGCACTTGGTTTTGAATTGATGGACATTCAATTCAAATTCACATGAAATGATGATTTATGAGTTATGAAATAACTCGTTTTGAGAATGCCAATGAAATTGGCAGGGTACCTTATGATGCACTAGTGCAACTAACTTTACATCATGAGAAGACCATATGGATATCACTAATGCAATTAGTGCATGGTAAAAGCATTTGCATGAGCGCACCAACGAAGTTGGCATGCATAGAAATGCATTCAATTCTTTGCTTCGATGAAATCGTCGCATGCTTGGATATGACGAAGTCTATCCTTATGGTTCCATTTGAGTTTGTTGGTATTAATGAGATTAATCCATCAAATAAAAATGTGTTGTTATATCACTAATGCAATTAGTGAAGGCAATTGCATAAGCGCACCAACGAAGTTGGCATGCATAGAAGTGCGTTCAATTCTTTGCTTCGATGAAATCGTCGCATGCTTGGATATGACGAAGTCTATCCTTTTGGTTCCATTTGAGTTTGTTGGTATTAATGGGATTAATCCATCAAACAAAAATGGGTTGTTCTTTGATCATTGGCTCGCAAGTGAAACTTATTCACCAATGAGGGGCTTCTGTCACACCCCATTTTTGTCACCTTAACTAGGACATATCATTTCATGTAGGATTTTGAGTCCTTTTTGAGTCTAGTCTTTTGCATTGAGTTTCTATGGCATTGAATATGATGTGTATGAATTTTGAAGTGATTTGGAGTTCATCTCGATGGTCAATAAGAACTTTTGCGACTTTAAGGGTATAATCGTCTTTTAAGCCGTATATTTTCCATTTGACCTTGGAATGAATCCCGAGTCATCCCATCAAGTTCATATGGTTATATAGAGTCCATATATAGGTTCAATTTCATGAATTAATGGTTTAAGATCAATTCGGCTCGTAATGGTTCGGGTTGGCTAAAAGACCCTTTCTTGGTTTGCTCAAATTGACTCATAAGACCCAATCAATTCTCTCTCATTTAACTTCAATTGGGCTTTATTTATGTCCTAAACATGTTTAGAAAGATCAATTTTCGATTGGGAAAGCATTTGGTTCGACCTTGTGTACAAACCCAGCTTAGCGACGGTGAAGCACCATGGTTAACCACCTTTGTAAAACCTAACCATGCACCCATGGTTAAGGATTTTTGTCCTAAAATGCCTAAAAATGTGTTCTCCTTCGAAACACGGTCGTTTTGGCTTTTATTTCGTCAAAATCGGACTTAATTTGAAGATTTTAGGACTTCTGAAGCAAGAAGGAGTCAAAACCGGAGCAAAAATAGGAGGGCCTCGGGTAACCGTCCGGGGCTGGACGGTTAGCCGTCCAAGCCCAGACGGCTAACCGTCCAGGCCTAGTTGGTCACCCGAGGAATCCTCTTTTAACTCGAACTCTGACTCTATCTTCCCTCTTTTGACAGTTTCCTCCGCCAAAACAACTTGTCTGAGCTTAGGAGTGTATAGGTTTGAGTTGTTTGAGCACCAAGAGAGTCTCTAATAGCCCTAGGATCATTATTTAATGAATTAATCCTAACCATTGGTTTAGGGGGTCAGTTCTCTATATAAAGGACATGATATTCAGCACATAGGGGGAGGTTAATTGCACTTTACACTTAGAGAGAGAGGGAGCTACGAGTTTGGAGAGCTAGAAGGACTTCAAGAGGAGGCTCTTCAACCCCAAGCAAGCAAGGAAACAAGAGGATTGAAGACAAGGAAGAGTCTACAAGAGGTAAGCATGTCCTTTCAATGCTGAACATGAATTTCTGCTTCTCCTTCTTCTTCTTCTTTTAAGATAGTTGTGGTGCATGCAATTGCTCTTCTTATGGATTGAATTCAATGTTTATGTGATGTTATATGAATGATTTTAGGATAGTTTATGGCTTTATATGCTTGATAATCCTTGATTTACCAAGGATTTGATAGCCTTATTCGCTCTATCTTCTTAAATCATGTATAGTTCACATGTTTAGATTGCTATGATTGTTATCATGAATTGATGCTCCTGTTAGTTAATATATATGATATGAATGATATTCATGATAATTTGAGCCTGTCTTAGAGTCGTTTCATAGGTTTTAATGCATGGTTGTGAAATTAGGGTTTCGATAACCCTGAATTCACACAAGTTTTATACAGCATACTTAGCTTAGCTTTTTGAGTTGTTGCTCATCATAATCATTCTATATATGCTGCATATAGTTGAATCATGCTAGGTTTGTATTCATATAGTATATTTTATAGGGTTTTTGGAGATATTATCCTTTTCGTTGAGTGAGGTTTTGTATGAGAGTCTTCTGTGACGTGTTTAAGCATGAAATCACTTCTATTATGTTCTAAGGTATATATTTTACGTAGGATATGTTGATTGCACCTCCCCATAACGACTTTTTTACGTGAAATTATCTTAGGATAGTTTCGCTTAAGAAAGCTCGCCGTAGGAAGGTCTATTTTTATATTTTACATGAAATATCATCTTTTTGATTAGAATGAGCTTTGTTATCATGTTTATTGATGTTATTGGAGTCTCCCATGCTTGTTAGTGTGTCTTTGATAGGTTTTTATACATGTTAGTCGAGTCATTGCATGTAGGATTGAGTTAGAGTCCTTAGTTATTCATTATTCTTGTTGTTTGCATGATTAATGGATGATTTTAGGCCTTGTCAAGGTTCTGTCCAGATTTGCATATTGCTTTCTTTGCATGATTGTGTGCACTTGTAAGGGTGCAAACAGGTACAATGCTTGTCCTATTGCAAATAGGGCTGCTATGGTCTGAAATGGCTAATGCTAGGAGCTTGTGCGCTCAGGTAAGTAGGGTTTGAAGGTGCCCCAATTCACCTTTCTTTTTCTATCTTTTCTCTTCTCCCTCCTAGGGTTACTTCTTAATACAAGCTTATGGTAATTATCAAAGGTTTCCTTCAATAATAAATTCTGGTTTTTATCAAAGTTTTCCTCTTGTGGAAGTTTTCAGTTTTGGATTAAATCAATGTATTTTCAAATAAGGAAACCTAGGGTTTTTACCATAGGTTTGTATTAGGTTGTAACCCTATTCTTTTTGAACTACGTAGACTTTGATCCATGTATTTTGCTGCATGGTACGTAGGCGCTCTTCGCGAGGCTCAAGTCCGTTCTAGGATCCAAGTATCCTAAGCTTTTTTCTTTTCTTTTCTTTTTTTTGTTTTGTTTTATTTGAGTGATTGTGCATGAGATGATTGGATGAAATATATGATATGCATGCTGCCTTGTGATGATATATGATGATATTTGAGTGGAAAAGATCTTAAGTTAGCCCAATTGAATTAAGAGACCAACTCGGGCGATGTGGGTGCCTATGGGCTTTGCCCAGAACCTTCCCACGTTGTAACTTAGCCCCCGAATCCAATTTTCTGGTTTCAAAGACTTTGCTTTTCCTTTAATGGAGTCATGTGGTTTTAGAAATAAAACATTTTTGTGGTTTTCCTCTTTTCCCTAAAAAATGAGGTGGCGACTCCCTTTTTGTTTGTTGTCTTTCATACCTATTATCATTTTTGCCAAACCCTTGTGGGCTCCGCGCTTTTTCGTGGGTTCACACTAGGGTGATCTTTTCGAGAGGTAAGTACCGTGTTTCGGCATCAAGTAAGGTCTTACTTACGTAAAACACTGGTCTTTGTTCTTTTCCATCTTCTCGGATTGCGACGGCGCTGACCGCGTGCTGGGAAACTGCTAGGTATAAGAACAATGGTTCTTTGTGTCTTGGTTTCGACAAGACAGGAGGGCTTTCCAAATGTCTTATTAAACTCTTCAAGGCGACTCGGCATTCCTCCGTCCAAATGTGCTTTGTTTTCTTCTTCTTTAGAGCCTGGAAGAAGGGTTGACATTTATCCGAGGATCGTGAGATAAAGCGCCCGAGTGCTGCGATCATTCCGTTTAGTTGCTGAACCTCTCGGTATGTGCTCGGTTCCTTTAGTGATCGCAGTGCCTCTATCTTCATGGGGTTTGCCTCAATCCCTCGTCGAGTAACCAAGTGTCCGAGGAACTTTCCTGATCGCACCCCGAAAGAGCTTTTCTTAGCATTGAGTTTCATCCCGAATCGCCGCAGTCTCTCAAAAGCCTCGGCAAGGTCAGCTATGTGGTCGCACTCAGCCGAGCTTTTTACGATGGTGTCATCGACGTAGGCTTCTAAATTCTTCCCAATTAGTCCCTCGAACATCTGAGAGACAAGTCGTTGATATGTTGCCCCGGCGTTTTTGAGATCGAAGGGCATCACTTTGTAGCAATAGGTGCCGGTCGGGGTGATAAATGCTGTTTTCTCTTGATCCTCTTCCGCCATCGGCACCTGATGGTATCCGGAAAAGGCGTCGAAGATGCTCAATCGAGCGTACCCGGCAATCGAGTCTATGACTTGGTCGATCTTTGGTAGTGGGAAACTATCCTTCGGGCAGGCTTTGTTTAGGTTCGTGAAATCAACACATATTCTCCATTCGCCACTTTTCTTCCTGACACATACTGGGTTGGCAAGCCATGTCGGGTACATTACTTCCCGTATGAATCCGGCTTTCGAAAGTTTCTTTACCTCCTCGTTTATGGCCTGAGCTCGGTCATCGGACAACCTCCTTTGCTTCTATGTGACAGGCTTGGAGCTCGGATTCACTCTAAGCCTGTGTTGGACTATGCTCGGATCGATTCCTGGCATCTCATGTGGCAACCAAGCAAACACATCAGCGTTTTTCTTCAAGAACTGAAACAACTCCGACGCTTCCTCATCTGAGAGAGAGCTCCCGAGAAGAAAGTATCGTTCGGGGCATTTCTCATCAATGATCATCTTGCAGAGCTCTTCACCCGTTCGGTCATCGGGCTCGAGTAGAGTATCTTCAACCCCGAGCCGACCGTGTTTTAATTGCTATAATGGGTCGATGTCCCTTTTAGATTTTTTCGGCTCAGTGGAGCAGTCCTCCATCGTTTCGGTTCGAATGTTGCTCTTTTCCTTCTTCTTAGCCGCCGACGACGGAGTGTGACCTGTAAGTTCATACATAAAACATTCTCGGGCTACAGCTTGGTTTCCGCGGAGTTCCATTATGCCTTCAGGTCCCGGGAAGCGGACGGACTGGTGGTAAGTGGAGGGAACTGCTTCGATGGCGTGGAGCCAAGGCCTTCCCATTATCACGTTGTATGCTGATCGCTCTTCTAGAACGACAAAGTGCTGAATGGTCTGGACTGGGCCGGTTCAGACGGCTAGGGCGACCTGCCCGAAGGGGTAAGAAAGATTCCCGTTAAATGCTTTCAAGCTCAAATTACTCGGGGAGAGATCGTCCTTTTTCAATCCTAACTGGTCGAAGAGTTTTTTGAACATGACATTAACCGAGGCTCCATTGTCGACATAGACCTTCCCTACGTCGTAGTTCGCGATCATCATTCGGACTATCAGGGCATCATTGTGGGGATGGTGTGCTTCCGTGGTCGGATAATCTCTCCCGAAGAATAGGGCGGAGCTCAAGTCGTCCTTCCCTCTTTCAGCCACGAGCGTTGGCTCTGATTTTACTTCGAACACCTCTCGAAAGTGGGAGGCTTTCTGATATTGCGCTCGAAGGGCGTTTATAGAGACCGAAGCCCTGTCATATGCTCCGCTAATTACGTCGATGGCTCCCAAGACGGTATATCCCTCGGTCTCAGTTCTTGGTTTCTCGATCTTTTTGTCCTCGGGCTTCTTTCGATCATCGTTCTTAACTATGAACTCACTCAGGTGTCCGGCTTTTGCCCAAGTCTCCAGGTTATGCTTTAAGGTTTTGCAGTCTTCAGTTTTATGGCCGTGATCTTTATGGTATTCGCAAAATCATTTTTTGTTCCTCCTTTCGGGGTCTCCGCTCATCGGCCTTGGTTTTTCGAAGAAGTCTTTATTTTCGACGATTCGTAAGAGTCTGTAGATTGGCATAGTGAAAACAGTGAGAACTGCTTGATTTGGATTTGTTGGTGCCTTGTCTCTTGTTGGTTCATGTTTTGCTCGGTCATCCCTTGCTCGGTTCGCTCGGGGGTTCTTATCTTTCTTCTTATCCACCACCTGTTCGGTTTGCTTAGCCACCCGAAAAGCATCATCGAGTCGTATGTACCTCTGTACTCGATCAAGCAGCTTTCCGATGCTGGACGGCGGGTCGAGGGTGAGCTGCTCGAACAACCGAGAGGATCGAATCAGTCCTCGTCTGAAGATGTCAAGAGCGCTTCGCTCATCTGGTTCCTCGATCTCGATGTAAAGCTCCCAGAATCTCTGGGAATAGTCTCGCAAGGGCTCCTCCGTCCCCTGCCTCATCTCGTATAGGTTTTGCATGGTCTTGGCGTACTTCTTGCTTGTTATAAATCGATCCCGAAACAGCTTGACCAAATCTTCCCACCTTCGGATCGATTTCTCTGGAATCTTCACCCACCACTTTAGGGCAATCTCCCCAAGGCTCATCGGGAAGATTTTACACATAAAGCCCTCATTGTCAATATAGAGGGACATCTTTTGGACATAGTACGTCAGATGGTAGTCGGGATCCGTTACAGGGGAGTAAGGAGTGAAAGTGACGGCACTATAATTCTTTGGGGTTGGCGTGGTTTGGATCCAGCTCGCGAAGAGAGACTTTCCTACTTGCAAATAATTCGGCGTTGGTCGCACCGGCTCCCTCATTATCTTGATCTCCTCTCGGATCTTCCTCGCGAATTCGTCCGAGGTTAAATCTCCAACCCTTCTTCTCCTCTCCTCTCGAGAGCTTTTCCCATATCGACTTGGCTCTGCCGAGCCCTCGACTACTGCCTCGTAACGCTCTCTATCTCTCCGGTTGGCCTTCAGGGCCGACATTTCGGAGCCCCGCTCGCTCCCTCTCTGACCTTGGTTATCTTCCCGGGGGGTCTGCCTAA
The DNA here is from genome assembly GCA_039720395.1 of Liquidambar formosana. NCBI lineage: Eukaryota > Viridiplantae > Streptophyta > Magnoliopsida > Saxifragales > Altingiaceae > Liquidambar > Liquidambar formosana. The sequence continues at coordinate 31,719,277 of CM077825.1, forward strand.
CTCGACTAGAACTCGCTCCAGTGATGACCTTTGAGAAAGAGTCATGCACCCGCCCCCTATCAACTCTTTGGCGCTCGATCTTACTCTTCAACTTCCTGTAGGTCTGATCCTCACCTCTTTCAAACCGCCTTTCTTGGACACGTATTCTACGCCGTCGTGGCCGGGATTCGGCGGGGTAAGAGGTGTAGCTTCGCTTGTCGCCACCATCCTCCGTTGTCATTCGGTCGTGGTGGGGGGAGGCTTGATGGCGGCTGCGCTCTTTTAGATTGAAATACTCTTGCTCTAGTGCGAGTTTCTCGCGATTCGCCTCATCTAGCCATGCTTGGAGCATTGCGACCACGGCGGTGACTGCTTCCGGGTTGGAGTGTTCCGCGACCCCCCGCTCATACGCGGCCTGGACTTCTTACATCTGGGTTTGCTCCACCGGCCTACTGGTCTCCCCGATGAAGATAGCACTTGCCGGGGGACGCCCGGTTGGTGGTGGTGGGAGCACTACACTTGCTCCATTCATTTCTGGCCCAGCGTACGTTGCCCCGGACCTAGTTCGCCCCGCCATTTGTAAGAAAGGGAACACATGCTCAAGTGAGGGCGAGCACAAAGGCCTCTTGCTCGTTCTTCCCACAGACGGCGCCAAACTGTACGGGGAAAAGTCCGGACAGTCGGCGGAGCGTTTTGAAAAGGAGGTCCGGAGGTTCAGAGCGCCACGCGACTACGGCCCGATCGGGTTGTAGGGGATGAGACAACGCCTGGATGTGCCAGGGTGCTGGGCCCTTTCGATAAACAGCAATGCTAGGTATCTCGTAGAATGGAGGAGCTTGGTGCTGAATAGAACAGGGACCTAAAAACAAAGAGGATCGTCAAGGGGGACCGGGGGTTTCCCGGTCTAAAACCCTCCGACGCTCAAGTCAGTTTTAGTGTCGAGGGAGAGAGCAAGAGTAGAAGGAGAATCTCTAGGGTTTTGTGCTAAGGGAGCTTACCTTACTTGGAATGAACAGTGTTCCTTTTATAGGCAAGTGCTAGGTTTCGGATTGGACCAATGCCCTGACCTGACCGTGGTCAATTTAGGGTTCCGGGCTAACCCTGGTTAGATAGGGGTTTCAGACCAGATCGCGGATCTTCCAGGGTTACAGGCCTGACCGTTGACAGTCATACCCTGAATCGGTTCCCAGGAGCGTGCTCTGCCCCTGGCCTGATTTCCTTTGTCGGATTTGAGAGGTAAGAAAAATTCGGCGCACGTGAGGGACATGTGATTGTGTGGCCCGAAGGAGTTCATCTGACCGAGAGCGCGTCTGCCCGAAGATGAAACGAACCAAGGACATCAAGGCCCGAGGGCCCATTTGCCCCATTTACCCCGTTACGCCTGTCACACCCCATTTTTGTCACCTTAGCTAGGGCATATCATTTCATGTAGGATTTTAAGTCCTTGTCGAGTCTAGTCTGTTGCATTGAGTTTCTATGGCATTGAATATCATGTGTATGAATTTTGAGGTGATTTGGAGTTCATTTCGATGGTCAATAAGAACTTTTACGACTTTAAGGGCATAATCGTCTTTTAAGCCGTATATTTTCCATTTGACTTTGGAATGAATCCCGAGTCATCCCATCAAGTTCATATGGTTATATAGAGTCCATATATAGGTTCAATTTCATGAATTAATGGTTTAAGATCAATTCGGCTCGTAATGGTTCGGGTTAGCTAAAAGACCCTTTCTTGGTTTGCTCAAATTGACTCATAAGACCCAATCAATTTTCTCTGATTTAACTTCAATTGGGCTTTATTTATGTCTTAAACATGTTTAGAAAGATCAATTTTCGATTGGGAAAGCATTTGGTTCGACCTTGTGTACAAACCCAGCTTAGCGACGGTGAAGCACCATGGTTAACCACCTTTGTAAAACCTAACCATGCACCCATGGTTGAGGATTTTTGTCCTAAAATGCCTAAAAATGTGTTCCCCTTCGAAACACGGTCATTTTGGCTTTTATTTCGTCAAAATCGGACTTAAGTTGAAGATTTTAGGACTTCTGAAGCAAGTGGAAGTCAAAACCGAAGCGGAAATAGGAGGGCCTCGGGTAACCGTCCAGGCCTAGTTGGTCACCCGAGGAGTCCTTCTTTGAGTCAAACTCTGACTCTTCTTTCCCTCTTTTGACGGTTTCCTCCGCCAAAACAACTTGTCTGAGCTTAGGAGTGTGTAGGTTTGAGTTGTTTGAGCACCAAGAGAGTCTCTAATGGCCCTAGGATCATTATTTAATGAATTAATCCTAGCCATTGGTTTAGGGGGTCAGTTCTCTATATAAAGGACATGATATTCAGCACATAGAGGGAGGTTAATTGCACTTTATACTTAGAGAGAGAGGGAGCTACGAGTTTGGAGAGCTAGAAGGACTTCAAGAAGAGGCTCTTCAACCCCAAGCAAGCAAGGAAGCAAGAGGTTTGAAGACAAGGAAGAGTCTACAAGAGGTAAGCCTATCCCTTTAGTGCTGAACATGAATTCTCTGCTTCTCTTGCTTCTCTTTCTTCTTCTTCTTCTATGGTAGTTCTAGTGCATGATATAGCTCCACATGTTAGGTTAGTTCCATGTTTTTAGGATAGTATATGAATGATTTTAGGATAGTTTATGGCTTTATATGCTTGATAATCCCTGGTTTACCAAGGATTTGATAGCCTGATTCGCTCTATCTTCTTAAATCATGCATAGTTCACATGTTTAGGTTGCTGTGATAGTTATCATGTGTTGATGTTCCTGTTAGTTAATATATGCTATATGAATGATATTCATGATAATTTGAGCATGTCTTAGAGTCGTTTCATAGGTTTTAATGCATAGTTGTGAGATTAGGGTTTCGATAACCCTGAATTCGCATAGGTCTTATACAGCATGCTTAGCTTAGCTTTTTGAGTTGTTACTCATCATAGTCATTCTATATATGCTGTATATAGTTGAATCATGCTAGGTTTGCATTTATATAGTATGTTTTATAGGTTTTTTGGAGACATTATCCTTTTCTAAGGATAATTATCCTTTTCGTTGAGTATGGTTTTGCATGAGAGCCTTCTGTAATGTGTTTAAGCATGAAATTCTTTCTGTTGTGTTCTAGGGTATATATTTTACGTAGGATATGTTGGTTGCACCTCCCCATAACGTCTTTTTTACGTGAAATTATCCTAGGATAGTTTTGCTTAAGAAAGCTCGCCGTAGGGAGGCCTGTTTGCATATTTTACATAAAATGATATCTTTTTGGTTAGAATTGGCTTAGTTATCATGTTTATTGATATTATTGGAGTATCTTATGCCCGTTAGTGTGTCTTTTATAGGTTTTTATGCATGTTAGTTAGGGCATTGCATGTAGGATTGAGTTAGAGTCCTTAGTTATTCATTATTCTTGTTATGTGCATGATAGATGGATGATTTTAGGCCTTGTTAAGGTTCTGTCCAGATTTGCATATTGCTTTCTTTGCATGATTTGGTGCACTTGTAAGGGTGCAAACAGGTACAATGCTTGTCCTATTGCAAATAGGGCTGCTATGGTCTGAAATGGCTAATGTTTGGAGCTTGTGCGCTCAGGTAAGTAGGGTTTGAAGGTGCCCCAATTCACCTTTCTTTTTCTTTCTTTTCTCTTCTCCCTCCTAGGGTTACTTCTTAATACAAGCTTATGGTAATAATCAAAGGTTTCCTTCAATATAAAATTCTGGTTTTTATCAAGGTTTTCCTCTTATGGAAGTTTTCTGTTTTGGATTAAATCAATATATTTTCAAATAAGGAAACCTAGGGTATTTACCATAGGTTTGTATTAGGTTGTAACCCTATTCTTTTCGAACTACGTGGACTTTGATCCATGTATTTCGCTGCATGGTACGTAGGCGCTCTTCGTGAGGCTCAAGTCCGTTCTAGGATCTAAGTATCCTAGGCTTTTTTCTTTTCTTTTCTTCTTTTTTCTGTTTTGGCTTATGTGAGTGATTGTGCATGAGATGATTGGATGAAATATATGATATGCATGCTGCCTTGTGATGATATATGATGATATTTGAGTGGAAAAGATATTAAGTTAACCCAATTAAATTAAGAGACCAACTCGGGCGATGTGGGTGCCTATGGGTTTTTGCCCAGAACCTTCCCACGTCGTAACTTAGCCCCCGAATCCAATTTTCTGGTTTCAAAGACTTTGCTTTTCCTTTAATGGAGTCATGTGGTTTTGGAAAATAAAACATTTTTGTGGTTTTCCTCTTTTCCCTAAAAAATGAGGTGGCGACTCCCTTTTTTTTTATTTTTTTTGTTTGTTGTCTTTCACCCCTATCATTTTGCCAAACCCTTGTGGGCCACGCTTTTTTGTGGGTTCACAACGCCCTCCACCACTGTCGTCGGCTCACGCAGTCACACGCTGTCTCACCCAGTCAGGAGACACCGACACTCCGACAGGCACTTAGCCACTCCCACTCAGGCAGTCACGGACCACCACTGTCACTGCCTCACCCTCACGCTCTTAGGCTCAGCCCCTCACGGCCTTACTGAATCGTGGCTCATTCATGGCCTCACGGCTTACACTTCACCTATCCCTCACGTCTCTGCTTCACCCTCTTCTATATCTGGTCCATAAACCACACAAGCATCTTTATTGCTTCTTCTTCTTCTTTTTATTTTATTTATTTATTTATTTTTCAATTTTTGTGGGGTTTAAATAATTGGATTTCATGCATTAAAATCTGAATTATATTTTTGAGTTGTAAGTAGCAACAAAATGGAATTTGGGGAAAAAAATTCCTCACAACAGGCTGGTTGGGCATGGGTCGGTCGGGCATGGATGGCCCAAAAGGACAGTGGATCAAGGATGGAGTTCAATTCCTTTGCGCCATCGGGTATCGGGTCAGGCATAGGTATAGGAGTTTAAAGTCGAGGTCAGGCATGGGTTAGTGCCGACCCGCATCCGACCCGACCCATTGCCATCCCTACTTAGTTACTGTATAAATTGCTTTATTTAAGTTGCTATATGTAGCATTTTCCATATACTAATTTGTGCATATGTGCATTGTGTTAACTTAGTTGGGATCTTGAGTTTCTTTATAAGGCTTAATTGCACTTTCCTTTTCTCTTTATATATATATATATATATATAAGAAGAAAACAGTTTAAGGAAGTGAAAGTTTACTTGGCTGTGAATTTCTGAAAGTAAAATCTTTCTTAATCTCTTCCCGCTTCAATTTCAATGATGTTATATTAAATCAACAGACATCAAAGCATTAAAGAATAATAATAATATTTATGAAGCATAAAATTATTGAGTACCCTGGATTTAAACAAGACAACTTAGAAGTTATCACCCAAAAACCTAAAAGAAAATTAATATGCATTTACATTTAATGGATTTAAAAAATAAAAACCTTTGCATAATTGGTATTTTATAACCAGTTCCAATCCACAAAATTACCAAATAAAAAAAATAGGAATTATCAACATAAGAATAATAAAATCTATAGGAACAATAATGTCTAATTACCAACACACTGTCTTAATGAAATAGTGTATTCAACAAATCGCTATAAACATAAGGTAAAATATAAAATATAGAAAAAAAAAAAAAAAAAAAGATACCTCTTACGGTGAGACGTTGAATCTCTAAAAGAACATCAAAGATATATTACGCATATACCAAAAAAAAAAAATTATAGAACATAAAAAATAAATAAATAAACTATAACTTTGATGTGGGATTTTCAATCTCCAACTAAGAATAAGATAAGATGAATGTAAAATTCATAAGGTTAGCATAGGGATACAAAAGGAATACATAATGGGGGACGAAGAGGGAGAGACGTATGCGTTTTTCTTATTATTTTTTGCTGCAAAAAACGAATGAGTTAACGAAGAAGGAAACGTATGGGCTATTGGAATAAGATTGTAAAACTCTAATTAAAGTAGGGTAAGGGAAATGGAAACGTATCGGTTAGTGGAATAGGATTGTAGAACTCTAATTAAAATAAGTTTTTCTATGATTTAATTAATTATGTATCTTTTTTCTTTTTGTCTTTTGGATTACTTAAGGGTATTGATGTCATCTATCTTATACTATAAAAGAGAGTTATCCTTACGTCAGCATGGGGTGACATGGAGCCTTCACCACCCTTCCCTCAAAAAACTAATCCCCTCATCATTTTTGGGCCCACACTACAGAATCTTAATGATGTCAGTTTTTTTTTTTCTTCCTTCCCTATATAGTTTCTCTCTCTCTCTCTCTCTTCCCTGTACGCTCTTTCTCTCCCTTCTTCTCTCTCTCTCTCTCTTTTTTTTTTTTCCCCTTCCTTCCTTCTCTGTTTTTTCTCCTTTTTTTTTTTTTTCATTCTTTTTCCCTTCTCCCATACGCCTCTCTCTTTCTCTCTTTCCTCCTTTCCTCTCTTATCAGGTAGACAGGTACATACTTTCTCTCTCAACCATCTCAAAATTTGAAATGGGAATTTTAAACCCATATCAAACTCTCTCTCTCTCTTTCTTTGATCAATGGTTTCCTCTTTGAATTTAAGGTTCAAATTTCTCAAAGAGGGTTCAAATTTCAAATCACGTCTTCTTCTCATTGATTTTTTTTTTTTTTTTTTTTTTTTTTTTTGTTTCCGGGCATCGCCCGGGGTTTCTGCTAGTTACATTTTAAAATAAAGGTACTTTAGATAATCAAAAGTTTTTCTAGGATTCACCCGTACTAGTTGGTGCACACGTGCGTTGCACGTAAATTTTTTTGAGTTAAATAATTTTTTTCAATAATGATAATAATTTTTTTAATTTAATAATTTTATCATGCCTTTGCTTAAGATGAAAACACTTTGATTACTCAATCCTTTACTTCTTTTGATATGATTACTATTTTTTTTTTTTTCATTATCTTTCCCAAATCATAGTACTTAAAATTATCTTTGAAACTTCATTATACATAGGTTCTTTGAAGGTTTTGTGAAACTTTCAATGCTGAAACAAAAGGCTCTCTCTTTCACTCTTTGTCTCTTTCTCCAATCAAAACATATTTACGCCATAGTTAAAAGATTTAATAGCAAATTATTAGTACATTAGTCTTACAAAAATCAAAACCAAGACTACGCGGCTTTGCAAACCCTACGGACATGCCATCCTTTTTTTTTTTATAATGTACTACAATCTACACCCCTCTTGTAGATTCATGCCACAGAAGCTAACTCAAGTTCCTAATAAGGCCTACACTACCACTTTTAAAAAATCTAGTATTTATGGGATTGGGAGGTTCTCATTTTATTTATGAGTAAAGTAGTCTTTGATATATATGTATTGAAAAAACATAGGAGAAAACAGATACTCCATGTGGGATCGAAACCAAGACTTACACAAATCCAGAATTTCTATTGGTCTTTGATTAAAATAATAATATTCCTAATTTGTACATGTTTAGGATTTTTTTTTCTTTTAAAAGTCTGGTATTTATGGGATCAGGATGTTCTCATTTTATTTATGAGTAAATTAGTTTTTGATGATTTTTTTATTTGGGAAACGATAGGAGAACACACATAGCTTACGTAGGGTCTGAAACTAAAGACTTCTGCAAACCTTAAAGCGACAGATTAATAAACTCAAGAAGCACTGATTTTTCATTAAAAAATAATACTCATTCTGTCCCGTAAAGATATGCTACGTTTGACAAAACACGGAGTTTAAGAAAATGTAAAAATTATATGTGTTATTCAAAACTAATAATAAAAAATAATAATAAATTATATATGCCATTCAAAACTTTACTTATGCAATTCAAGTTTTTTTTTTTTTTTTTTGGCCTCTTAATTTGGGTTTTCATTTGTTTTTATTCAAGCATGCGTCTTTTTATTTTCATTCAACTAATTCGTCCTTGATTTTCTTCTTTTTCTTGCTAATTTTGCAATTCAAATAGAGATTTAAAAGTCCAATCATGCAACGCAGGCAAAGATATAATGTTTATGCAGGCAGAGATTTAAATGTTTAAACATAATTTGTATATATGAGTCAAGTTTATTGAAAACTACATACTAGAGAAAACACCAGAAGAAAGGAGACACAATGAAGGCACATAGAAGATGCAGAAGAAAGAAGAGTAGTTGTTCTTTCCTGTGTTAGGGTTTTATGATTTTTATAATGTGTTTCTATTGGTATTTATATGTTAACATTGTTAGGGTTTTACAAATTATAGTTTCTGTTTCCTTAGAATTCCTATTTGGGTTTGGTTTTATTTAATTATTATACGAATTATAGTTTCTTTAGAATTCTTATTAAGGTATGTGTTTTAAATTGTTATATTTCCTATATATGCAGAAGGGTAGTTGTATATTTAAAAATTAAAATAAGGATATATTAGTCAATCAAAAGTTTTTCTCACATTCATCTTTTTATAGGTAGTATATATATATATGTCTATCAGTAGTGTTCCTATCAACTGAATATATATGTCTATTAGTAATGCTCCTAGCTATCAGCTTCAACTGATAGGATGCTATGTCAGTTGGACACATCTTAGCCATCTAAGCTCATTAATCATCATCTAACGGTTGAGGAAGAGGATCCAAGTTAAAACGAATCGACCCACTAAGTTGAACACAGCCCCCCTTCTCAATTCAGGAAGCCCCTTACCAGTCCGGCACGCGATCCAGTGAAGCTTTGCTGCCCTTCCCTCCCTCCCCCTCCATGAACAAGGCAGATCTGCTCACATTCAATGAAGCCAAAAAATGGGATTTTTTTTTATTTTTTTTTATTTTTATAAAACAGGGAGCACGAAAGCATGGAAAAAACAAGAGGAAAATTGCTTAAAAGATGGAGGACTCACCTCAGGTCACTGGCGGGGAGTGTCGGATCCGCTGGAATAAGGTTAGATGGAGAGAATGTTTGTGGCGCTGTAACGCCCCAAAATTTATAAACCGTAAACACGTACAATTTTTATGAGCTCCGTACAAATAAACCTTTTCAAAAATACATTCCTTTTGAAAACACAGAGTATTGCATAGCTGCGGGTAGCGATGGTTAACCCAAAAATCATCACCAATATAAATTGGCCAACCAAATGAATAAAATTACATCATCTTTAAATAAAAATAAATGTACGCGATAATTTCTCCAAATCTCGACCCCAATTCTACTACGTGCCTCCAACAATTATCACCTGAAAATATATTGGGGTGAGCGAATAACTTTCAAGTAGGAAATCCAATTCCAATACAATAAATAATGTTTCAAATATCACATGCAAGTATTTATATATTCAAAATAATATATAAATCAAATAATACGAACTCCAAATCATCAACCTCAAATATAATCCAACTGTCAATGAAATCAACCATCATAAACCTCAAATATATCACCATCAATAGTTATCACCTTGCATAAATAAAATCTTAACATATGCTTCAAAATAATCATCATTCACTGTACAAGAATTAAACCCCCTACCTCAAAAATAAGTGAATAAAATCATTAACCACCACTGTAGACGTATAGATCAGCTTAAGAAATAAAAAATCCATACTGACAGGAGTTGGATTGGAGCTCCTATGCTCCGGCGACTAAACTGTCGGCCCTCTGCCTCTCTCGCTTCCTCTCTGCCTGCTTGTTACTCTCTTTCTCTCCTCCCTTCTCTATTTATTTCTTCTCCCTTCTCTCTTTCTCCCTTCTTTCTCACGTCCTATCTCCTTTTCTCTCTCTTCCTTGTCTTTTCTTCTTCTTCATCCTCCCGTATGTCCCTTATCTCCTGCCAACTTCTTTCTTTTCTTCTCTTTTCTTCTATTCACACGCCACTTTCTTTCTTTTATTTCCTTTGTTTTGTTTTGTTTTTTTTTTCTACACCTACCCACCACGTTTTTTCTTCCTTCTTTATTATCTTCTTTGACTTTTCTTCTCTTCTTTTTCTTCTTTTTTTTTTCCTTCCCACCGAAATCTAATCCTCTTTCCCTTTTTTTTTTTTTTTTTTCTATTCTGTTTCTTTTTTTTTTCTTTTGTCTTTTCCTTCCTTTACCTATATATATATATATATATATATATATATATATCTCACAATCTAATCATCTTTCTCTATACAAATATATTTAATTTAATGTCTCCCAATATCCAATTGACCTCATCTTCATTTTCAATATAAAATATTTAAAGTTATCACCTTGTGTATAATTCCACCAAATATACACGTAAAATAAATCAATAAATATTCAGGGTATTACAGCACAGCACAACCTTCACCGGCTTGAATGGAGATGGAGAGGGTCACATAGTGAGGGATTGGAGAGGGGAAAAAAAAAAGAAAGAAAGAAAGAAAGAACGAAAGAAAGAAAGAAAAGAAAAGAAAATAACACCAAATCTGAAATATGGAGGGTGTACCTCTATCCGTTGGTGGTATGCTTCACCAGATCCGGCAATGTGGCTTCACTGGATGTGAGTAGATCTGTTTTTTTTCATGGAGAGAGAAGGAGGGAAGGGAAGGAAGGGCAACAGATCTTCACCGGATCGCGTTTCAGATCCAAGTCGTCATCGTCGTGAAGGGCCGTTGGTGTGCCGGATTGGTAAAGGGCTTTTCGCCGGACTGGTAAGGGGCTTCCTGAAGTGAGAAGGAAGGGCTGTATTCAACTTAGTGGGTCAATCTGTTTTAACCCGAATCCTCTTCCTCAGCTGTTAGATGATGATTAATGAGCTTGAATGACTAAAATGTGTTCAGCTGACATAGCATCCTATCAGTTGAAGCTAATAGGAACACTACTGCTTATGTGTAATACTATATATGCCAACAATTGCAAGTATGTACTATGTGACACTAGCTACAGCATCAACACTCATGTCGTCATTGTTTTAAATAAGTGTGCTATATGTGTCAGCATATTATTACATCACCCATCATGTTAGAAATTATGTTAGGATGTCATAATCATTATTCTGTTGACATGATATTATCATATCACTCGTAACTCTCAACATTAGGTAATAAAAAGAAGTGGTAAAAATGTCTGTATAGGTGATATTCTCTCTCTCTCACACACGCAAACAATTGATATATCCAAATTAAATTGTATAGTCAATTTCCAATAAATAGTATGTCTCCCTCCTCCTCCCTCCCGGCCTCTCTCTCTCTCTCTCTCTCTCTCTCTCTCTCTCTCTCTCTCTTCCACACACACAATTTGGCCTATGTCTATCCGAAGTTTGTACGTAGTACTCTAGCTGAATCGGACAGGAAGAGTCGATCAAATTTTGATTTTTCCATATCGAAATTGGACAAGCATCTTATCCATATACGGAGCTGACATAGATGTCTAAGCAACACGTGTATGAACTTTATATACGAGGAAACGACAGTATCATTGGCTATACGATATATCAAATCATATGTCTTGCATGATCAATACACATGGAGAAGTTTCAGCCAAGCTATTGTTGATCATATCCCACCGCATTATGACAATTTTGAGGATGGAAATAATTACAACTCCACACCGGATAAATCAATAGTTTTTTTTTTAGCCGCATTAGATGAAGTTGTTGATCATTTCTCCCTCTACAATATGAAGCTCTTTGAAACATAATACCCTAGGTTTATTTCCCATTAGTAGAAAAGAAAACCCTAGAGTTGGAATAGGAAAGTCCTACTCAAGTCCTAACACAGATAAGGAAACTTTATGCGCAAGCATGGCCTACTAGAGTTGTAGTTATAGTTATTAAAATCGGATCAGACCGGGCGGTCTGACCGGTGAACTAGTGAACTAGATCCCTATCTAGTCCGATTATGTTAGTGGATTGGAATTGCAATCAATCCGGAAAAAACCGACTTAGACCATTTTGAATCGGCCGTTTTTCATTTGACCATATTCTTAACCACTAGACTATGTTCTACAGATGCAAAATATCTCATAACATTAATTATTTAATGTCTAATATGTGTACATTCATTTTTCATAACTATTTTAATTTTTTTATTATTTTTTAATTATACAATCGGTTCAACCAGTAACCCAACGGTTGAACCAGTGACCCCATGACTTAACCTTTAGACCAGGTCAATGTGCAGGTTTAATAACTATAGTTGTTATATAGTGGCACTTGGCCTAGGAAGCACGGACACGCCTAAAATGGTGTCGTGGCTGTGTCCGACATGTGTCGGACACAGACACACCTTCGACACGTGTTGAACACGGTTCCAAAGTGTTCGAAAAATAAAAAAAATAAAAAAATAATTGGACACAGCTCCGACACTTGCAAGATACGGTTCAAACACTTTGCGGACACGGTATGAGAAGTTAACAAGGCATTCATCGTTGCGGGACATCCACAGTATGCCGGAAAAATCAACTAGAAAAAAGAGAAGAAAAAGAAAAAGAAAGAAACGTTACGTCACAGCTGCCGGAGGTAGACAAATCATCTCTGCAAACCGTCAGCGTGGCAGTGTAAGCCTCCCTTCTCTCTCTGATCTCTCCATCGCTCTCTTCTCTCCCTGCTTTTCTCGGTGCTTGGACGCTTAGAGAAGACTAGAATGGTGTGACCTGCTTTTCTCGGAGTTTGGACGATTGAAGAAGACTAAAAGAGTGTGCCATAGCTGTAAAGTGCCTTTTTGATACCAGATCCAGTTTTATGGTTTCCCTTTCTAACCATAGTTAGTCTATAAAAAAACTTAGGCCCTGTTTGGGAAAACTGTAATTTTTGCTTTTAGGCAAAAGCAGAAGAAAATCAGAAGTTACGAGTAGAAGAAGAGAATTATTCTCTGTTTGGAAACTGTATTTTAAAAGTGCTGTTAGAGTTAGTAGTGATTTTTTATCTGTTTGGGAAAAACATTTGCTGAAATTGTTATAACCCTGAATTGACTGAACTATCTCTTATTATAAATTATTTTTTTAATGTTTTTTTTTTTACCCTGTTTGGTATTAGTAGTGATATATTTTTTTTAATAATAATGATTGGGGGTATCTTAGGTTGTACTCTTATCGAAATTTTAGCTTAGACTATTTCCCTAATAATCTAGGTGAGACGTCCCATACCCACACAAACAACAAGAGTGGTGAGGCGTCAAAACGATAACCTCGATCTAAAAAATATACACAAGACTTGATTGCTCAACCAACCCCACAAAAGTGTATTACTAGGGATTTATTTTTTATTTATTTATTTATTTATTTATTTATATTTTTTTTTCACGCTTAAAACAAAGAAAAAAAGAGCATGAATTGATTTTTTTCTTAAAAAAATTATTACAAATCCAAATTTTATGAAATCAATTCTTGAAAAAATTCAAACAGGTATAAATCAATGAATATAGGAGGGGAGAAAAAAAAAAGATTTGAAGTTTAAATTAGGATCCTACTGGTCCAAGTTGGTTGAAGTTACGAACATATTGATGCCGATAGGAAAGAGGAGTACAGTCGCAGGAGAAGAGAGAACTTGGGTCTAAGGTGGGACTATTATCATTTTGTTAAAGGATATGGGTGGAAAAAATTGTTTTCATACTCAAACATTAAGGGTAGTTTTAGAAATATTAAAATTTATTAAAACCCTTTGCAAAAGCTAACGCCTTAATTTTGATTAAAAGCTAGGGATAATCTGCTTATTATAGAATCACTTTTTGAGCTTAGAAGTGATTATGATTTAGGTTGCCAAACAGGTCCAAAAGTGATTTTAGGTTTTAAAAGTGATTTTGGACTATCTAAAAGCTTAGCCAAACAGGGCCTTAATGGTGTTCTGCCTTTACAAAACAATGATTTTGTACATGGGGCGTACGCCCCTTATGATGGAATGCAAAAAAATCAAAACTCTTAAATATCCAACGCATTTTTTAAAACAATTACCCCATACATATATGTACATATACAATTCTATACATATATAATTATAAATATACATATGTAGCTATAAATGTACAATTACCATTATATACATATATAATTATAAATATATAAATATATAACTATTATTTATATATATAATTAATATATATATATATATATATATATATATATATATATATATATATTTATTTATTGCTGTATCCCTACTGTGTCGTATCCTAAGTTTTTCAAAAGTTGCCGTGTCAAGGTGTCTGTGTCGTGTCATAACCATGTCCCATGTCCGTGTCCGTGCTTCTTAGCACTTGGCTTACCTTTAAGTGGTTTGGTGGGTGGTAAATCTTGGAATAGAAAGCCCACATTGGGTAGCACTTGGAATTAATGTCACGCCACCAACTAGGTGTCCATAAGTGCCTTGGGTGGAGTTAGGTCAGGTTATAACTCAACTTGCTTGAGAGAGCATTTGTGGTCTCCTGATTTACAACCCCTCTTGCCATTGGTTTTCAACGTTTAGGATACTAATATGGTCACACTCACGTAGGAAAATCAATTTGACTGCCTCTGCTACCTCTTTTTGTTAGGAGGGAAAAAAATGCCACAGGCCCACAAATCCTTAACATAGTGCACTTGTATTTGGGTTGCCCGACAAAATCCTTCAAACACAATTTGAGCCAAAAATGAAATCATGAGAAGTGGAGAACTGGGAGAAAAGCATTCAAATCACCATTTTGATTAAGATGTTGATGATTATTTGGCAGATCTAATCTGTAAAGATTATCTAACCCCAATGCTCCCATTTGACATGACCCATTTCAATTATTTAAGACACAGTTGAGATATTTTTTATATAAAGAGGGTGATCCAAATCTTAATCTGAAACTAATATTTTATTTATGTCAAATACACTACGTACGTGCGTAGCTAGAATATTATTATATCTACTGGTTTTATTTTATACGGAGGAAGTTTTTTTGCATGTTTGATACTTAGCTGGAAAGATGACATGCATCGTGGCTATATATTTGTCCACGAGTTGCCTTAAGTAGGACTGGAGTGACCAAGATTCTTTTTTTTTTTTGGTTGGTTTCAGTGGGCGTGACCAAGTTGTAGTAATATATTCTTATGGATTTTTTATTACAAAAAATAAAAATAATAAGAATAATAATAAATTATCTTTTTGGCATTATCTTTGAAATCGAATCATCTTGAACGTTACTTTATGCAAAATGACCAATAGTCTTATACGTGTTTTTATCTGTGTTTCAGATTATCATTTGGACACCTTATTGACAAAAAGGTTGTAAAAAAGGAAAGGTGCAAAATGGATTAGTTTCATTATGAATAGATCTCAAGGTCTCCAATTGAGTATCATCATGTCTAATTGAGTACGTATCATAATGTCAGCATGCACATGGAATTGGAAAGAGAACTTTTCATCCAGTGGCTACTAAATTGATCGATAAATTAGCAAAAATTAGCTTGGTTTACTTTCTTTTAATTTTTTCCCTTTTTTTTGTCCCCCGAAGCTTGGCAACGATATTTATCTTTTCAATATAATTATTCCTTAATCTTCAAACTTATTATAGGTTGATCTCCACTACCCAAAGAGTCTAATTTAAATGTCTGAAATCAAATCAATAGTTTTAAATGAAGAATTATCCAAAGTTTTTCAATAGAATGGGCCTATTTACACACCCTTTTTTTTTTTTTTTTTTGGCTAATCCATGCTCCTCCATGGGTTTTGGTTAATCCAAACCCTCATTTTCTTTTTTGGTGGGCTTGTTTCGACACTTTTTTTAGCTAATCCACACTCTGCCATGGGTTTTTGCTAATTCGATTATACCGCTTTTAAGTTTTATCCGTAAAAGGGTGTGGATTAACAAAAATTCATAAAGGGGTGTGGATTAGCCAAATAAATAAATAAATAAAGATGTGAAAACAAGTCCTCCGTCTCAATATATACTTTTATATGCTAATAGATTTTTTTTTCTTATCTAATGCAACAAAAAACCAACTTTCAAGAATATGAATTAAAAAATGGATTCCCTTCTTTCTTTTTTCTGTTCAAGTAAATAATGGATTACCCTTGATTAGCTTAATAAAACATTTTATTTTCCTTTTATATTCACTCATTGATAGAAAAGTCCGTAAATAGAAAAATATCTTGCTTATGTCTTATGTTAGTATGAGTTAGTAGAGTAGTAGGCAATTTGGCATTGTGTTTATTCTCATTAATTTGTTTCAATTTTTTCTTTTCCTTTACTTTCTACTATGGTTTCTCCACAGCCAAACGGATAACCATATATACTCTCTCTTTTTTTTTTTTTACAGCCAAACGGAAAACCTTATATGCTCATTTAACCGATGGAAAAGACCCACACACATAAGTCAATTTCAAGACTACTGCCATAAATAGTATCCATTTGTCAATTTCCACAGAAAAAGGTAACAATAATTCTCACAAGAGCTAGAGGGAAAGCCCATTGCCCATCCCGGAACCATTTTTGGCTGCTACCCCTTGGTTTGGCTTTGACAGCAGCCTCAAAAACAGCCCTTGCAATAGTCGTTGCCTAGATAATGTCCTTCCAGCTATGCAACAATACTCGTCTCTTTGGATTTGTGTGACCTTTCAATTCTTGCCATGCCAGTGACTTGACATAAAGAACGTAGCGATATCTACATTAGGTTTCATGTTTTTGCTTGTCTAATGCTATGTTTGGTAAGAATGATGGAAAAGTGGAATGAAGGAAAAGTAGGAAGAATAGACTTTTCATCCCCTGGGAAGGGAAACCTCTTTCCTTCCAGTGTGTTTGGGAGGATGAATGAAATTATAGTTTTCTTCTTTCCTCTTTCCTTTCCTTGTGTTTGGTAGAATTGATAGACAGATATTAAAAAGTATGATTTTATATTTTTACCCTCACATGTAAAAAAAATTGTAAAAATATAAGGGTAATATGATCATTTTAACAAAAACTTATTTTTCCCTCCACCTTTCCCCCCAAAATTGGAGGGATGAGAAAAAGGTGACTTGAGGGATTTACTATCCCCCCTCCCCTTTCCTTTCTTCTCCTTTTTCCTCCTACCAAACACACCCCTTAACCCCTTTCCCTTCACTTTTCCCTCTTCCCACAAATCCCTTATACCAAACATAGGGTAAGTCAAAAAATGAAAGGATTAAGACACACCAATTGATGAATCATTTGTAAAATCACTTAGGGTACGTTTGGGAACCCAGATTTGAAGGGGATGGATTTGGATTTGGGGCCCCAAATCCAAATCCCTTGTTTGGATACAGTTTAATCATATGGATTTGGATTTCTGGCAAATCCAGGGTGGATTTCAGAAGCCAAAACCTGGGGATTTCAAATAACTCCCAGATAGGTGTTGTTTGAAAATCCTTCCAGCGAAGAATCACCCCCAAGTTCAACCCCGAGTCCCCGATCCTCGACTCTACGCTTGACGTATCACTTCAGGTAAAAGTTCTTCCTCGCATTTGCTCTCATCTCCTTCGTTCTCTTGCTTCTCTCTCTCCTTCGTTCTCTTGCATCTCTCTCTGCTCTCTCTCCCATATGGGTTTGTTTTCAAAACCCTAACCCTAACCCAATCCTCAACTTCATGCTTGGAATTTTAGCTGACCTTGGCAATGTCTCTTCTCTCTTCCATGATGCTTTGATAACCCTAACACTAACCTTCATTCTACCCCATTTTTGCTGGTTTTTCACGAACAGAACCTAACTTCCAGATTGGTTCAAATTTTTTGAGGTTATCGAGTTTCATTTGAATGCTTAAGGTTGGTTGTATTTCAAACTCCTTCATCTTCAATTTTGAATTGAATTCGTTGCTATTGTTGGTTTTTTCTTTTTCATTTTTTGTAATTTTAATTTTAATTTTTAATTTTTTGGGTGCTTCAACTGTTGAACATTGCATAACCTTTGATTCTCTATGTCTGTGTATGTCAAAAAATTGTTGAATTTTGAGCATTTACAGGTGATGCTACCTGTTTGATGAAATGGGTTTGAGAAATTAGTTAAGTCTGATTCACCATTTTCTCTCATCTCCTTCGTTTTCTTTCATCTCTCTCTTTCTTTTTCCTTATGAGGAGCACCTTTGATAGAATTGGAGGATAGTGGCCTGGGATTTCAAGCTAGAGCATTGTAAAAGACCTTCACAACTCAAATATCTGATGATGAACTAATGTTCCAAACTTTCCAATCCTTGGAAGTTTTTCCAAAGCTGTTCTACCATAGTTTTTGCGGGTTCTGGGCAAAAGGGAGGAGCTGATGTTGAAGAACACTTCAAAACAATTATTGCCCTAGTCAAGCATCTAAAACTTCTGTTCTAGAATTGCATCTACCTTCAACCCAAAAATTTTGCCGAGAGTCATCTCAAGCATGCCGTATTAGGGGCTTTGGAATTATTCAGCATGGTGATTAATTGGCATTAGAAATCCATCAAAACTACTAAAATGATTTGGTAATCATTTTACCAAAGTACTGGAAGACAATATTTAATTTAAATATACGTTACCTTCATCAAATAAATAATAAAAGCTTAAAAATATTATTTCCCTAGTCAGACGAACCTAAATTTGTTATCTCGATTGCTAAGCTCGTGTTGTCTCCTGCATGACGTATTTGGGGCTTGGGAGTTATTTAGCATGGTGTTTAACTGCCATAGAAATCTAAATATTAGAATGAGTAGCAACAATGTTGAAAAATTTCTGGCACAATACATTGAAATATGTTAATGGATTAAATTATTATATACAAATCTGCTGCTTTGTTAAAAATTCACAATAAATTTTGAAGATTTGATTTATACACACAAAAGGAGGAAGGTAATGTCAAAATTGGAAAAATTGGAGCTAAAATTTTAAATCCTGTGTGAATGAATCACTTGATTTTCCCTAATAATTTCTTAGATATTACCTTCATCCTTCTAATGATGTTTGCTTCTATATTTAATTTTAGATGCTAATCACTATTCAATTAATTTCCAGGCAATCGCTTGATTTGTATAGTAGTGTACCATCTCCAAGTATCGGTTTCTTGGCACCCCTACATTATCAAAATTAAGCAATTCGATTCTTTCATCATCATTGGCAAGGAGACACACCTCCTGAAGTATCGTCTTCTCTGGAAAAACATCTGTTACCGACAGTGGCAGATCAGCAACAGCCCCCAGAAAGGCGTAGTTCTCATTCTCTTCTTCCTCCTATTCCATCGAGGAGGCCTTTTATAAAGAAGCTGGTACTAACCAGAAACCCTCCGAAGTCTCACATGAACTTCCAGTTTCTCGCCAAAGCTCATATGGACCAGCCGTGCTAAATGGTAAGCTACATGTCACAACTTTCTCTCTATATTTAATTGATTTGATGATAGGATCATTTAAAAGAACATTAACTTTATTTAATTAGCTGGTAGAAATGTAGAATACATCTAACATATGCATAAGTGGTTGGATACATGAAATTTTATTCCGTTGTTCAAATGCCCAATAAATTAGCTTAAACTTTAGAATAGAGCATTTCTTCATTGGCCTGAATTCTTAAGTAAAGTGTAAGAAAAAAAAAAAAAAAAAGAAAAGAAAAGAAACAGCTGGGGCATATCACCCATGGAAATTGGTCCTTTTAAAAAAATTTTTTTTTTTATTATAAATGTTATGCTTTAACATATCCATCATCTTGAAAGGCCTTTAAACATTTGGGGGCTTAAAAACCAATTTTTTCACGATTACACTACTATGGACATAATGTAGTTATTTAACAGGCCTAACCACAAATGATCAATACATGTTAAGTTTCCAAAGCTTTTAGCTTGAAGGTCTAATAGATACATGAGCCATATCAAATTTAATTATGATAATGTGAGATATGGGACTTCCTAACAGTGTCAGATCCCTTCCATGTTGTATTCAAGTCCTTCTTCTTTTTTTTTTTTTTTTTCGTCGTGTCGGTGTATTAATAATTGTTTCGCGTGTTGGTGTCGGTGATTCTTAGGTCAACTATTTATTGTTGATGCAGCTTCTCCTTCTGGTTTAGTAGCAATAATGATAATATACAAGCCATCATTTTCGTTAGACTATTAAATGTATATGATATATTAATTGATGGATGCATACGTTTGAAAAGAACATCCTTAATTGATGATAACATGAGATTCTTTGTATTCTCATCCAACACTCTGACTTCATTGCTTTCTAAGATTTTTTCTTCCACAACATTGGGGTGTTTGTCAATGTGATGAGCTTAAACAGAGATTAGCTATTCTCGTTTAGGAAGTTTTATTTGGGACTCTAGAAAATCTTGAGAAAGTTTGGCTTCATGTGAAATTGACGGAAAAATAGGTACAAGTAGTGATTGAACCATTGGGCTGAAGTGGGATTGGAATTGGAAGATTCGAACTCTTTAGTAGTAGTTGCTCCTACAGGACTTTCAGCTATGATAGTAATTCGAGTAGCATCGGGGTGCTTTGAAATGACATGGATTCATGGAGAGATCTTCTTCTGTCATTTAATTCATCCAAATTCTTTTTGGTGTGGTTAAAATCTTGAGATGGAGATTCAATCCTTGATGAATCTCGGCAATGATGTTACATACCGTGGACACATTTTTTTTAAAATGTTCAATGAGATTTGAGAGGTGGGGGGAGGTGTGTGTGTGAGGACTGTTTTTTAATTTGTTTTAATTTTATTTATGGCGTGCATATACAAGCCGTAAAAGACTATTAATTGGCTTTTCACTACATGCCATTAAAAGGTTTTTTTTTTACGGTGCGCAATGTGTGCTGTCTACACTCCCAGACATTTTGTGGCATCACTCCAGACGGCATGCGCTTGCACACCATGAAAAGTCATTCACACAGCGTATTTTGCACACCGTAAAAGCATATTTGTCACAGTTATGGACTTACTTCCCTAATAATATAAGTGCATTATATCTGGGTAATTAGATTTTAGATTGTGAAATATCGAACAAACTTTGAAATTATCTTGAACAGTCTTTGATTCGTCTGTGGGGTGCCATTTTTCATATTTGGATTACTATGATCATCTAGTCTTATCCTATGGTGACTGCTTCAAATGGACCACAGCGACTCATGTGTGTTAGTTTGCTAGCCCATCTGTGCAATAAACTGTGATCGTCAGTACAACATTTTTGCCCTGGTTGGAATATTCTGTTGATGTGATTTTAGTGTTTCCACGTCTCATTATGTTTACAATAATTTGGGCACTCATAACTGTAAAAAGCCAATAGCCTTCAAATCTGATAGTGAATTATTGTGAATATGTTCCTCAATCCTCATTGTCCTTGTTGCCTTTTTATAATCTTTGCTTATGTTTATTTTCGTTTAAAAACTTCTGTAAACAAACATATATACCCCCTGTATTTCTTATGAACCATGGCATGGTGACAAGTCCATATGTTGGAAATGGTGCACATGAAAGATCAACTAACCGACAAAAGTACGTCTGTTGTTGACAAACTGCTTTGGCTTTTGAGAGATGGCACATACGAATGTGCTTTTAGCATCATGAACGAGCTTGCCCACCGCGCTAGAAAAACTTAGTACGTATAGTTACCAAAAGGATTCAAATAATTGGTGTATACACCCGAAAATGTTACAATATTTATCAAGTCAGACCCATGTTTGGTTTCTCCACAATCAGTGTGGTCCGCTAGTTTATCATAGATTTGGCTTCACTGTGATCTGTGCACCTGTCACAACCTTAAGAAGTGAAAGTTTTTAAAATGCCATATCTTCTTGATTAATATAAGAACACCCTTCAAAAAGCGATGTTTTCACAAGTCCAACTTATGAGGGCCAGGTTTTTTTTTTTTTTGGATAATTATGAGGGCTAGTGACGATAGTTTCAAGCTTTGATTATAAATAAGCCACACATGTCATGGGTCAGGTGGCATTGTGGCCTAAAAGTTGCCTAGAAAGGTTACAATTTTATTAACCAAATGCTTTTTGACATCTTAAAAACCTATTTGAGCTCAATCAGAGATGAATTGTCAATATACAGTAAGATAGCTAATGTTTTTTATTATGCTTACTATGGTTTAAATGCAGGAATGAATGTTTTGTGTGGAGTTGGAATCCTTTCAACTCCTTATGCTGTCAAACAAGGGGGATGGGTTGGGCTTTCTATATTATTTATCTTTGGAAGCCTCTATTGGCACCCAAAAACTTGCTTTTTTCCCCTACTTATTTTATGCTTTAAAATTTTATGAAAAATATATAGATTTTCATAAAAACTGATCGCGCTGTCTATTGGAAAACATCATTTTGAATAACTTTTTAGAAGAAAGTTTTTTCAAAATCTATCGTTTAGGTAACTTTTTAGTCATTTATGGAGCAAATACTGTAAATGATAAAAAAGTATAATTAAACGATAAATTTTGGAAAACTTTCTTCTAAAAAGTTGTTCAAAATAATATTTTCTAATAGAATACGTTATCAGTTTTTATGAAAACTTCTATATTTTTCATAAAACTTTAAAATGTAAAAAATGGAGATGGAGCAAGTCTTTGGGTGCCAATAGAAGCCCCCCTTTCTTTTGCAGTACTTTCTTTTTACACTGGGATCCTATTGCGCTACTGCTTGGATAGTGAACCCGGGTTTGAGACTTACCCGGATATCGGTCAAGCTGCATTTGGTGCTATGGGCCGTCTCGCAATCTCTGTAAGCCCTATTGCCTTTTTCCTTCTTTTATGATGTTTCTGTAGTAACTAGTTGGTACACACGTGCGTTGCACGTAAATTATTTCAATAAGATTTTTTTTTTCCTGATTAGCCTATTTCAATATGATTACTTTTGTATTTATTTATTTTAAATAAATAATTGTGTAATTGTTATACCGAGACCATTTACCTTGAGTCGTTGAGGACAAGCATCCTATCACTAATGCTGAAGCAATATTTTGATATATATGTTATGTTATGAGGAGTTGAAGGACTTGGACACTATCTTATGAACATAAGAAGTATAACAAATACAATTTACGGTGATGAAAGTTCTTGGTTAATTACATGGTTGATTCTACCAAAAAAAAAAAGTTCCCTCATTTTGCAATGCCCTCTCTCCTATGCATTGGATTCTCTTAAGGTTTGACCTCTTATAAGCTCAAATTATGATGAGATCACAGCCATTTACTCTTATAATCACAATCACAGTCATTAATTTCATAAATGGTCAAAACTCAATTTATGCAGTCTCTTTCGCCCTCACTTTCATCGTCAAAATCTCTAATCTGGTGAAGACCGCCCTTCCCATCATGTTTCTCTCATCCAACCATACTCCCATTCCCCTCTCATTTACTCACGCCACTTTGGTGAACAATCTGCTCCCCACAATGTTCTCTCCTTTCTTACCATCAAATAACACAATTTGGTGAATAAACCCAAGTCGTTTTTCTCAGTTATACTCCGTGAACCATTACCAAGATTTGGAGACGATCTTAGGTTGCCTCTAGGTTTTTTTTTTTTTTGGATTCATCTGTTTATTTGGTGTATTGTCATCCACTGTCAAAGACACGATCTTTGTGAAGTAAATTCGCTCATGATTTTTTTAAAAAAAAATTTCTTTTTAAAGCGAAACTGATCCCTAGACAAAGTTTTTCTCTCTTTTTCTATGTTTTTTTCTCTCAATTTTTTATTTTTATTTTTTTATGGCATCAATATCTACATTTTTTTTTTGGTCCACGCAAAGATTGAAAATAGTGTAGAGAGTTTTTCATATCTTTTTTTTCCCCCTTTCCCCCCCCCCCCCCCCCCCCCCCTTCTCCCCCCCCCCCCCCCCCCTCTCTCTCTCCCTTTAGGTGATTATCTTTTAATTTGGCAATTCAAACCGAGATTGCAAAGTTTCATTTTTTTTTTCTCTCTTTGTGTGATTACCAATATATACTAATTTGGCCATTCAAGCAAAGATTGCAAAGTTTTATAAAAAATAAAAATAAAAATTTATATGTAAGCACAATGCATAGAAAAACATAATGGGAAAAAGAATGATATAGAAGAAGTAAGCCCTACCAACATTTGAAAATAACAATTGATAATACCAAAGGTTGGAAGTGTGATTGATCAAAAAAAATAAAAAACAAGAAAAAAGATACAAAGAGTTACTGTGTAAACAAATAGTCATCTTCTTTGGTTTTTAACTTATCCACTACTACACAGTCAACCATTATAATTAGGAGGAAAAAATGAAAAAACATTGAAAAGAAAAGAAAAGAACAATTTTGAAGAGAGAACCTTGTTTTGGTTGATGGGATTAGACCTAAGGAGAACGAAGGACGCCGAAAAGCATTTCTTGTTTGGTTTCCATCGTTTAATTGTTGATATGATATTATATTATTTATATTATAATTGTTTTAAGGTTTTTGGATTCTATACATGTAATACATTTTTTTTTTTTAGGGTTTGTTTTAATTAAAGGACAAAAAGGTAAATATAATTTTAAATAAGGGTTTTATGGTTAATTAAAAGTTTTTCTGAAATACAGACTTTTATAGATAGTATAGATATAGGAATTATAGTTTCTGTTTCCTTTGAATTCCTATTTGTGTTTATATATTAAGGTATGTGTTTTAGAATATATTAAAGTATGTGTTTTAGAATTATAGTTTCCATATTTCTATACTTTGAATTCCTATTTGTGTTAATTTATTAAAGTATGTGTTTTAGAATTATAGTTTTCATATTGAATATTTCCTATATATGCAGAAAGGTGGGTAGTTATGTATTTAAAAATTAAAATAAAGGTATATTAGTCAATCAAAAGTTTTTCTTACATTCATCTTTTATAGGTTATAAATAAAATAATTCCTTTAAAGGAAGCAGAAAACACAAAAGGTTTCTAAAAAGTATGAACGCAAATTTTTTTAATAATTACAAAAATTAGAATTTTTCAGCCTCTTTTTTACCAATGAAGTGTAGAAAATTTATTATTTACTGCCTATTTAAAAAAAAATAGTAAATTTTACAGCTAAGTTCAAAATGAAAACGCATTACATTGCCATTCCTCTTTTGTCCCCTATTTCTTCAATGCCTAAACTTGCATTAGGTACAACATCAACCATAATGATTTCAGACAATTTCCATTCATAAAATAAGTGATTATAATATTTCCCCTTCAAAATATAAGTTGTGGTCAAATAGTTCCACTGGATATTCACTTAATGCGAAATACAAACTTATGAGTTGCGGACTAGCGTCATGTTTTTCACTTGTAGTTTGTTCATCCAATATGGGATAGTCATGTTAGATGAATTTTTGGAAAATTAAAATGCGGAGCATAGTTAACAAAAAATTTGGCAACGAAAATGTAAACATTTTTCCACTAACACTTTATTAGTATCTCAAAATTAAATCACACAGTAGATGTATAAAATTATAATTAAATCACACATTTTTCCACTAACACTTTATTATTAGTTGATGTGGCAATAATTTTCATGAAAGTAGAAGTTGAAAAAATCACTACTTTTTCTTCGTTTCATACATTTTATAGTTTATACTTTTTTGGTACCGAGTAAGAACTCATATACAAACATCTTATACATTTAGTAGGTCGATGATGAAGATGGGCGTATCTATGGCAGCTCAAACCCAGGCGTGGGGTGCTACCCCCGCATGCTTTACAAGCATTTGTTTTGTTTATGTGATTTTTCAAAATAATAAATTTGGCACTAGTTTACAAATTTGACAGGATGCTGATGTGTCTTTATTTTGTCATTTGTGTTTTTGTGGGTACAGATAATACTCTACGTGGAATTATATGTAAGTACAGCTGGCTTGACTGAGTGAGTATTTTGTCAATTAAACCATATACTGGGGACCAGTATGGCACTGTATTAATTTGTGTTATCAGACTTCAGTTGTCATACATAGCAGAAACGATGGAAGTGTGAGAAATGACAATATATATTTGTAAGGGCCACCCATATCTTGCTGGGTTCCACTTTTCGGCTGGTATAGTAGAATTGCCTAACCCCACTCGTGTCTCTAACAAAACAGTAAGAGAAATGACTCAAGGCAAAGTGTACCTTGCCTTACAGTCTTACTACTGCCATTGTTATTTCAGCAATCACCATGGACCTCACAAAAGTTAAAATCACAATGACGATAGTAGGCTACCATTGACGATTCAGAAATTTTGTCCCAAGTGCTACTAAACCTTCATTTCTACTGTAGTCTCCTCTTTGCCTGCGGGGTTCTCTTGGCTCTTTTGATGTTAAGTTATTCATCCACATAGTTCACTGTTTCATCATATCAGAAGTATTGGATTTTTTTTTAATTTCTGCTGGACTAACTATAGAAAAATTGGGTTGATTGAATCAGTCTCGAACATTGTTATGCAATTATGTGTGCTTAAAAAAAAAAAAGGAAGAACACACTCATTTTTTTTTTTCACCATCCAAAGGATGTGATCAAAATTATGTCTGGAAGTTTCAAATCAGGATGATTTTTGAACTTTTAGATTTACTAAATGGGACCCATTTCGATGGTGGATCTTAGTTGTCATGCATTGTTGATCTTGACATGGAGAGATGTGGTTGATCATCGGACCACACTAGATAGAACTTCATTGCGGCAAGTTAAATTTAGACTAAATTGGTAAGTATTTTGACACCATCAAGGCCTCAACCATAATGTTATACGTAGGGAAGAAAGCCAAAGGATTGATTCAGTCAGTTTGTGTGTTGAAAGAAAGAGAAAATGATCCTACATCTATTACTTGTTGATCTCTAAACTCAGTCATCGACCTCTTTATCCTACAGATTGAGTCAGTGAATAAACCATTTTAAATGATCTCCATAATGCTCCCTTTGGGGTCTCAAAATTGCCTGGCCCACCTAAGAGAATTGCATAGTCTGAATAGAGGACCTTGTAGGTAGAAATTTGGGAGGAGGACTAATTCAGATGTGGGAAGCATCAAAATTTCTTCACACCCTTCATTTTCATGTTTTCATGACTAGTACTTACGTATATTAATTATCTGATTGAATATCATTGAATTATACTGATTTCCAGCCTGCGTAGTCGGCCACATGACACAAAATGCAGTCATTTCTTGACTTCTATAGCACTGAGGTCAGCTCTCCAAATTTTCTGCAGGCTTGTTGTGTTGAACATATAATTTTGGAGAGCGATAACTTGTCGTCCTTATTTCCAAATGCACATTTATGTCTGGGGGGATTTGAGTTGAAATCACACCGTTTGTTTGCATTGATGACCACCCTTGCTGTTCTTCCTACCGTCTGGCTTCGTGACCTTAGTGTTCTTAGTTATATCTCTGGTAAGTATAGTAATTTTGTAGCTTGTAGCGTGGATTTCAAATATTTCTAAAATGCAATCGAGTTCTTCTCAGTTAAACTCTCTTCGGCCATGCATTGGTCAGTCACATTATGGTTACATCATGGTGCAGAGGGATTGCATTGTCGCATCAATGATTAATGTAGGAGTAACTTAATAATTCTTTTTTGGTGATAGTTCCACTTCTTTCAATGTCATTGTGAGAACAGTTCATTCCATGCCCTGATTTTTTTTTTATTATTATTACTATCATTATTATTTTATTATTTATTTATTTTTGGTTTTTTTTTTTTGGGGGGGGGGGGGGGGGGGATGGAATTCCAAGATGTTGCACACTGTGATTAATTACTTAGGGACCTAAGAGAAGGTAACTCAAGAGTATTTGTATTGTCAAATGGTTCTGGTAATAGATATAATCTACCTGTATTTCACCAAGTCCAGCTATTCACTGTGCCACAACCAATGGAACAGTACAAAGTTGATTAGGATCATCTGGCTATACAGGCCAGATTTGTAGAATGGTTAGTGAGACTGCATTGTTTGACCCCTGAACCCCTCTAAGGAAAGCTCGACATCTATTGGAGCCAAAAGCTTTGGAGTGGTGTTTTTTTTTTTTTTTTTTTTTTTTTTTTTTTTTTGGTGGTGTTGGATGTTAAACATCTTGTTGGTTTAATTGTGCTAACAATATTTTGAATCCCTTTTGTTGATGGTTAATTGCAGACTGCTTCTATCTAATGCACAGTGGCCCTCTGCTTGTTTTGACGAACTCTAGTTTGTGCCTCCTTCGTTTCCAGCTGGTGGAGTTATAGCATCAGTATTGGTGGTTCTCTGCTTGTTTTGGATTGGCCTGGTGGATCAAGTTGGCTTTCATAGCAAAGGGACAACACTGAACCTAACAACTCTTCCTGTTACCATCGGTCTCTATGGTTTCTGCTACTGAGGACATGCTGTTTTCCCAAACATCTACACGTCATTGGAAAAACGAAGCGAATACCCGTCAATCCTCTTAACTAGGTAAATTAAAGATGCTCAACTATTTTGCTCACTATCAGAACTCAGAAATCTATTTCTCAATGCAGTTAAAATCTATTCAACTATCTCAATACGTGAATAAAAGATTGTCAGCTATTTCACTTGGTAAACCAATTTTCTTTACACCCAAATATGTTCGTAATGCAGTTTTGGCATTTGTACTTTAATGTATGCTGGAGTTTCTGTGCTGGGATATGCAATGTTTGGAGAAACAACAGAGTCACAAATCACTCTTAACATGCCCCAAGATTTGGTTGCTTCCAAGATTGCTGTGTGGAGGACAGTACTCTCATTGATGTTCTCATTATGAATCTTCTCTTTAAAAGGGTTGTGCATGTGTGTGTGTGTGTGTGTGTATTTCTGTCCATAGGAAATGCTCACTCAGGCTGTCAGGCACATGAGCTACACAACGAAGGGTAGCCCAACTCCAACCCCTAAATCCCCCCATCCCTCATTCTCATGCTTGTCGGAACTTTATCCCAGAACCTCGGGCATGATATCGAGGTTACCCTGCAACTTGACCAAGGAGTCTTTCACATAAGGGCTGTCTAACTTCATGCAACATTTAACACGTTTGTTATGTTTCTTGTTACTATGTCCACTGCAATTACCATTACAGTAAAACTAGAATTTCTTAAAACAATATAATGGATTGTTGGCTGAGACCTCCCAAAAGAGCATTTATACATTCTTGAATGGTATCTGGTGCAAGAATTTACTAGGAGAAACCTTGTTGACCCTAAACCAGCCATCTTTAAGTCAGCTCTAATTGGCTCTAGTCCACCTGTGTCAAGACAATAATCGATAAATGTAATTAAGTAATGACTGAAAGTGAATATCAGAGCAATCTGGTCCAATGGCCAAAGTCTGAAGGTCACCTGGGCTTTTAGCTCAATTTGATTAGGTTTGACCGAGGTGACTGGAGGCATAAGTTCCTGGTTGTACATCATGCCGTCCAGGTTAGTTTTAGATCATATTTTAATGTGCGGGGGTTACTTTTTCGCATGTTGTGAATATATTTTAACTAATAAGATAATGCGCAACAGAGAAGCAGGTGATGAAATAAAAATCTTCCTAGAAAAAGAGTGGACTCTTCCAATTTTTAGCAGTGGTTGGAACTTGGAACCATAGATTGGAGAAAAAAGGAATGGCTTTTATTTTAAATTTCTCGTTCCCCTGTCTGGGTTGTGCATAAAATTGTAAGAGAAAGGAATTAATGGGGAGGAAAGATGTCATTACAGTCCAGTTATCTCTCCATAAGTGAAGAGATTTGGAAGGAAACGAATCCAACCATTAGATTGTTTTTGAAATCACATAACTTCCAATAAACATATATGTGCATGATAGTGAGGGTCTAGGGTGCCAACATGGGATGTTACTGTGTTAGACTTCTCTTTGATGGTCAAGCTCTCTTATTTAAAATATATATATTCTCCCTTTATTTTCCTTTCCAATCTCAAAGAGAATGAAAGTTATTTCATTTGCCTTCTCTTTCCTTCAAATTCTAGTTCTAAATAATGTAATGAGTGGTTCAGTTCTCTTAGGACTCAGGTCCTTTTGTGCTCCTACTATTCAAGAAGATGAAATATTCTTGCTCCCTTAACTAGAACCACATATGCATTGACAATGTCTCTGGTGGCTCTGAGTCTGGAGGAGTTGATACCATCAGACCATCTTATCCTCATTAGAACAGCGCTGGTGATATCTACCTTGCTTATGGCTCTTACTGTCCCCTTTTTCGGTAAATTTCTTTTCATTAATCATTCTATCTAGATTAAGGATCTTAGTCTTTCTTGGAAACCATACCGAGTGTGACAAAATGAAGAAAGAAAATTCTTATTGGAATTAAGGATATTCTACAGCATGATCTCTGTACCTTGTGTTACATAATTGATATATCTGATAATATTCTTACAGGTCTAGTGATGGCATTGATTGGATCTTAGTTTCTCATGCATATTATTATTAGTTAGCCTCTCCTAGCTGTTTGATCTTGGCCTTTGGATTCAAGTTAGATTCAGAAAGTTAATATGTAAGTTTAGTTATACTAATGAATATTTCTATGGCAGACCTTAATACTTCCTTGTGCTTGTTTTCTGAGCATCTTGAGGGGAAAAGTAACCCGTTTTCGGGTACTGTCAAAAAGCACCCTCAGTAGCACTGGTATAAATGCTCATCAGATATTTACAATGTCAATTTTGTGTTTGCCCCTTCTTAACTCTTATTTGAGACCAGTGGTCTGATAGGACTTGGGCATATTAGTCATGCAAACCCCTGGTGATAAGAGCTTGAATGTAATAGCTAAAGTGGGAGCACAAACAGGCTCACCTATTCCACCACGTCACCCTTCTCCATGCGGAAAGTTTCGTCCAGATGATCATGTGGAGAATGAATTCCTTTTATTTGTTTTCCTCCTTTCTCTATCAAAGTCCAAGTGTGGCTTTGATCAGGATACCCCTGTTTAATTCCTTATCAATCAGGGCTTTCAAAAATGAAATTTTCTATTTTTGTGGTTGGGCAAGCAGGTGAGAAAATTGCAATTTTTGCATCACACAAAACTTGATTGTACAAGGGAAATTTTTGAATTTTTTGTGCTTTAAGTAAATTCAAACCTGGATTCAATTCTCCATCTGAATTTGATTGGTTTGCTTGCCTATGAATCATTGATGAAAGAGTACATAAACCTTAATCTAAGAGGGTAGCCCCGCAATTATTTATTTATTTATTTATTGTTTGGGGGGGGGGGGGAGAGGGGTTGCTGGATTTTCTAGGCAAGCAAACTGAATATAATAAAATAATTGTAGTAATGAAAGAATACATGCAGATGGTTCCTGAAGCCTACACTAAGAATCTCTATGCCCAACCAATTTGTTCAATTGCTAAATACATCATCAGCATTTAATCGATATGGGATGTATGACTTCCCAACGTAAACATGTATTATCCAACAAAAACATACATGCAGGTTACTAATTTCACAAAACCCCCCCCCAAAAAAAAAAAGAAGAACAAGAAGAAAAAGAAAAAGAAAAGAAAAGAACTATAGGTATCGTGTTCCTTTTTCCATTGCTCAAAGTTTGGGAAAAGGGTGGAAGGATAATTGTGGGTACGTTACTACTTGTTCGCCTTTGCATGGCACCTTCGATGATTTGGACTGCATTTTCCTTTTGATGTCACGAATATTTCCAAAGAGAAAAGATGGTGGAGGACCAGTGATCCCTTGTTTTCGAAGCTTTGATCGAAGTCTTTGTGGCTTCAAAAATAGAACATCGCATATGAATGTGAGCAGACTAACGATGACAAGCAATGTGATCGATCGCGCGTGGGCATGATCTTGACAATTAGCCGCAGCAACTCGATCCATGGTTTTTTAACTTTTTCTCTCCGGACAATGGCACCTCTTGTTGAAGCTCATCAAGTTTATATTTATAGATCCATATTGGATGAGCTTGGAATGTCTGAAAAAACGTTAAATTAAAGGGAATTGGTAATGAAGTAAGCAAGCTCGTGGCCAGCATTGTTCTTCGTATTTATTTATCTATTTATTTCTGGGAGTTAAATGCCATCTTTCTCTTTCTCTGCGATTCTGCATCTCTTCTTCAAGATCCATACTGGACGGGTTTGGAATCTCCATATGTGGTTTAATTTCTGTATTATTAGAACAAAATAAAAAAGAATTAGTAAGAGATAACATTGCCAGCACTTTTGAGTTTATTTTTTATTTTTTATTTGTTCGTAGCTTACTTTATCCGGCCTCTCTCTCTTATTAAAATCCCCCAACTCCCATTTACGAAATCACTCTTACTATTAAATATATATATAATTGTGAGTTTTTAATTTGTTAATGACCAACGTACGTTGTTGAGTTTTTAAATTAAATTAAATTTGTGTTTTTGTTTAATGAGAATTTTATTTATGTTTGCTAGTCAAATAACCGATCTCTCTCTCTCTCTCTCTCTCTATTGCAAAGATAATTGGGTGAGTTAGGGGTTGTTTGACAAACCTAAAACCCTAGCTAGATAAAGGTAAGTATGGCTAGTTTTGATTTAATTTCACTATTTGGTAAGTCTTTTTTTCATGCTAATTAGTTCAGATTTATTTTCAAAATAATGCATAAATATAATTTTTTTCAAACCTACCATGGGTTGGTTTATTTAAAAATCAGATATTTAACAACTATGAACTGAACTTAATCTAATCCAGTTTTTTAAAGTTTCCAAACAAGCTCTCAGTTGTTAACTCATGCAATGCCCAGGAAAGTCATGAAAAAAAAAATGAAATTTGTAGGAAAAAAGAATATAACCGTCAAATGGCATGACATTAAATATAGCCAGGAAATACATAATAGGGAATCCAAACCCTTTTCATGGCGATTATGGAAGCGTGTATTATCCCTAATGCTATAATTTATTTTTCGAACAAATTAATAATTTCTTTATAAAGCCACCACTCATCTTCCATTATTTCCCATCAATGGTGCTCATTATTTAAAGACTATATATATAGCTAGGGGTTCACAACAAGACAATCCTCTGTTATTTCAAATATTTAGCAAGCAAATTTGTCTCCAACATCAACATTGCCAATTAAAATGGTCAAAAAAGTGCAGACCAATCCTATGTGAAGCTCAATAGAGAATACAATCAAGCCGAATTCATAGAACCGGAGTCCCTGGATTGACCACATTCTTTGTTCTAGTTCGTATTTCAACCCTTATCCAAATCTTTTCTTTTTCTTTTAAATTGTTTTTTTTTCTCTTCTTTTGGGAGGTTTCACATTAAGAATCCAACCACAGACACGATGCACCCTAAACCCGTGATGCCTTTTACAATTGTACAATAACAACATCGGCAATCAAATTATCCCAAAACGTAATGAGCATTGCTAAGCAACATGACCTGTCCCTTAAGAGCAATTCCAATGGTGAGAGCTACACGAAATATAGATACATGAAACAGATGGGTGAAATAGCACTACTCTTTTATTGTTCATCTTTTATCTCCAATCTTTAGCACCCACCTTGTGTGTCAAAAGTGTATAGGTGAAAACTATCCTGTGGGGCCAAAAAACAAAAACAAAGAAACAAACAACGCGACATATGGGTGGGTGGAAGAATATGAGTGAAATAGAATTACCCTTTATATTAATAGGTGTACACTTTTGTTTTAAATCAAAAGACATCTTTTTAGGGTCATGTCTATTTTGAAAGAGTTTCTAAAGGCCTATTTAATTTATTCAGAACTTCTCTTCCGAGACAGGCGCAGAATGTTAAGTCTCTCCCTCTGTTTCTTCGTTTACAATTTTATTACCCCTTTTTTTTTCCTTTTTTTTTTTTTTTTTTTGTCTCTTTTTTTGAGTCTTTGGGCAATCAATCTATTCTTGGCACCTCCGCTTGTTGCAAACATGCGTTGTGGATTATCACATATCCAATGAAGAATTTGAATGGTATCTTAGAGATAGGTACAACCTCCAAAACACACGTGGGGAAGCATTTACGACTTAAGGTTAATGACAGTAGTACATCTCAGATTTCACAAGCCATTTTTTCTTTCTATTTTTTTTTTCATCAGTTTGCTTATTTTATTTTGGGAAAATTAGTGAGAAGTACATTATATAAGACCTTATGGAGGCATAAGTCTATAATAAAAACTTATACAGCCAAAAATCCATTTTTAAGTAAAACAGTTGTGTTTTATGTGAGTTATAAGTGCATAAAGCCAATTGTACCCTTAAGTTGTTATTTTTTGTTTTGAAACTTTAAAATAGCATAACTTTTAATCTACACACTGGTTTTTTTTTATAAAATTTATATTTTTGGAATCCATTCGTCGAAACATTTGAAACAAGATTTAAAATGAATATAAAAATAAAATAAAATATAAGAAAATAAAAAAACAGTTATATTAACTATACGTAACTATTTTAAAATGGTTGTATGTAAATGTTTTTGTGTAAATTCAATTGCTCACACAAAAACAATTAAATTTGTTAAATATAACTTATCAAATTAGTTAAATTTATGTGTGTGAAATTAGAAATAGCTAAATTAAAATGTTTTGTGACTTAATTTAAGTTTTTTGTGAGTAAAATGAATTAAATTTGAAAACAGTAATAATTTCCACGGAAGTGTTTCCACTCAACCTGATCCAGCCCAATATAACCCATGTCAAGTAACTCAGTCCGAGTTGTAGAGGCTTTCGTAGTTGTAGAGGCTAGTGTAGTGGAGGTTTGAATTTTCCAATTCCTCGCCATTCTTTACAAGTTCTTCTAAGGCCAACTCCAAATTACCCCACAAATTTTACCAATTTACTTACCTACCACTCCTTCTTCAATAGATTCCAGGTACTACAATCTCCTGTACGTACTTTGTATTCCACATCTTCATCTCCGTCACCATGGAAGCTCCTCCTGAAGGTTATAGAAGAAATATTGGTGTGTGTCTCATCAATCCTTCTAAAAAGGTGCCACACACACAATCTCTATCTATATTATATACATAGAATTAGACTGGGTTTGTGGGCCAGTTTCAGATCTGTTCACAGAGGGCGATGGGACATCGTTGATCAGGGGGACGGCAACTTGGATCATGGAGCTAGTCTTGATGCTCACGTCCAGTTCCATTAGGAGCGACCGTGGTGAGAAATTGGAAGGATTGGATCGTGGAGAAAGTGGGAAATAAAGCCAGAATGGGGGGTATTTTGATGGTAGTAAAGGCTATTTTGGTCTAAAAGGATGTTAAGTGGACTTACCGCTATATAAGAATTCCACATGTACTTATGCCTACATAAGTTTTATTTTTTTTTATTTTTTATTTTGGTCAAAACCCAGTGTATCTCTAAAGCCTTCAACCAAAAGACTAATAACTGTGGCATACATAATTTTAATAGATTTTATTTCATTAATTAAACAGATTTACATTTTAATTTCTATGTTAATTAATTGTTCACTTAATTACTGTTTTCGCTAACAAAATTTTCAGCTGTTAATGGCATGACATCAGTACTATCCATTCACTTTGTAATACCACTCGACAGAAAACGGTCCAAACTCCAGAGTGTAATCACAAATAGAAGGGACGAAGTGTAATTTCTTGAAATTGCAGGATCCGATTGCATTTTCGTCGAAGAAGAGAGGTGTGAGTGTAAATTCTCACATGTGCAACACGCGAGGTGCATACCCAGTAGGGGTAGAAGCTATTTCTTCCCTGGGTCGGTTCCTAATCTAGTGTAAATCACAAACATTTTTAAAACAAATAAGACTTTTCAAAACTTAATTCCGAATCTAGAATAAATCGTGGTTGTCACCTATAATTTTAGGAAAATCATGCATGCCAATCATGATTTTAAGAGAGTTATTCTATTTTTATACGGCCAATCAAAAACCGTATATAAATGGTATATACACCTAAAAATCATTGTGGCCACCCACGATTTAGCTTAACTTTTTTTTTATTTTTGGTAAGTATTTAGCTTAACTTTATTGGATGCACATCCCACGATTTAGCTTAACTTTATTGGATGCACATCCGACCTATCTCATGCTACTTCTCCTAATATTCTTCTCTCTCTCTCTCTCTCTCTCTTTGAGTTGAGCGATCTACATCGACGCCGACACGATTTTTACTTTTGATATAGAATCGTGGTTGGCAGCTACGATTTTAGGGGATGTATAACATTTTCATACTGTTTTTTGTTGGCCGAATAAAAGTGGTATAAATGCCCTAAAATCATGGCTGTCATCCACAGTTTTCCTAGAATCATGGGTGGCAACCACAATTTATCCTAGATTTGGAATTAAGTTTTGAAAAGCCTTATTTTTTAAAAAATGTTTGTGGTTTTCACTAGATTAGGAAACAGCTACGATTGGTTGTAGTTGGCCCAAGTCAATGTTCGTGGCTCATTTCCCTAAATGGTAGGTTTTTTAAACTTTATTCCAACTTTGGTATGATTTTAAACTTTATTCCCAAATAGCAATAAATCGTGGTTGCTAACCACGATTTATTGTTGTCTAGGAATTAAGTTAAAAATCGTGGTTATATACCTAAAGCTAAAATCGTGGTTGCTAACCATGATTTTAATAAAATCGTGATTAGCAACCACGATTTATCGCTGTTTGGGAATAAAGTTTAAAATCACACCAAAGTTGGAATAAAGTCTAAAAAACCTACCATTTAGGGAAAAGAGCCCAATGTTCATGGTAGCTTCAGGGATCCTTTGTAATAGGTCCTTCTCTGATGGTGCAGTTTCCTTATGTTCCTTGACTAGCTACCTTTAAAATCAGAGACCGAACCACCTTTTCTAATGTCCATAATTCTTTGTTGTTCTTTGTTGGAAGATATCTGAAAAGTTGAAGTTCGATCCATAATATGATCATACAAACACGTATATATTGTTGTGAGATGTCTTATATTTGCTTATAACTAGACTCCAAAAGATTAGGCCAAGGGTTTCCTGAAATTTTTTGGGTATTTATACTCTATTTTCTGGTAGGGTTTTGTCTTTATGTCCTCAAAAGAATCCCGCATGGACTTTTGGCTGAATACGTCCATGATATTATACCTCATGCCAATTTTCCTTTTAAAAAATAATAATAATAATAGTGTTTTTTCTCTACCCTGTTTCTTATTGTTCTTGGTATTCTATTGAATCAACAAGACATAGATACGCATTGTTGTCTAGTTTTTTCAGTGAGAAAACCAACAAACTTCATGGAAGTTATACGTCACCAAGTCAAATTCTTCACCCCCTTAAATGCTTGTTGCATCAGTCGGTATCAAAGCACAAATTTTGTTCCTGGGTTGTGCCTTGGAGAGATGGATGTGCTGGGAGTCGAGAAGCGCTTCTGGAGGACGTAGCTCGGTTGCAACAATAGGTTGAAGCGATGCACGCTCAACTCGCTGAATTGGCAGTAGGGTGCCAACATGGAAGTCAATCCCCATCTCCACATTCTATAAAGGAGGAGGGCCTTTAGGATGAGTTCAACAATCCATATCTTGACCTTAATCCGAGAGGAACGGGAGGCCCATGGTCTAGAATCTTAGGGTTGCAATAGGATCTTTGGTTTCAGGCAAGGGCGGAGCTAAGATTTAAAATTGACTTGGGTTGGATAAAAAACTAAGAAAAACACAAACACACACACACACACACACACATATATATATATACTGCCTGTAAAAAGATGAATGTGAGAAAAACTTTTGATTGACTAATATACCCTTATTTTAATTTTTAAATATACAACTACCTTTCTGCATATATAGGAAATATAACAATATAAAACACATACCTTAATAAGAATTCTAAGGAAACTATAATTCGTATGATAATTAAATAAAACCAAACCCAAATAGGAATTCTAAGAAAATGGAAACTATAATTCGTAAAACCCTAACAATGTTAATATATAAATACAAATAGAAACACATTATAAAAATCATAAAACCCTAACACAGGAAAGAACAACTACTACTTCCTTCTTCTGCGTTTTTTATGTGCCTTCATTGCATCTCCTTTCTTCTGATGCTTTGTCTGGTATGTATTTTTCAATAAACTTGACTCATATATACAAATTATGTTTAAACATTTAAATTTCTACCTGCATAAACATCTAAATCTCTGCCTATATTGCATGATTGGATTTTTAAATTTCTATTTGAATTGCAAAATTAGTAAGAAAAAGAAGAGAATCAAAGACGAATCAGTTGAATGAAAATAAAAAGACGCATGCTTGAATAAAAACAAATGAAAACCCAGATTAAGAGGCAAAAAAAAAAAAACCTTGAATTGCATAAGTAAAGTTTTGAATAGCACATATAATCTTTGATTATTTTCTAAGGATTCACATATCAGAAAAAACTTAAATTGCATTATTAAACTTTTAAATTGTTGCTGTTGCATAATTTTCATATTTTGTTGAAAATTCATATATAATCTCTAATTTTTGAAAATAATCAAGTCAAATTACCAACAAAAAGAAGAGAATCAAAGACGATTCAATTGAAGGAAAATTAAAAAAGAAATAGGCTTGAACAAAAACAAAACAAAACCCCCCCCCAAAAAAAAAAAAAAACATTAACGAATGCACAAGAAAAAAAGAAAATAAAAAGGGAAGGTCTAATGAACCACCAAAAAAAGCCCTATCAAATCGCGAGGTTCATGAAACTTTGCAATATTTACCTGCAAACCCAAAATACCAAACAAAACAAAACAAAACCAAAAAGAACAAAAAGAAAAGAAAATAACTTAGATCACATTCAAAATCATTTTAAAAATAAAAATAAAAATGTGCAAGCCCAAAAAAATAAAATCACAAGCAGTGATCCACTACGCATCGACGAAGAAAATATATATATATATATATATATATCAAAATCAAATCATAGTTTTTTTATTTTATTTTAATGGTAATTTAAGAAAAATGTACAGGACATACCTTAGATAAAAACCCATAGATTGATGACATCTATTGGTGCAACATTGATCGGTGGCGATTAAGACCCATAGATCTTTCAATTTTCAACCCAAAGACCATCAAGGAAACCAACCGACGAGGATCCAAACCATATAGGCAGACTATTAAGGAAACTAATCGACAATTATTGAAAGCATAGACCCATACATGCGATTCACGGCTAGATGATGGTGAGAGAGAGAGAGAGAGAGAGAGAGAGAGAGATAATAAAAATGGGTGAGAGACTGATAAAGAAATAGAGATGAGAGAAAGTTAGAGAGAATGGATTGCAAATTTGCAATCAAAACAAATACATAGAGAATGAGGTAAAAGAAAAAA
Organism: Liquidambar formosana; assembly: GCA_039720395.1. Lineage (NCBI taxonomy): Eukaryota > Viridiplantae > Streptophyta > Magnoliopsida > Saxifragales > Altingiaceae > Liquidambar > Liquidambar formosana. Next base: position 31,758,200 of record CM077825.1, read on the forward strand.
GGAAAGAGAGACAGAGAATGAGTGAGAAACTACCTAGAGAAAGAATCACACCGCCTGATAAGGATGTGTGCAAGAGAGACAGAGACAATGGGTTTACCCAAATGGATTATTGTAGCATATGGAGATGACGTAGCGAGAGAGAGAGAGAGAGAGAGAGAGAGAGAGAGAGAGAGAGAGAGAGAAGGGTAAGTGATAACAGAGCTAGGATCACCTGATCTGATCTGGATTCGTGATAACGTGGAGAAGAGAGAGAGAGAGATATAGAAAATGGTTCTGAACTTCTGATGTGAGAAAAAGTTGCTGGGAAAAAACAGATGATGGGACATGAGGGGTGGGGCAGAAAAGAGAACCGGCTAAATAACGTTTTAGTTATTACTTCCAAATGTAGTACTAAATAGAAGACATTGGCAGTCAATTTGTACCATGTTGACAGTTAATATTTAATAAGTTGACAAACAAACTTTATTTGGCATTATATTTGGAGGCGATTACCAAAAAATCATCTTCTCATCACAGCCATTCAAATTGAACTACGTAGCAACTGTCAGAAAAATTTAACATCATGGAGTAAAGTCATGATGCCAACTTGCCAAGGCAATACATAAAAACAAGTACTCCCTCCATCCCAATAAAGTACGCCAAATTTTTAACTTTTTTTGTCCCAAAATATTTGACCATTTTAAAAAATCAAATCATATTTTTTTAAGTTTTTTATACCCTTCGTTATTTCAATATTTACTTTTCAGACCCTACATAAGCTATGTGTGTTCTCTTATCATTTCCCAAATTAAAAAAAACTCATCAAAAACTAATTTACTCATAAATAAAATGGGAACATCCTGATCCCATAAATACCAGATTTTTAAATGAAAAAAAATCCTAAACATGTACATATTAGGAATATTATTATTTTAATCAAAGACCAATAGAAGTTCTGAATTTGTGTAAGTCTTGGTTTCTATCCCACATGGAGTATCTGTTTTCTCCTATATTTTTCCAATACATATATATCAAAGACTACTTTACTCATAAATAAAATAAGAACCTCCCAATCCCATAAATACTATATTTTTTAAAGCTGGTAGTGTAGGCCTTATGAGGAACTTGAGTTAGTTTCTGTGGCATGAATCTACGGGAGAGGTGTAGATTGTAGTACATCATTTAAAAAAAAAAGGATGGCATGTCCGTAGGGTTTTCAAAGCCGCGCAAGTCTTGGTTTTGATTTTTGTAGGACTAATATACTAATAATTTGCTATTAAATCTTTCAACTATGGCGTAAATATGTTTTTATTGGAGAAAGAAACAAAGAGTGAAAGAGAAAGCCTTTTGTTTCACCATTGAAAGTTTCACAAAACCTTCAAAGAACCTATGTATAATGAAGTTTCAAAGATAATTTTAAGTACTATGATTTGGGAAAGATAATGAAAAAAAAATAGTAATTATATCAAAAGAAGTAAAGGATTGAGTGATCAAAGTGCTTTCATCTTATGCAAAGGCACGATAAAATTATTAAATTAAAAAAATTATTATCATTATTGAAAAAAATAATTTAACTCAAAAAAATTCACATACAACGCATGTGTGCACCAACTAGTGACTATATAAGTACATAAAATATAAGAACATGTGTATGTAATTGCCAAAAAAAAAAAAAAAGTTACATGGGCATGTAGTATAAACCACAAAAAAAAAAAAAAAAAAAAAAAAACCTTTTGTTAAACAAAAAAAATACAAGAAAATCCAAATAAAAAATCAGATCAATACAAAAGGAAAAAATGTATTCTTGTGATTGATAACAGATTCAGACATTTTTCTTATTCATTGTTCCCTTATTTGTCGTTTCCTAGCAAAAAATAATACCAAAAAAAAAAAAAAACCAAATTCTTCTTACCATAGTTGAAGATTGTCAGTGAGGTACCTCACTGTATTTGCCAATCTCAACCCTCACGGTCTAAGGATCAGTAGTGCGTAAGCATGTAGAGTGAAGAGAGAGAGAGAACCCAAAAAAAAAACCGACTATTCAACTTTTCCCCCCTTTTTTTTCTTTTACCTCTTGTCTTTTGTTTGGATATTTTTTGGTAAAAGTCTTTTGTCTGGATTGAGAGAACAAGACTCTAGATCGGGAGATGAGCACAGAGCACCCCATGCGGCAGGCGGGCCAACCGGCCAACTGTTGTCCACTTCTCTCATTTCCTTATTGTTGTTTTAATTTTGGGCTGCCTTAGTTTTTGGGCTGATTTAATCTGTATTTGACTTGGGCTAATATTGAAGTCCAACGAAATTAGACAAGTAAAAAAAAATATTTTGAGTGGGCAAAAACCCAGTGTAGCCCGCTACCCAACTCCACCCTTGGTTTCAGGGGGTGGTGTAGCTAAAAAGGTTTTTGGAATGGGAATATGTAGTGGAGGAAATCTTGGATTTTAAGGAAGTGCCTGATGATAAGCATTTTCCATTAGTTGCTACTACTAAGTTTCATGGTAGGGTTGCTGCCTAGTGGCCACAGTTGAAGACTTGAAGATGACTCAAAGCAAACAGGGAAAGATGAAGATTAATTGGTGGGAGAAAATGAAGAAGCGCAGATGCGCTCAACATTCTTGCCCTACAAAATTTGTAATAGGATCAAGGCTAGGTCAATTGATTAATGATGTGTATGCCTTGGAATTTTATCAGTTTGTATTAGAGCTAGCTTGCACTCGATTGTTCTTGCACCATATGTGCATCCAAGACGACGTATTGTTTGACTGTTGGTGATCGGGAGGCTCCTGTAGCAAAGGTTTATGAACATGAGGAAATAGTGTGCATGATTGTTACAGGAACTAGAACCACTAATCCAACACGATGGGGCGCTATCGGTGCAATAGAACCGATTGTCAAATCTGCTTATTGTGGAGGAGGACAATGATGATGAACTCAAAAATTATTTTTTCATAGATTCAGTGCAAAAAGATGAGGATGGTAAAGATTTTGAATTAGTGGAAATATTATTTAAAAATTATTTAATGATCTAGACGAAGTCAAAGTTGATGCTCTTGTGGATTTCAAAAAATTATTTTAGTTTTTAAGAATTTTAGGGTTTTAGTTTCTTGTGTTCAGTAGTTTTTAAAGTTTTCATGGTCCAATTTTGAGTCTCTATAGGTAACTATATGAGGTAGAGTATATTATAAAAATTTTCTACTTGTTATTAAGATTTCATGGGCCTATAAATGGGCCTAAAAGTGAAAAAAAAAAAAAGAAGAAGAGAAGTTTAATTTTAGTCTAGGCTTAGGTATTAGTAGTTTTTATGTTTAGTTTGATTTTTCCATTTTGGTAATTCCTTCATCATTTCCTTTTGTTTAATTTCTAGTCCTACAAGCACTTATTATTGGTTCATATTGGATTTAAGGTTTTTTTCCCCCATATAAATAGGCTTGTAATGAAAGGTACTCCTTAGATTATTGAATTAAGATGTCTATATAGTGTTGTTTGGTAAATTTGGTGAGAAAATCGATCAACAGATTTCGTGGGAGGTGTGAATCAGTTAGCTAGATTCTTCACAGCTTAGATGTTCGCTACATCAAGAGCCCACAATACTCAAAACTTTGATTTTGGTCAAATTATTTGGCATTCAAATACTGTGTTTAGTCCTAGCAAAAATTGGGTCTCTAAAGTTTTAAAAAGAGTTTGTCACTATAATATGTAAGTACGCAAAACTCAAATAGAAAAAACTGATCATACCCTTTGCTACTCATCTAATTTAATCGCTAAAGTTTCTCAAACAGACACCTAGTTGTTAGAGTTGGAGTGAAGTTCGATCATGATAGTATTTCTCTTATTTGTGAGGGAATCAATCATCCCACACAAAATTGAACACAACAAACTCTTCCTTATCGTTTCTTGACAATAACAATGTAACGTAATGACGCCAGTTGTAGGAATTGGAGTCAAAGTATATCTTCATAGTATTTCTCTTATTTGTGAGGAAATCAACGCCCACAGAATTGAACCCAACAAACTCTTTTTTGTCGTTTCATGACTTTGTGACATATCGATGCCAGTTCTGGGATCGGAGTTGGAGTCAAGGCATATCTTCATAGTATTTCTTTTATTTGTGAGGGAATCAACCCCCACAGAATTAAACTAAGGCCAACAAACTCTTTCCCCATCCTTTAATGACAATATGACATGACACACAACTAGCTCATTAACTAACTTGTGTAGAAAACATTGGTTGATCATTGAATTTAATGAAAAGGTGCAAGGAAAAATGGTGTTTCCAAGTGAATCATATCTTTTTTTACACTCGCTATGGTTGCCTTGAACTCACACAATCATAGTATTTCTCACATATATTAAAACTTTCAATATCAGTTGTATCAAATACACTCCAAAACACTACTTATGAGTTGTAACCCGTATTTTGTGAAACCAAACTTGAAAATTATTTCTTAAATGATAAATTTGATGCAAAAAGATGAGGATGGTAAAGATTTTGAATTTATGGAAAACATATCTAAATATTCTTTTAATGATCTAGATGAAGTTAAAGTTAATGCTCTCATGAATTTTGAAAAAAAAAAAATCGTTTTATAGAAGTTTAGGGTTTTAGTTTCTTGCTTTTAGTAGTTTCTACAGTTTTCAAGGTTCAATTTGAGTCTCTATAAGGTACTATAATATGTAGGTAGAGTTTGTTTTAAAATTTTTCTATTTTATTATGGTTTTATGTGGCTTAAAAGTGAAAGAAAAAAAAACATTAAGTTTTAATATTCTAGGCTTTGGAATTTTAGTAGTTTTTATGCAAGTATAGTTTCACTTTGTAATTTTTCCATTATTTCCTTTTTCTTTATTTCCTGTCCTACAAGCTTGGCCGAATATTGGTTTCTATTAGATTTACGTTTTTTTTTTTTCTTTTTTCCATATAAATAGGCTTGCAATAAATGGTACTCCTTAGAGGGAAAGACTTCTCTCCATTTATTGGATGGTCCAATAAAATACGGACCATCCATACTATGTGGAGGCCACTACTTCATGTGGGACTCACCAAATTAATATCTGTGGTCTAGATTTTACTGAATGGTCTAGTTAATGGAGAGGATCCTAAGCCCTCATATTGTTGATTTAAGATGCCTAGTGTTGCATGGTATTTTTGGTGAGAAAATCAACAAACTTAGTGGAAGGTGTGAATCGGTTAGCTGAATTCTTCTTCTTCTTCTATGTTTTTTTTCCCCCTAGATTCTTCATATATAGCTTAGATGCTTACTACATCAAGAGCCCACAATAGTCAAAACTAAACTTTTATTTTGGTTTTAATATCTAGTCTTCAAATACTGTATTCAATCCTAGCAAAATTGGGCCTCTAAGTTATAAAAAGAGTCTGTCACCACAATGTGTAAGCATGCAAAACTCAAATAGAGAAAACGGATTTTACTCTTTGCTACTCATCTAATTTAATCATTAGAGTTTCCCAAACAGACACCTAGTTGTTAGACTTGGAGTGAATGTCATGAAAGTATTTCTCTTATTTGTGAGGAAATTAATCAACCCACACAGAGCTGAACACAACAAACTTTGCCTTATTGTTTCATGCCATTAATGTGACAGAATAATGCCAGTGGTAGGAATTGGATTTGAGGTATATCTTCATAGTATATCTCTTATTTGTGAGGGAATCAACCCCCACGAACTAAACCCAACAAATTTTTTTTTGTCGTTTCATGAGAATGTGACATAACTATGCCAATTGTAGGATCGAAGTTGGAGTCAAGGTATATCTTCATAGTATTTCTCATATTTGTGAGGGAACAAACCCCCACAGAGCTAAGCCCAACAAACTATTTTGTGTTGCTTCATGACAATGTGATATGACGATACCAGTTGTAGGATCTGTTGGCCCTAAGGTTAAACGACCAAGGGCATATCCGAGATTTTGATGATAACAAAAGATCGATGTCAGTGCTAATGGTTTATATGTCAGATAATGATCAAAGCTAGGTACTCAAGAATGAAATATATCAAGCATAGCACCACATAAGTATAGAAAGCATGAAAAAGACCACAAACACTCAAGACCAAGCTAGCATCATCAATGAAGATACTTAAATAGCTATGAGTGAGGTTCTAGGTTATCAATGTATTTGATTGCTCATATAATTGCTCCATTAACCTAGATGGACCTTAGGACCCTTGGGTAAATTGGTTTCATCAATTGGATAAGTCCTAAATTGATATATATGAACTTAACTGATTAAAAATTGTGTTAAAATCATTTTAGTTCAAATCTACCCAATTTAGTCAACTCATTCTCCATTTCAGTCGACTCATTTGGCCAGAAGAGGTCCCCTGCTTTGTCTTCTGATTCTGCCTAAATCAGTCCACTGAATTCTCATTTTAGTCTACTGATTTTGCGATTTTAGGACTCCGACGACTAGTTTTTGAAAGGTTGTTGAGACATTTAATGCCATCAAACGGCTCTTTCCCGGCATTTATTGCACCAAACGGTCATATTATTCATATTGCCTATATAAACAATGATTCAAATGCATTTATGATCACCAATACAAGAGCATTCATTGTTTTCAATCTTCTAGCCCTAAATTCATTAAGAGCATTCATTGAGCAATCAATTAGAAGAGAGCTGAGCTATTAATCTCTGTGTTATTCACTCTTGAAGAAAGTTTTCTTTGTACACAATCTCATCTCTACAAACTTGTAATCAAGGATTGGTGATAACCTCATTCTTAGCACTTGAGAAAGTGTGGTTGAGCAAATGTTAGTTGAAGGCACTTGATTTGTAAAGGTTTGCTACTCTACCTTGAAGAAGAGTGATAGTGGATTGGTGAATCCTTAAGCGAGCTCTTGAGGCGAGAACATAGGCGGGAAGGCCGAACCTCATTAAATCTTGTGTTTGCATTCTCTCTCTCATTCTCTTTATTGTTTATTATTGAAATCTCTCTTATTTGCAATAATTTGAATTTTAGATTATAATCATTGTTTTAATTGGCTATAAACCCTATTCACCCCCCTCTAGTGTTGTATTCTTGGGATAACAGGATCAGAGTTGGAGTCAAGGTATATCTTCGTAGTATTTCTCTTATTTGTGAGGGAATCAACCCCGTAGAATTAAACTAAAGCCAACAAACTCTTCCCATCCTTTAATGACAATGTGACATGACACATAACCATCTCATTAATTAACCTGTGTAGAAAACATTGGTTGGTCATTGAATTTAATGAAGAGGTGCAAGGAAAAATTGTGTTTCCAAGTGAATCATATCCCTTTTTACAACAAACTCAAGGTATATCTTCATAGTATTTCTCTTATTTGTGTGGGAATCAACCCCACAGAATTAAACTAAAGCCAAAAACTCTTGCCATCCTTTAATGACAATGTGACATGACACACAACCATCTCATTAATTAACCTGTGTAGAAAACTTTGGTTGGTCGTTGAATATAATGAAGAGGTGCAAGGAAAAATTGTGTTTTCAATTGAATCATATCCCTTTTTACACTTGCTATGGTTGTCGTGAATTCACACAATCATAGTATTTCTCACATATATTAATACTTTCGATATCAATTGCATCAAGTGCACTTCAAAACGCTACTTGTGACTCATATTTTGTAAAACCAAACTCGAAAATTATTTCTTTATAGAGTCGATGCAAAAATATGAGAATTGTAAAGATTTTGAATTTATAGAAAGCATATCTAAATATTCGTTTAATGATTTAGATGAAGTTAAAGTTAATGCTCTCATGAATTTTGAAAAATTATTTTCATTTTAAAGAAGTTTAGGGCTTTAGTTTCTTGCTTCTAGTAGTTTCTAAGGTTTTCAAGGTTCAATTTGAATCTCTGGCCCAATGTGGGTGCTGAAATAACTTATATCAACATGTCCCTACCTGATGACCGCTATCATATATATATATATACACACACACATAGGATGATGATTAGGTGAACACATTCTAATATAACTTATATTAATACCCGCATTGGAGGTTATACATTGTGCATTAGTAGGTTATGAGGTACATTGGATCAATGCACGGGTACAACCCTCAATGCGTGGTGCTGATAAACTTGTATCAACACGTGCTGACCTGATCAAGATTATATATACATACAATCCTTTTAATATTAGTTGCATCAGGTGCACTTTAAGATGTTAATATGATTTGTATTTTGCGAAATCAATTGTTGGATTAGATAGCCTTTCTCATCCGTGCAAGCAATTCATGTCATCAAGTTGATCAAAGACTAATTGCTCTTCGATCCAAAACGTACACTCAATAACAAAAGCTTATTTATAGACATTTATAGATCACGCAACTTCTAATATCGAATTAACTTGATTTTTGGTATTCATAGCCTACATACGAAACAAATCTAATCCAACGATTGATTTTGCAAAATAAAAATTACAAATAGAGTATTAGAGATACACTTGATGTAAAGTTACATAAGATGCACTTAATATTAAGATGACTATATATATATGCATACACATACATCCCCTAGCAATATATATATATACACACATACATTTTTTTTTTGTTCCTTTCAATAATTGATTTATTAAATATTTGAGGTACGGTAACACTACATTCATGAAACATGGCTTTGTACTTTCATAATATCTCTGCCTTCTTCTTCTTTTTTATTTTTATTTTTCTGGACAATCAATAGAATCTATCCCTAATATTAAACTCCCAATATCAAAAATTGGTATCAATGCTTCTTCATAAACTAGAACTCGAGATCACTCACTTTCAAGTATGTGCTTCAAATTATGGCAGTCTCTTTTTTAATGTAATTCAATCTAAAATTATAATATTTTTACCTTGTTAAAGGGAAAATAAAAATTCCTTGACTCAATAGGGACGGGGGGGACTGCATGTGCCCAGGGAGATTAGTCAGGTGCAAAGCATTTGGAACCTCCTTATATCAACAAAAAAAAAAAAAAAAAAAAAAAAAAAAGAAGAAGAAGAGTAGATTTGGGTAAAAAAAAATTGGGCTACAGAGAATTGCTCATGTATAGAAATAAATGAAAAGAATAATTACAATGGAAAAAGAGCAAAAGAAAATTATGAAAATAAGAAAATATGGGATGAAAATAAAATTTAAATGAGGACAAAACGAGAAAAAATATATGTAAAAAGAAAAAAGGTGAAATATATATATCAGTCCTTTTATTAGCAGGTGCACCTAATTCAAAATTGCATCAAGTGCACTCCAAAACTCGTTTGATCAAACCAACCATCGAATTAAATTTGATTCATATGTTAGTCATATATGCCAAAAATAAAGTTGGTTTAAGATTAAGAACTGTTTCATTTAAAATGTATGAACGATTGTTATTGATTAAAAAATGCATGTTTTGAATCGAATAACAATCAATTTCATATCAACTTAATTTGGGATAGAACGCTTACATGAAAATGCTATATATATATATATATATATATATTTGTGAGGGTTGTTCAAGTTTGGGATATTTCAAGCTATCCCGTTCGATCACGAATGGCTGTAATCGTACGGGATACCTGGCTTGATCAATGCTATATATATAAAAAAGGTAATAAATTAAGAGGGCCAAAAAAATTTTGAAACTGGCCAAATCTATGATTAATTTTAAAACAAAAAAAAAAAAATTGGTAGGCGAGCTAACCTCGGGCCTTATTAGCTCCGCCCTTGGGTGCATGTAATGTAGGATATAAGTTAGAGAAGACTTGAGTCATTTAAGAAAGTTAAATGGTGCATTTTATATATAAGGGCATTTGTGTCATTTTATGAGTTTTATTAACACCGATTTAGTCAACTATTCTTATAAGGGGTGATAATGTAATTTAAAAAATGAGAGGAATGTACTGTAATTGTCATAAAATAGAAGGAGTGTAAGTGTAATTAATCCTTAAAAATATTATATCTCATAAAATCATTTAGGTAAATTTTGTTAGAAATTTTTACTCCGTAAAATTTTCAAATTTTGTCCCACAACTGTTTTTTTCTTCTTTTTTTTTTTGGGCTTTTGTTTTTAATTAATAGGTGTAACATTTTTTTTAAAAATCAAAAGACATCTTTTCAAGGTCATGTCTATTTTGAAAGAGTTTCTAGAGGCCTATTTATTTAGAATTTCTTTACCCTTTTTAGATAGACAAAAAAAGAGCGTTAACTCTATCTCTCTCTCTCTTCTTTTACAATTCTATTACTTTTCTTCTTTTATTTATTTATTTAACTAATTTTTCTCTCAGAGTTTTTGGGCAATCAATTTATTTTGACACCTCTGTTTGTTGCTAACATGCATTGTGGATTAGATATCCTCTAAAGAATTTTAATAGTATCTTGGAGACATGTAAAACCTCCAAAACACACACGTGGGGAAACATTTACAATTTAGGTCCCAGACTTCACAAAATAACAAGCTATATTTTCTTTCTAATTTTTTTACTAGTTTGTTTATTCTATTTTACATTCTATTCTCAATTAGCTTTTATACTAATGCATACATAATTTTGAAAGATTTGATTTCATTAATAAAACAGATTTATATTTTTTTATGTTTTTTAATTGTTCTTTTACCCTCTATTTGATTATTGGATTCTACCAAGGAAAAAAAAAAGGAAAAGCAAAAAAAAAACGAGATTGAAAGAAAATGAACAGAAAAGTTAAAATTATATCAAATCAAAATTATTCTAATTTTTTATTGCAACTAAATGAGGAAAAATATTATTTCTTTTCCCTCTATTTGGTTCATGGATTCTACTAAGAAAAAAAAATAAGAAAAAAAAAATGAGAAGAAAATTATTCTAATTCTTATTATTCTTCTAATTTTCTAATGCAACCAAATAAAAAAAAATACAATTTCTTATATTTTATTTTTTTTCATTGATAAAATCCGCAAACCACATAGAGCCTTTGTATATTTTTTTTCCTTGAAAAAATCAGGGAACCAAAGAGAGTCAAAATATTTCGCTAACAGAATTGACATGTTAAGCGGTTAATGCCATGACATTAGTACTATATATTATTCACTTTGTAACACCATTTGAAAGAAGACGGTCTAAGTGTAACACATAGAAGGGCCGAAATGTAATTTCATGAAATTTGAGGATCCATATGTATTTAAGAGCTGTGAGTGTAAATTTTCACATGTGCAACACACGAGGTGCAGAGGCTATTTTTTCCCTCCAAATAATGCTTTTCTGAAGGCAGTGTACTATCTGACGCAGTTTGTCCTGTCATGTTGCTCACTCACGCTGGATTCAAATTTAAATTTCAAAATTTCTCAAAAGACGAACTGCTTCAGAGAGTACACTCCCATTTTGTCATATTGCGCACTCAATTCATGATCACCTCCGCTGGATTCAAATTTAAATTTTAAAATTTCAAAATTTCTCAAAAGACAAACTGCGTCAGATCGTACACTGCCCTTTTGTCATGTTGCTCCCTCAAATCATGATCACCTCCGTTGGATTCAAATTTAAATTTCAAAATTTCTCAAAAAGACAAATTACGTCAGATCGTATACTGTCATTTTGCCATGTTACTCCCTCAAATCAGAGAAAAACTTCCATGTAACTGTGACACGGTCACGTGGTATCACAGGCCAATCAGAAGCAAGTAAAGTGAGAGTATCAACGTACTTTTTAGATCCACACTCTCACTTTGCTTGCTTCTAATTGGCCCATGATACCACGTGGCCGTGTCACAATTACATGAAAGTTCTTCTCCTCAAATCATGATCACCTCCCCTGGATTCAAATTTAAATTTTAAAATTTCTCAAAAGACAAACTCCGTCAGATCGTACACTGTCCTTTTGTCATGTTGCCCCCTCAAATCACGATCACCTCCGCTGGATTCAAATTTAAATTTCAAAACATGTTGCTCACTCAAATCATGATCACCTCCGCCGGATTCAAATAGACAAACTGCGTCAGATAGTACACTGCCATTTTGTCATGTTGCTCACTCAAATCATGATCACCTCCGCTGGATTCAAATAGACAAACTACGTCAGATAGTACACTGCCGTTCTCTCATTTGTCTCTCCGCTTCTCCCCATTGTGACGCATCTCTCCTCATTTTTCTCTTCCACTTTTCCCATTTCTTTTTGTTCCCCCATTCTAGACGCACCTCTCTCATTTTTCCCTGCGATCTACCACCGACCTCATCCCGGCAAAAAAAGCTAGCTGTTCACTCGGGCGAAGAAAGCCGATCACGCCAACAAAGGTAGTGCCACAGAATAATTTTTTCGTGGCCTCGATCGCCAACCAAACATAGATCGCACTTATGGATTCTCGTTCATCTGAGATCGAAACAGCTGTGGAAGCGACCTCATCTGGCTGCAACAACGAGAACGCGAGCTTGGCTGACAGTTCGAACCAGCATATTGCAAGAGCCCATGCAGACACCTCTAACCAGACAGAGTGCATTACGTGCATGAATCCTAAGTTGTACAAGTACGCAGAAAGGGGCGCCATTGTGGTCGTCCCGGACGAAGAAATGGGTGAGACTAATGACCACAGGGCCGAAACAAGGGGTGACGTTAATGCCTACACGGTGAACAAAACGGATCTTCCTTTCCTACTAACTCCAACTAAGAACACAGTCCTCCATATCTACATCACAGCCCAGTGTGAAAAAGAGGAGTCCACAGACTTCGTGAGCGGCATCCTTAGAGACTGTCCGCAACTGTTATGGCAGGCGAATGCAAAAGGCGATACCCTGCTACACATCGCTGCAAGGTATGGCCGTGTTCAAACCGTAGAACTGTTATGGCGAGCTTTCCATGAAAACGAGCTGGAGGAGGGGTACTTCGGACCAGCCCAGCAGATGCTAAGCAGGAAGACCAATAAAGACAAAGATACGGCCCTGCACGATGCGGTACGATTCAATAACGCTGGTGTGGTGCAAATATTGACCACGGAGGATCCTGGCTTCTCATATCGTGCTAATGCTGCTGGCGAGACTCCACTTTACCTGGCCGCGGAGAGAAGGTTTGGTGATCTGGTGTCCCAAATATTACGTAAATGCATTTCACCGACTTACGGCGGCCCCAATGAAACAACCGCTTTGCATGCTGCCGTAATAAACAATGATGAAGGTAGTTACCATAGTGGTATTATATTATCATGGGTTTTTGTGAAAAAGAGAAAAAATTTATTCAAACAATAGATTTTACGAAACTTTCTTTTCCTTTTTTTATCAGATTTTCTTTTCAAAATAATGTTATGGATTGTATGACTAATTTCTAGAAAAATATTTTATATTTTTCGTAAAAACCTATTCTTTCCGTACCAGTTTGTTTAATTACTTTTTTTTATTTTAGGACATTTTTTATCACTCTTAAAAGGCAAAACAAACCATTATTATACTTTTCTAACATGCCCTTTATAATATTTAAAATTATTATTATTTTATTAACTATCACATCCTCTAACAGGGTTAAATTCGAAAGTTCAAAGAATTGGCTAACATGGCAATGGATTTAATGCATTGCTTTAATATATGTGTTTGGTTAAAAATGATCAAACAAAATGAAATGGAAGCTAGGAGTAATAAGTTTAAATAAGTGGGGGGCAAAGAAAGCTGGGGGTAGTAATAGTCATCTCCTAATTAAAAATGATTATACTAATAATCATGCATGATACAAAATTATAAGTACCTTGGCTAGGCATCATCCACTTCAATATAGTCTTATCAATCAAATTACTATGGAGTATCATTTCCCGAAAAGGTTAAATTTAAAACAATTTCCTATTTTTTATGTTTTTAGTTGGGGTAAATCATAGTTACATCTCCTCTGATTTCTAACAATTACGGACAGCCATTCTCTTTTCTGAAATTACTCTACCACCCCTTATTTTACAAATTAAACTACAAAAACAACCATCCCTCTAACGTCTGTCAAGAAATCCGTCCTTAATTCAGTGACGACATGATTAATTTTGATGAAATTGCCTAAATTGCGCTTGTTTAATGATAGCTACTAGCAACCCAGCCCACTTGGCTACTTGTTAAAGCTCCAGCTACTTGTTTAATCCATCCTCTTCCACCCAAGCTCCCAATCTTCTACTATAGCCACGGTGGAGACTTTTGCATTGGATGAGGCACTTAGAAGGAAGTCATAAAGAATGATGCTTTGATTTTCTCTCAATACCCTGTTTTCATATCTGGTTCTCTCTTCTCCTTGTTCTTTTTGTTTTCCTAAAATTTAATTCTATGATGGCTCATGTGGGTTTATACATCGTCTTATTGTCATTAGTTTTTTTTTTTTTTTTTTTTGTATTGATGACGAATCCATTCCCGAGTACCCAATAATGAACACAAGTTCATCTATTTATGATACATATAGATAACAAATTTTCAAAAAAAATTTGTTCTGCTTTCTTTTGTTTTACAAACATGGCTTGGTGATGTCTCGTGATGCAGAGGTTCCTGCAGAGGGGTAAGAGAAAGAGACAACTTCATCATTGGGTTGTCATGGGTTCTAAACAAAGGGTGGTTGTCGGTTTGCTACGCTTGGATCTGATCATTATTGGCAAAAGAGCAAATATATATACTCACTGAGAGCAAGTAGTTTGGGAGGGAGGAGGTTTGGAGGTGGGGAAGGTGAACAGACCAAACGGTGTGTTTTATTTGGGTAGGATTAAAAAAATAAATTAAAGAATAGAATATACCTAAAGATTGTGTTTTATTGAGGGGCATTTAAGTCATTTTATATGCATTTTTAACACTGTTGATCCCTAACTCTGACAAGGGGTGGCAGTATAATCTTAGAAACAAGAGTGAGTATATTTGTACTTGTTAGATACCGGAGGGGGTGTAAATGTAATTTAGTCTTTTAGTTATAGAATGAAGAATTTGTCTAATTGTTCAACACATTCAATTTTATTGTCATATACCAATGATTGCTTTGTGGTATTTGTTTTATTTATTAAGTGAGCAATTTCAAGTTCAAGTTTATGGAGAAGTGTTGATATCTATTTGTTGATAGTTAATAAATTTTAAGTGTAGGGGAAGGTATAGGTTTCTATCAATTATCATAAGAAAAAAAAATGACTCTTATATATGGAAGAAAAGAAATAATAATAAATAAATAAGTGAGAAGAGAAAAACATAATTAAGGAAAGGAAATTAACTAGTTCACATCGACATATTTACAAAAGAATAGTTCTTTCGAAATCAATAAAAAAAGTGATAGTGGCAATTTTGTATTGGTCAGGCGCATAGAATTAATAATTGCAAGCGCTTGACCAAACGGTATTTAATTATTACATTTTTCCTTCAGGAATGACAAAAAAGATATTGCAAATGAATGGAGCTCTAACAAAAGAAGCAGACGGACAAGGGTGGACTCCGCTTCACTATGCTGCACGCTTTGGTTATCTTCCGATAGTAAAAATGTTACTAGAAAAAGATGAGTCTTCCAATGATATTTCTGCGGCTTACCGCGCGGATAGAGTTGGCAGGACGGCTCTTCATATTGCAGCGGCCCTCGGACATCATAGAATAATGAAAAAGATCATATCCAGCTATCCAGATTGTTGTGAATTGGTAGACAAGAGAGGTTGGAATGTTCTTCACTTTGCTATAGACGGCCACAATTTTAGAGCAATCAAAGTGGTCACAGCAAATCCTTCTCTCACTCACCTTTTAAATGAGAAGAACATC
Source organism: Liquidambar formosana (assembly GCA_039720395.1). Classification (NCBI taxonomy): domain Eukaryota; kingdom Viridiplantae; phylum Streptophyta; class Magnoliopsida; order Saxifragales; family Altingiaceae; genus Liquidambar; species Liquidambar formosana. Next base: position 31,773,852 of record CM077825.1, read on the forward strand.
GAAGGGAACACACCTCTCCATCAGCTTGCTGTTTCCGGTTGTTTCAATATCACCCTCCTACAGCACCAAAGAGTCGATAAGATGGCCTTTAACAAGAAAAATTTGAACGCCCTAGATATCGGTTTTGCTGTTGAAAGGTGGTTTGGCGGGTTAGGCTTTATTCGGGTAAGCCCCTTTGACTTGATTTTGCATAGTATATGAAAGTTTGTCTACTTAGTCAAGTATTATGAATTGCGTCCTTGAGGGGTTGAATAGGTCGAATATCCACCACTTTTGGCACCACCGTCAACGTGAAAAATAAATGGAAAGGTTTAATCTATTTACAAAAGCTTTTAAAGCCATCTCCACTTTTTATTCTTCAGATATAAACAAAAATTTGAGTAAAAGCTTGATGTGATGTAAAAAACTCTAATGACGCAGTCAAATTTTTACCCAAATAAAAAATTATTAGCTTATCCCAAACACACGCGCATTAGAAATCTCTCTTTAGGTATAATTTTAGAAATAATGAATGTAAATGCCACCTTCTAACACTCTAGGTTCGAAAATATGTAAGGACTCGCACGAAGAAGAGTCGTCATTTGGTTTTGAGGACCAAGAATATTACTCATGGTTTGGACCTCAGGTAGGCATCAAGAAGGTTTTAAGTTGAGAACAGACTTCCTCTTCTTCTCATGCTCTTAGAGTTCGTAGTTTTGGATTATTTGATGTCCATGCTCCTTCCTTATATTTTAATATTCCAATTTTGCCCTCCAGTATACTATGATCATGTAATTAGTATGATGAATATGGGTATTTTGGGAAAGTGATTAACCATGAATATGTAATTAGTATCATTGACTTTTTAACAGAGACAATAATTTTGAAATAACCCAAGATGGAAAGAATGACAATTAAATATGTAACAAGGGGAGTATATCGTGTAGTTTTGGCATGAGCATCATGAAGGAGTATAATTGGGTTTTATTGTTTGCATGTTTTGTTATTGTCTGATGACTTTTAAAATAATTTTGACAGGATTAACATTCCATCCATATTTTGTTTAGTTGCCTTTTGAGTTCATTTGGTTATGATTTATATCTTTTGTAAGACGTTGGGCTTTTTACATGATAAGGGTTTTGTTTTTGTGATGTTACATATGCTTGTGATAATATGATATGGTTGTGGTGCTATGCTGTAATTAATTAATTTAAAATCTTACCGCTTTTCTCTTTTGTCTTTTCTTCTCATATAGAAATCGTAGTTTCTGGATTTATTTTATCTCAAACTTCCCCTTTTATAAAGTTTCCCTTTTTCTCAAACTTCTCTTTTCTCCAAATTCTTTTTTCTAAAGCTTCCCTTTTCCTTAACTCCTTTTTCAACAATGTGTGGAGAATTGAAAATTATTAGAGTTCCTTATAATTAATGTGAGTGAAATAACCCTTTTTCAAACTCCGTAGATATTCATCTTATTACTAAGCAACTAGTAAGGTAAGTAGGTGCTAATTTGAGTTTAAATCCGCTTTAGGTCTTGTTTGGCGAAGTTTTTAGATAGTCTAAAATCACTTCTGGCAACTTAAATCATAATCACTTTTAAGCCTAAAAAGTGATTCTATAATAAGCAAATTACTCCTAGTTTTTAATCAAAATCAAGACGTCAACTTTTACAGAAGGTTTTAATAAATTTTAATATTTCTAAAACTACTCTTAATGTTTGAGTATGAAAACAATTTTTTCCACCAATATTCTTTAACAAAGGGATAATAGCGTCATTTTAGACCTAAGTTCTTTCTTTTCCTGCAGCTGTGCTCCTTTCTTGTATCGGCATTAACGTGTTGGTAACTTCAACCAACTTGAACTTGTAAGATCATAATTAAAATTTCAAATCTTTAATAACCAATTTGCGTATGGTTAGTGCATTAAATTGGACAAATTAAAAGTTTGTACACCAAATTGAAATTTAAGGTGAAGTTAGAGACACTAATATATAGTTTGCCTTTACTTTAATAATAGCACAAAATAAAGCAAAAGCGTAAAACTAATGGATCATGTGACAATGAATTAAGTAGCTCACCTTAATATTTGTGCCTTTAATCAAAGTGACTCCAACAATTTGGAATGGAGGAAATACATATTATTAGGGGGGATGCAAAGGAATTTTTTGTCTGCCCTCTTTGTCAATATATGTTACATTTGGCTTTTCTCACAAGAATGAACGACTGCATTGCAGGAGGTACGATTTATTGAAAACCTGGAATTGGCCGGTGTTAGAAAAGGTCAGCGAAATATAACCTACCAAGATGGTTCTGTAGAGGAGTCAATGAAGGGTATAATGGCCAATGATGACTCAGACCAGGGAAGACAGCAAACCGATTTGATAGTGGCCACACTCATAGCAACTGTAACCTTTGCAGCAGGATTCACCATGCCCGGTGGTTACATTACTGACAAGGGCCCAGACCAGGGCACTGCAATTTTAAGACGAAAAGTGGCTTTCAAAGCATTTGTAATATCAGATGCAATAGCCATGTTGCTTTCCAGTTATTCTGTGACTATCCACCTTTTGGCGCCGGCGATCAGAAGCAAGGCAAGATTCCGATACCTCTTGGGTATGGCCTTTCCAGTTAACATGTATGCCGTGGGAGCAATGGTGGTTGCATTTGTGACTGGCCTGTACGCAGTGTTGGAAAATTCTTCGGGGCTTGCGAATGCCATTTGTGTTATTGCCGGTATAATCGTCATCTATTTTTTCTATTTGTTATACATTTGTAAGGGAGGCAATTGTGCACTCATCCGTTTACTAACAATAAAATATGCACAAAAACATGCACCCGTGGGAACGAAGTATTTGAGGGCAATGGATGCAATTTACCAGCCAATTTTACAGCCATCATCCTTGTTGTAGTGGGGCTATAAGTTCTGCAAGAGGTGGGGATTCTTTTTGCCTATTGCAGCGTTAAGAGATGTGCCATCTTTATGGAGCAGTGGAAGCTGTAGTGGGGCTATAAGTTCTGCATGTTCTGCATGATGGATGTTGTATTTCTTTACTGATGCTCCTTGGCAACGAAGCTGACATGTATGGATCTTTAGCAAATATGGATTTGTAAGCACCAATTTACCAGTGCTCTCAATAAAAGGACCAAGCTGAAATGAAAATTTTCAATATTAAAGGATAGTTTTATTCAACTATTCAGGGGCAAATGAACCCAAAGATAATTTAAGAAACAAACTCTATGCAATTCACACTGGAGTCTACTAAATTTTCTGCAGTACATGAGAGCACAGCTTCAGCTTCTTTCCCATAGATAGTGTGAGTCAACAACCTCAACCTGTGCTGTGCCCCTATAGTAGGACTTGCATGTTAGTAATGTTTGGATAACACAGCAAGGGTTTATTTGAAAAATGAGTTATGTGAGTAGTTGAATGTGGGAAGAAGCATTTAGTATCGTAAATAATAGCAACTAAGGCAATATTGTTACATGTATGCAGGGAAAAGGTGGTAATTTAAGATGCAATACAAAATAAAAGAGTTTTAAAAAAAAAAAGACTTTTCATATTAGTCTGTATGTGGTCTATTAATGGAGAAAAGAAAAAGGTTGGGAGAAAAAAGACAGCAATATAAGATTCTGTTGTTAGTGTTTAGTGTTTCGTTCAGAAAAAAAACAGGGAAAAAATAACGTTGAATAAGGGATGGGATTAATATAAAATACAACGGTGCGATGTAGTTTTTTGCTAAGCTAATTACATGCATTTGGTTTTATTAAAAGCTGTATTATACCTTGGAGTAGAGAGGGCAGTTGGAAATTCGTAATCATTACAAGTGAACGTTTCTTTTAGTGGAGCACTTGTTAATTTGTTGCACTTATTACAAGCTTTATAAATGTTCAATAATAACTATTGTACAGAAGTGTGATACTAAAATTCACAGGAAAAGGAAAAGGATATCACTTAGGAAACTTTTTTTTCCTTTTTTTTTTAATGCCTAATGAAAGAACATTTCAAGTGTGATAATTCAAAGAGCACAAGCACTCACATGTATGTTAATATTATCATAGTTTTATGGAGTAAAAATTAACCAACACTGATGGGAAGTTGTAAATAACTGCAATATTTACACTGATGGGAAATTTGTTGAATTGAAAGTTGAAGTGGTTCTATGCTCACACATGTGAAAGTATTGCTAAGTTGGACAAAAATAAAGCATAGAAATTGTATAAAAACAGGGATAAACCAGTTGATTTATGATTTGTTTCAACTAATATAAGTGAATATAATGTAGGTGTGATAACTGTATATAATAACTGCGCTCAGCATGGCAATACTCACACCTATCTACATTGTAATAGAACAGCTGACAAATAAACAAGTTCAGCACCTATATACATATATATTATCCATCAGTTCCCTACTACGTCAGAATGCTTGTATACTAAAATCAGCATGCAATTAGTTATACACACTAAAGAGAAGATAGGTAATGTAATCTCACAAGAAAGGACGGTAAACCATGTTTTTTTACATGCTTAACACTGCAAAGACTAATAATCAAATATAAGAATACCAAGCAACTAAAAAGATAAGGACAGTAATAAAAACAGGAAGATTTCTAAAAAAAATATTATCATAACGGAAAAAGCATATTGTTGACAGGGAAAAATTGCATATCCAAAGAGTATGGCAATGAAGAAAGAAATTAAATAAGGAATGATGTTTTAAAAATAAACAAAATAACACCTAATACAGTTGGAAACAAAATAAAAAATTCATGATATATCGCTTACCTAAGAACAGCAACTCCAAATTCAAATTAACTCGAAAAGAAAGATGAGTACAAACTTGCACAGAGAGGACCATCGCTGTCAGACATCCAAGCTTTGATCACAAAGCTCTTTATCCAACTAAAACCCCAAAAAGTAAGCTGAAACAAAGATTCTAAAATTAAATAGAAGAGAAATTGGTTAGAATAAAAGACACTGAAATCAAATAAAAGAGAAATCTGTAAGATGAAGAAGAATAAGAAGAAGAGGAGAGGCACCGTACCTGGACAGCAAACAAATGGCCATGGCAATAAAAATCCCTAAAATCAAACAAAACAGAAATATGAATTTACATATGATATTAGCACAAAATAATAATTTTAAAACACCAAGATTTTTATTTATATATATATATAAAATTTACAAATAACTAAAATAGAGAAAAAAATGAAGCCTCTAATCGATCAATTTACTTCTGTAAAATCCCTAAATCCCAAGAAATAAATTATATACATTAGGACAAACAAAAACTCCCAGATTCATCAATTTTATCACCAAATAATCCCTTCCTTCATCCTTCATAGATCAAATGTAGCTAAGTATCACTAAACCCAGAACAAAATTGACAGTAAAAGAAAAAAAATATAAAGATTTTTCATGCACATGCACAGAAAGAAATATATCCCTCAAAAACAATAACTAAACAAAACCCATATCAGGATTTGCATCAAATTCAAATGTTCCATGCAGCAAAAGATATCAAACGGAGAAAATTGATAATACAACTAAACCCAGGTCAAAAATCAAATAAAAAAAAAAGGTTTTTCTCGTATTCAAAACATATAAAACGATAAGAAAAACAATATCTAGATCAGAATACACACTCTAGAACAGAAGAAATACAAATAACAACCAATAAACGGACGGAAACAACGATGCCCACAACAATAAACAGGTCAAAAACACCATACCTCATCGCTGAACCAACCTAGGCAAAGAAGAGAGGAAAAGAGCACACCACTTTCGCTTCCAACGCTTGAATCAAAACCACCCAACTCCAAATCTCGTACAAGAACCACGGGATCTACCCGACAAACCCACAACCAGTGGACAAATCTCTGAGAGCTGGTTGAATCGCAGCGATCCACCGCCCTTCACAAATCACGAAGTGAAGCTGCTGCAAAGGACACTCAACAATCGAGGAATCACATGGCATCTGAAGGCTAAGAGGCTCCCAAAACGACAACGTTTTTCTGAATCAAGGCTACCCAAACAGGAATTCAGCGTCGTTTCACTCTTTCGGGGGCCGCGTTTTATGCTATGAACAGTGCGAGAAAGACTCTCCCAAAATGAAGCCAGTGCCGTTTCGTTCTTTGAAGAGATGCGTTTTGTCTATGAACAAATATGTCACCGTCGAATCATAACGCCGATCCAAGCCTAAATTTGTCATGTACCCGGTTAAAAACCAATCATAATCGCTGAAAGGAAAAAATCGTTCAAAGAGGAACTCAAACATAAGCTAAAACAAATAATGTCTTTATCAATCAGTTTAACTCTAAGCAATCTGTATACAAAATAAAAATCTAAATATAACGACGACACAAAAATCACTATAAGATAAGTATGCAGCCGAAATTATACAACCCGAAGATACGCCTATTATTTATCCATAAAAGCCCTAAAGAGAAAAACCCTCCATTCAATCAGCTCACACCCAACCCAGAATCTCAGAGCAATTATATCACGAACGAATCATGAGCCTATAAACCCTAAATCTGTACAAAGAAAAGCTCATCCATTAAAACCAAACCCTACCTAAGTAATAAACCTAGATCAAAAGAGAGGAAGATAATCGGATAATGACAAATAATAATCATTCTAAGAGCAGAATGTGATTAGAACAGCGTATTAGGGGCTTACCTCACACTTCTAGTTCGCTTCTTCTCTTCGATTGCAGAGGAACTCACACGAATTTCTTTCACATGTTAATACCTGCACAGATCGGACCACCGATGTCCAACATCCCACCACGCTATTTATCCAACCAAAACCCCCAAAAAATAAGCTGAAAGAAAGATCCTGAAATTAAACAAGAGAGAAATCAGTCAGAATCAAAAACCGTAAAATGAAATAAAAGAAAAATTGGTAAGAAGAAAGAAGAACAAGAATAGGAGCGAGACAACACTTGGACACCAAACAAAAAGGAAACAAAAGAGAAATCAGGATTTACATATAATCTCAGCACACAAAAATGGATCAGAAATTGTATGTAAATCCAAATCCATAATCCAAGAGAAGACTCCACAACACAAAAAACGAAATCGTGTAAGATAAAGCGATCCAAAGAAAACCATACCTCTCAGACGAGCCAACAAGGAGTAAGAAGGATGAAAAATGAAATGCAGAACCCAAGAGCAAAAGCAAACCAGTGGGCTTCCCAAGCACAACTATGACAGGTTTTACCATCCAAACGCAAGAGCAGATCAGATTTTGCACAAAGCTCTAAGGGCGTTCGGATCACAACCGTCGATCTGTCCCGCAAGTACAAACATGTCAAGGCCGGATGAAATCGCCGCCGGCAGAAAACGCACGGAACTGCGGCACCTGCAAAGGAGAGACGTGGACAAAGGATAACCACGGGCAAAAAGCACAAAACGCAGCCCCATGCCAAACGCTGCTAAACATAAAGGCTGAGTTTTGTCTCTACGAGGGAGAATTCAGCGTCGTTTCATTTTTTGGGAGGACGCGTTTTGTCCATAAACAGTAACCAAACGAAAATCCCGAACGAAAGTGAACAGTGTAAGTCTATTCTCCCTTTTAGAATACGTTATAGGTTATAGATTTTCACGTGATTGAGGATGAAGATCTCGATATGGCAGTTTGGAGACAACCAAGTCCCGCTGAACAAAATGCCTAGCTCTAACTTACATGGCAAATTCTGACACGGATACCCTTGGGAAATTATTTAATACAAAAATTCGTGATACATTATTAATTGTAATTCTGTGATGAGATTCCAACTTTTATGATGCATAATTATTACAGGGTGGCGATAATGACAGAGAACATATCTCTTCTTCCACGCCTATTAAATTTATATGGTTTCAAATGGACTATTTTACCCTTGAGTGAAAAAGACGAGTTGATTACCAAATGGTCCAAATCTTCTCTCTCCCTTTTGTGTTTTTTTCCTTTCTTTTCGTCCCTGTCATTGTTTTCTCTCTCCTTCCTCTCTCTCTCTCTCCACAAACTACCATGGCTGGTCTAAACCTCAACTTGTTACCATATTTTTTTTCTCTGCTTCTTTTGAATTTTTCTTCACCCAAGTTTAAAAAGACTTCATTCAACAAAGCCTTCTTTATTCCTTGTATTTCTACCTACTCTGCTCAACAAATTCCATTTATTAAAAATAAAAATAAAAAAAGAAGGAAAAAAGTACCACCTACTTGTCAATAACCACAACCGTCGTAAGGTATGGAAACAAGTATCCATCTTAACACTCTTCTACTTCCCCCTAGCATAGAACCAGATCCCATCAACACCTCTCCATGACACACTTTCATCTAATTTATGGAATTATGGGTGAGATTAGGGAGTAGAACTTCCATGTAACTGTGATATGGCCAGGTGGTATCACCAGCCAATCACATTCAAACAGAGTGGGAAAATCAGTGTACTTGTGGATCCCATTTTCCCATTTTGCTTGCATGTGATTGGCTGGTAATACCACCTTAGCCATATCACAGTTACATTGAAGTTTTTGCCGAGATTAAGGGATGAAGTCTATTCATAGTCCCATATGGCAGCTTAAGGGGAAAAATAAGAACTTAGCCCAAGGGTTAGACTACCCAAAAGAATCCAACAAAAAAAAAAAAAAAAATCAGTTCACCGTAGCCACTTCCACTTCTTTGACCTCTATTTTTCTCATCTGTAATCCTTCGAGCAACTTCTCTAAACTCATTTTTGCAAATTGCAATGGCAACCACATGTGAAGATTTCCTTAAACAGGTCTTCATCATCCACTAAAACCAAGCTTCACCCCGTTTTTATGGACGACTCCAGCACCCAATTTCTTCACAATCATCCACAACCTCGCCCTCAAATCTACCACCCTCAACATTTGCGACAAATGTTATGTAAACCCTCCCAAGTCTCTTGATTCGCCTCAGTCAAGGCGCTTGTCCGTACATGACGAAATAGATGGAAAAAACAGGCTCGTTTCGGAACAAAAAAAGTTGATCAACGGGGTTCGTCGAGGTTCGATTAGGGTCATGTTGATGTCAGTGTGAGGGAAGAAAGTTGTTTGGTGAAGATGATGAGAGAACAGCACCCATCCAAAGAGAGAGAGAGATAGAGAATAGGGTTGGGGACAACAACGGGAGAGGATTCAATGCCGAACTTAAAAAAGCTCAGCACGGTGCCGAGCTCATCTCAGCCGTTCATCTCGATTTTGGACGGTTGAGATTGAAAGATGAGAAAATTACCAAAATGCTTTTATAAGAGTAACTTTTTCATCTTTCAATCTCAACCGTCCAAAACCGAGATGGATAGTTGAGATGAACTCAACACCGTGCTGAGCTTTCTAAGCTCAACACTGAATCCAAGTCTGGACAACTACATCACAAAGACTTTTTTGACTTTAAAAGGGCAAAATAGGCAATGTACAGTGCATAACCGTGGAAGTAAAGTTTTGCACTCTGGCAATAACGCCACCCTTATTATATCGCAACTCATATGTTAATTGGATTTTTATTTAGTTGGAACCCTAGAGTTCATTTTATTGTTGGGTCGGCCTAATTTAGGGCTATGTGTTATAATTTGATTTTGAGGGCAACTATTGCAACCCCTCAACTTTATTTGCACACCCCATTTATTTTAAATTTCTCAAGATTTTATTGAAATTATAAAAGGTTTTCATGAAAAATGGCAGCAAATCTACTATAAAACATCATTTTGAACAACTTTGTAGGAAAAAGTCTTTTTAAAATCTATCGTTAAAGTGGACTTTTTGGCCATTTATAATTTCTGTTTTTGTAAAAATAAAATAGAGACTATAAATAGTCGAAAAGTCTTCTTAAATGACATATTTTGGAAAATTTTTCATAAAATCTATAAAATAAAATAAAAAATAGTATTTACAAATAAAGTTGAAAGGTTGCAATAGCCGCCCTCTTTTGTGCCATTGATGGTTATGCTTAAATTTGAAAGCAAGTAGGGATTAAGCAAGTAGGGATTGCGCCCTTGGGAGATAGATCCTAAAGTTGATCAAGCAGGTACTCATATTCCCTCAGTTTAACTAGCATATAGAGTAGACCTGTCAATGGATCGGATTTTGATTTGAATCTAATCCAATTATTAGTATATGGTAGTAGAATTGTCATCCGTTGATAATCTGAATTCGATAATCTAGTAGTTAACAAATCAAATATGGATATTGCCTAATCCAATCCAATAATTTAAATAATATATTAGATTATATATTTTATTAATTGTTAGTCTACCACATATCTATGGTTTTTATGAACATTATATAATAAAAATGTTGAAATTTATCTTCAAATTTAAAATGTATTTCATATGATTATAAATTTTTTTTAAAAATCCTATCTTTTTTTTCCTCTAAAATTAATGCCAATTTTTTTTAGCTATACATTTTGTAAGATTATCAAATAGGATTTTCGGATCGGACATCTAAAAATAACAAATTCAAATATAAATTTATATTTTATAGATTTGTCGGATTATCGAATTGGACCGGATCGGATCAAAGTTATTTCTTATCAAATTGAATTCAAATATACTATGATCTGGTCCAAATCTGACCCGTTCACAGGTCTAGCGTAGAGTGAGGTGAGTACTCAACGTTCCCTTCTCGCATTCGCTTAGCCCCTAAGGCGACTGGGTAATGGACCAGTCAACTTGCAGTCTTGCAGAGAATGAAAATTTTGTTTCTTCGAGAGTTGATGCCGGTCGATTGGGCCAGGGCAGTTGACCGGAAGATTCCAAATTTCGGAAAAAATTAATTTACTGGAGCATTGTAGTAATAGTTCTAGCTTCTTCGTTTTTTTAAAAAAATTTTTCCCCTCTCAATTAGAAAATTCACACTTAAAAAATTGGGTGTGAAAAGTTGGTATATCAAAAGTGTTGGTTTTACATATCTCAATGAATCAAAAACTTAAAAGATGTTGGAAATAAATCACATCGATTAAATATCAAATTAAACTTGTCTTCATATATTTGTTTGGGTTCTCCACTTATAAGTTAAACTTTTAGATTGTAAATTTAACATAATATCATAACATGTTATTCTTGGACTCGTGTTTCATTTTGTTCGTAAGCTCGTCTTTATTATTCACGTGACAGATCCGTTTTTTTCTTGTTAGGCATATACGTAAGGAGAAATACATGATATCAGAACATGCCATTCTTAAACCCGTTATATTCGTGAGCCCATCAAACTGTTAGGATAGAAACTTAACAAAACAGTGGAGCATAGATTTATTTTTTTATTTGCCTTTTTATGTTTGGGCGAGAAGTGTGAGTAACACTAAGACCGTGAAAATAATTAGTAAAAATTTATTTTTGCCCCCTCCCTCTTTTATAGTTGTAGTAGTCCTACAATCTCTGGGTCTTCAAATGCCCAAGGCCTGCCAAGCTCAAGCCCGGCTTGGGTTTGTGATTTGAATCTCAGCCCGAAAGGCTGGAAAAAGCCCAAAAAAGCTTTGGTTGGAAGTGTGACGACGTTCAATTTTCAATGAATGTATCTGCTTTTCCAGCACCCATTAGTTTTGTTTGTGTTAATTCCTTTTAGACATTCGAACTAAGACCCAAGAGAGAGAGGAACTCTTATCTCTCAACTAAACGCCAGATTATTTTTAATTCCAAATAGGGACCAACTCGGTGTTAGTAGGGATGGCAATTTCGCCCCGATCCATAGGGTCCCAACTCGATCCATACCCGAATGGACGGGTATTTTTTTTATTTTTCGGGTATCGGGTCGGGTATGGGTATAAATTCTTTTAAAAATTCGGGTACGGGTCGGGCATAGATCCCAACAAGAAAATACCCGAGACTCGACCCGACCTGATATTTTTACAATAAACTATATATATATTTTAATGTCCTATGTTTGGAATTTATGTATGGTTTTATGAATATTTGAAATCTATCTTGGTATAGGCTTATGGAGTCCATTAGAAGGTTCATTATATATTTTTATTATTTTTTTTAATCCTTATGTTTGTGTATAATATTTGTGTGATCATATTAGGTGTGATCTTATTTGAACAAGATCATATTAGGTGTTAAAAACATTTATAAGCTTGGTATATGATTATATGAATAACATGTAATAGGTGTAAGTTGCAAAAAAATGGAATTTGGGGAAAAAAAATCCTCACAATAGGATGGTTGGGCATGGGCGGGTCGGGCATGGATGGCCCAAGAAGACAGTGGATCGGGGATGGAGTTTAATTCTTCATACCCATCGGGTATCGGGTCAAGTATGGGTATAAGAGATTAAAGATCGGGTCGGGTATGGGGTAGTGCCAACCCGCATCCGACCCGACCCATTGCCATCCCTAAGTGTTAGAGTTTCCAAATTTAATCCAAAAATTAAGTGCATGTTAAGTGGTCATGATCACACGATCTTAAGGTTATTTTAGCCTTGGAGTGCCCAAGCATTAAGACCAGAGCAATTTAATTCTATGTGAACAAATTGATAGTTGGTTGATTTCCTTCCTTGCTCGTATGATTGTTGAGGGATTTGTGTTTTATTTATTGTTTAAATTTGAATATTCTTCTAGGGATGGATATTCCCGGCCTCATTAGAGATAGGGATTAGATTTGAAGGTTGTTTGGATCTTGCCCGTGGGCCGTGGAGCTGCTGCTGCTACTAATTGTCAAGACCATGCCCACAATCACGTTGCTTGGCATCGTCAGTTTGTTCATATTTATGTGTGAAGTTCTATTTTTGAAGCCAGAAAGACTCCGATCAAAGCTTCGAAAACAAGGGATCAGTGGTCCTCCACCATCTTTTCTGCTAGGAAATACCCGCGACGCCGAGAAGAAAATACAGTCTAAACCATCCAAGGCGCCATGCGAAGAAGAACAAATAGTAATCCACAATTATTCGTCCACCCTCTTCCCATTCTATGAGCAATGCAGAAAGGAATACGGCATAATCTTTAACTTTTTCATTAATTCCATGTTTTCTTGGAGAAAAATTTCATCTTCTATCCACTCGTTTCACCAGGTGAGAATTATATATGTAATTTTCTTAATTACCTCCATCTGTTTGGTTGCTGAGAAAACTGAAGTGAGCCCAACTTTTATTTTGGCAGCTAAACAGAGCATTACCCTTTGTTTTGATACTGGGAAAACTGAGGAAAAAAAGGGGAAAAAAAATGAAATTTTGGGTCTAATCACTTGTGTTGTTTTGGTCTCGACTCAAAGTTTGTCAAAAATCATGTTTCAAACTTTATCTTATTTTCTAGTTTTTCAGCAACCAAAGGAAGCAATAAGAACTTTTTTCTCAAGAAACTAATGTCGGAAAATCAGAATTCAGAGAGAAGGATTGAGGAAAAAGGGAAAACCTTTTTGTGGGTCTGTTTGGTTTGTAAGAATTCTGATGCAGCGACGCCAAGATATGAAGGCGGTGGAGAAAAAGAGATCGTCATCGTCGCCGAAGGAGGATCGAATGTCCGCCCCAAGCCTGGTTTACGATGTCAACTTGGCCACTCTAATTCACCAATTTGATCCCATCTTGAAGGAAAAGAAAAACAAAAAATAATAATAATAATAAAGAAAGAAAGAAAGAAAGAAAGAAAGAGGATTTTTATGACGGCTATGAAAGGTTGTAACCTTCATCGGAGGCCTAAGAAAGAGGCCAAGCTCACCAATTTACCAATCTGATCCCCATTTTCTTTCTTTTCATTTTTTAAAACATTTTGACTTGATTTCCAAAATCTAGATGTAGGAAATAAAATGATTGACAATCTTTCTTTCTTTTTTTTCTTTTTTTTTCATTTTTTTAATAATTTTTAAAACAAATTGATAATTCCTTTCACCAAAGGTAACGTAGGAATTTCATAACAATAGGAATGTAGTTCCCGACCCAACCAAACATTAGAATTGGGAATGTTAAAAAGAATCCTATTACTCATTCCCAACTAACCAAACATGGGAATGGGACTGTATAATAACATTTTCATTCCCGAGTAATATGTCATTTCTAGGTATGAAATTCCCATTCTGCGAACCAAATCACCTATAAAGAAAATAATTACAGTCCATGTTTTATTTTGTCTTTAATTATTGATTGAAGTAACCTATTGCACTGTCATCAAATAAAAAAATATTTAAATTGCCACTGTGGCACTCTAAAGCGCTCGCCACAGTTAACATGCTGAATAATATCTTACATGTTTAAAAGCTACTTTAACATGTTCATTGGAGCACTTAGACTCTATCACCTGCCCACTATCTGACACTAATGCATCCTTAGCATTTCCACTGTGGATGCTCTAAATGCCATACTTCTGCCATCTATATTAATGTTCATGTATATATAGGTCCAATCTTCACGTTTTCACTTGCCAACATGCAACTATTGTACATCGATCGGCCAGACGTGGTGAGGGAAATAAGCATGTGCACTTCTTTGGACTTGGGATCCACCCTTGTGACCGGAATCTTAGAGTGGCAGACATTATTGATAATAACAATTGTTGGAACCTTACTATGTTGCATACCAATCTCTCTGGCACGGCTAGGGATCTTATTTTGAATACTCCAATTCCTATTTATAGCTCCTTGAATGATAGGCCCATTTGGGCCCATACTGTTGATGGCAAGTTTATCACCAAGTCTGCTTTTGAGACCATCACCAATGAGGGTAATACAAACTCTCAATCCTCTTGGTCTTGGATTTGGAAATTGAAGGTCCCTCAGAAGTTAAGAATGTTTCTCTGGCTAGTCAGGCAAGAGAAAATTCTTTCTAATCAACTTCGCATGACCAGGCATCTCACTGATGACCCTATGTGCCCCAGATGTCTTTCCCATGTGGAAATTACTATCCATATTCTCAGGGATTGTGTTCATGCCAGAGTTGTTTGGGAACTTATTATCGCTCCGGAGGACCTGCATAGTTTCTTTGCCACATCTCTTGAAGAGTGGCTAACTCTTAACATTAGGCAGTCAAAAAAAAAAAGAATGTATGATGGCCCTTGGTATATAGGTTTCCTTTCTACCATTTGGTGGATATGGAAAGCCCGCAATACTAAAGTTTTTCAAGACACCTCTCACACACCTCACTTTGTTGTCTATCAAGCTAGGATATTTACTAATGATATTATTTCTGCTTTAGCTGTTCCTTCCCCTAATGGTACTCTCTCTAGAAGAGAACCTAGACTGGTTAAATGGAATTGTCCTCCTACAGGTTTCTTTAAGATTAATACTGATGGATGTTCCGGGGTAACCCTGGGAGTGCAGGTATTGGTGGCCTTATCCGTGATGATAGTGGTGTTTGGTTGTGCGGTTTTTTGGGGAAGCTGGGTGAGTGCACTGCCTTAGAAGCTGAGCTCTGGGCCATTCGAGTTGGGCTTGAGGAGGCTTGGAGGAAAGATATCCCAAGGATTGTGGTTGAGACTGACTCTGAACTTGCTATCAAGCACATCCATGAAGACAATGATAGTCACCCTTTGGCAGCTTTGATCCAAGACTGTAGGAGTCTTATGCAACGTGATTGGGCGTGCTCCATCACCCACACTCTTTAGGAAGGAAATTCATGTGCTGACCTTCTTGCTGAAGAAGGAGAAGCACAGAATGAAAGGCTGATTCTTCTCAGCCAACCACCTATGAGGCTCACCTCTTTGCTATTGGCAGATATGTCCTCCGTCTACTTCGTCAGGCCCTAGTTTGGCTAATCCTTTGTACCAAAAAAAAAAAAAAAGCCTAGTTATCAACGAAAGGAGCTTGGGCCTCTTCTTGGTCAAGGAATTTTGACTTCAAATGGTGCAATATGGGCTTACCAAAGAAAAACTCTCGCTCATGAATTATATCCCCAGAAGGTCAAGGTATGTTTTCAGTATAAATTAATCGAAAAAATTTTTTTTAAAAAAAGTTGTACGGTCGGCCTTTAATACTTAAATGTAAATTGTGTAGTTATGTAGTGAACTTGACAAAACCTTATGGGACCTATACAATTATACAAATCATGCATGTTCCATTTTAGTAATGCTGGCCAGGGATCACATATATTTTAATTTGAAGGTAAACATGCCATTTTTTTCCTACCTCATTTATGTCATTTTTGGGTCATTAATTTCTCTGCATTTGAAACATTTTCAATCTAACAACCTTTTTTTTTTTTTTATAATAAACAAGTCAATAGTATAGCTAATTAATATCTTATAGTTATAGTTATTAATCACCAATATTTATCCACTTCACTCATATATTTCTACACTAATTTCATGCGCTTTAATGTTATTCGTAGCAGGACGCATTATTGATCATTAGAGGTCAGAGTTAATGGTGTTAGTGGTAATGCATTTGAGTCTCATACGTGATTATGTTCAGAATACCCGTTAGTTATTTCTAAAGACTCGAATGACGCATGTGCCCCTCTATTATGTTTTATAACCAAACCGTCGACCCATGCTGTGCATATACGGAATTCAAGTAAGTGCTGAGTTGATAAAACTCAGCACCATGCCAAGGTAATCCTCACACTTAAATGAGAGATTAGATGGCTTGAACTAAAAGTTGAAAATGTGCTACTAAAATAACAAAAATGATCTCATTGGGCAACTTTTTCAACTTTCAATCAAAGCCATCCAATCTCTCATTCAAGGGTGTGGATTACCTTGGCATGGTGCTGAGTTTTATCAACTCAGCACCAAATCCAATCCCGAGCATATACACCTCCAAATCTGGTTATTTTACTTCTCTGACCCAATTAAGAAGTTATCTTCCATGCTCTTGTTGGCTGCTATATATGTATTAATGAATTGTTTTGCATAAAATCATATCAATGAATTAAAAAACCTGAAGTCAAATTGTTTCAAGGGATTTCACGACATCGATCAATGAAATCATTATTGCCATACGTACATGTGGTAATTTCATTTATAAGCTAATGCTAAAAGAATGTATAGCTAAATAATTTAAAAATGTCTAATATCACTGATGAAACAATTTGTAGGGAATGACAAACTTAATGGTGGAGTCTTCAATCACCCTACTGAATTCATGGAATAATAGGATTGAAAGTGAGGGTGGAATTGCAGACATTGAAGTTGGTGAGTATATGAGAAGCCTCTCTGGAGACGTGATTGCAAGAGCTTGTTTTGGGAGCAATTACTCCAAAGGGAAGGAGATATTCTTGAAGCTAAAAGCAATTCAAAGAGCCCTGTCTAAGAAAGGTGTAGTTTGGATTCGAGCAATGAGGTTTTCATTTTTCCTTGACTTTGAACCGACAGTACCTTTTGGTCAGAACTTAATAAAAATTTGTGTGTAAATGTATTTACTTTGGGTTCATGCATCTACCAGGTGAGGTGGCATTGCCTTTTTACAAGATTATACTAGGCTTACTTTTTTTTCCTTTTTTTTTAATAAATTAATTTATTACCACAACGACATTGACACATCAACAGCAGCTGCCTCTAACTAGTATATTTAGCATTTTCCATTTACATATTCATATGATGGATCAAATTTGAACTTTTCGATCAGATATCTTCCAACAAAGAGTAACAAAGAAATATGGGCATTAGAAAAGGAGGTTCGATCACTATAATTTAAAGGCAGTCAAGGAACGGAAGGAAACTACACCACTAGAGAAGGATCTATTGCAAATTATTCTTGAAAGTGCCACAAACAGTGGCTTAGGCAAAGCTGCAACCCAACGCTGGGTTGTTGACAATTGCAAGAACATATATGCGGCAGCGAATGATGCCACTGCGCTCTCAGCAAGTTGGAGCTTGATGTTGTTGGCTTCAAATCCAGAGTGGCAAGACCGCGTTCGCACAGAGGTCATTGAAATTTGTCGAGGCCAATTGCCTGATGCTGATATGGTTCGCCAGATGAAAACAGTATGTGCCATTATTAAGATGCTTTTGTTGCTTGAAATTCATTTGTGTACTCAAATTAAAATTAATTTTTAAATTCTTTACTAACTCCTTTGAATGGATTGGCATGCAGTTGACAATGATATTGTATGAGTCATTGCGCCTTTACCCTCCAGGGCCTTTCGTGTCTAGGGAGGCATTGCAAGACATGAACATCGGAGAGATTTACGTCCCTAAAGGTGTCATTGTTCGAATCCCATCATTAATGTTACACCATGATCCTGAAATTTGGGGGCCTGATGCTGACAAGTTTAACCCTGAGAGGTTCGCTAATGGAGTCAAAGGCGCATGCAAGCTTCCTTATGTGTACATGCCGTTTGGCGTTGGGCCTCGTAAGTGTTTGGGCCAGAACTTTGCCATGGCAGAACTAAAGATTCTTCTTGCTCTTGTTGTATCCAACTTCTCACTCTCTCTGTCGCCTAAATATGGGCACTCCCCAGCCCAGAGGTTCGTTATAGAGCCTGAACATGGAGTGAATCTCCTCATAAGAAGGTTGTGAGAGTTATGATTTGCCAACATATATACATCATCACTACCTGCATATATATATATATATATATAGATGAGTGATGTATTTGAAGATATAATATAATAAAGGTGTCGCTGCTGGCTTTATAGTTGACTTGCTTGATCGTCCTCTTGCTTTACATATTCATATTTTGAGATTATTATGATTCGTATTTTGTTTTCCTTTTGACAAAAGCGCAATTTCATTTCAAAAGTACAACCATGCACTTTGCCTTTTTATCTAATCGTGATGATAAAATGCTGCGTGAAGATCACAAACTATTATCTTACCGTAAGACAAAACCAATTTCTTTTTCTTTTCTTTTCTTTTTTGGCTTAAACGTTATGGAGAGAGAACCAATTAAACCAATATATAATCTTATGCGAAATTTAAATTAAAAAAATAAAAATAAAATTAGTGATGTGCAATCAAAACAAGATATAATAATTTATCATGAAAGTGAAAAAAATACTCTCTTTAATCCCATTTTATCTTTTCACATTTTTCATTTTGGGATGTCCCAAAATATTTGTCCATTGTCAAAAGTCAAAACAAATATAGAGTAAATTTTTTTTTTTTTTAATTTTCCCAATATACTATTTAGTATTTACTATATTTAAATTACAATTATTATTATACCAAATGGCACATCAACTAACATTGAGGGTAGAATTGAAAAGTTAAACTTAATTAAGTGACATGGCAATGCATAATATTTGTGTTGATCAAATCAAAGTGGGAAAAATAAAATGCCACAAGAGAATATGTGAAGTTCTTTTTTTGGGTTTGACGGTCAGGGTGTCCAGGCCAGTTTGGATATATTTCAACTAAATCCCTCTCCGGGTGATCTTAAGGGTGCGTTTCCCCACAGCATTAATTTTTGGAGTGCTCCCAGAAGAATTGAACTCAAGTTGATAGAATAAAGGGCTCTCCTCCTACGTATAATACTCTAGACTTTTGCGGAAAACCCCAAATATATGCAACAGATGGGTGGGCATGAGGCTTCTTCATTCACTATCAACCTGAACTGGGCTTTGAATCCTTTGTTTTCAACCTCACTATTTATGCCTCTATTTTTGCCTTTATGCGTTCAGGCAGGAAGAGCGACTGGGCCGTAGGTTCGAACGATCGAGAAAGATTAAAAAAAAAAGTAGCTAGTTAATGGCCCTAGCAGCTAAACTGAAAGTGATGCCTCCAGTCCATGAAAGTAGCGTAAAGGCCGTAAGTCGAGCTGTCGAGGGCAGCCATAACATAAGGCTATTACTTTCACATCTCTAGTTTTATAGGTTTGTAAGTATTATACGTAGAATTCAAAATTTATGTGAAGTGCTGGTAGGAAATTGTAAGTATTGGCACATGTGAAATGAAATAATGTTGCGTTTAAATGAGGGATTTATAAGAGTGATTTAGGTTAAGATAGGATTTCAACCTCATTCATTGCTATTGTTGTCACTATAATTTGACATTGAAATCCCATCTTAATTTAAATCCATTTATAAAAATTTGGGGAAAAAAAAAAGGAAAAACGAAAAAACAAGCCGAAGCAAAAACCAAAAAACAAAATTAAACCCTGCAACCCCTGTCAATTCGGGTTGCAACTTAGGAGAGTTACATCTGACCCAACTTGGGCCCAAAAATTAAACGAGTATACTTGGGCTAATGTTTTAAACTTATGTTTTTGGGTGGAAAAATTTTCACCTGATCATAAGTTTGGGTTGGGTTTGGATTGAGCAATTGACCTAATGTGTACTCCTAAACTTTATTCACATTTTGTTTTTTGCTTGGATGGTGAAACTACCCCTGAGGCTAAAATTGGCCTCCCGATTATAGGAACGAAATTTGATAGATTAGAATTAGGTAGGATAAGCTTTTCAAGCTATAACAATTTACGTATGGTTACCAAACACGAGTCATATGTTTGAAATATTACTAGTGTAATGATCCTTTTAGGATGAGTGGATGACCCAATGGATGAGGGTTAAGAGGACTACACAAGTTTGGAAGACTAGTGGCGGGTACCCATACTAAGGCCCCCCTCCCCCGAAACCCCAAAAAAATAAAAACTAATGATAGTGATGATGGTAATAATGATAATAACTTGGACACCCATGTTTGTCATGGTCATGCCCCTTGATGTAAAAAACTAGAAAATTTTGCTATGACATGATATGTCTTAAACTTTAGGCATCCACCTCCCGCTTTTGTGCTTTACAAAATGAATCTCGAGTCAAATGATGATTATATTGAAATTGATCGAAGTATTGAGGGCCCCCCCTTTTTATTTTATTTTTAAAAAAATTATTATAATTGTTTTTCGTGGTTGATATTGACTTGAAAAATGATAGTGCAATCTCACCGCAATCTCAAGCTTGGGCCAAGATGCTGGAAAGAATAATTTAGGTACTTTTTGTTCTTCTCAAAGGTACTACTTGTTCTCTACACCTGTATTAATTACTGCTACCTAGTCAACTATGGAATAATTTGACTCTCAATAATTGACATGGTTCAAGCATTTTTGGGTTTTGTTTCTTTTTTCATTTTTTTAATAAAATGGATTAGAGAAATCTATAATAATTACAACATATATCTTCCCTATGCCTCGAATCTAAAATCTCCTCACATAAGATCGAAAGAAGAAGTGCTCCTAAATCACAAGGTCATTGACAACACTTACGTTCAAACCAATTGAAAACAAGCTTCCCTCAAGATCTCTACCAAGATTTTAAAGTCATGATTAAAACCCTAATGGTGTTTGCCATTCATCATTTTTTTACCACATTTTGGTTTCATTAAATCAATATTGATTTGAAATGTAAATGTAACTGGCCGACTAGCTATTTCAACTGTAAAACAAGCGATAACCACCAACATCAAGAAGTACATAATTCCATAGACTTATTATGGCACCATTTGGTTACACTTATTTTAAAATCCTTTTTGCTTTTGAAAGCAAAAGGTTGTAAAAGCAAAAAGCACTGTTTGGTTAGAGAAAATAAAAAGGACTTCTAGAAAGCAAAAAGCCAAATATTTGATTTTAAGTAAAAGTAATAAAGATTTGCTTCTAAAAGTTATGTTTATTTTTTAGATGAAGTTGACCTTAAGTCGAAAAATTTGCAATCAAGAGAGGTTGTGATTGTCCTAGACTTCTGTTGGGCAACGATGATTCGGTAGAGTTTTCCATTACATCCAAAAGATCACCAGCGAAATTAATTGTACCAAACACTTTTTTGCTTTTGTTGTTTTTACTTAAGAACAAAAACTAAGAAAATACAAAATAACTTTTATTACTTAAAAAAATATATTTTAAAAAGTGCAACCAAACGGTGCTTATATTTATAATATTTTTGGGCTTAAACCTCGATTGAATATGGAACAAAAATATTTTTCAATGCACGCGGAAGACGAGCAACACTCACTCCAATTACCTAGTTGTTATTATTATTATTTTAAACTCAAAAGTACAGTGAACTTTGTTCTACAAGTCCAGTCATAAATTAAGACTTAATTAGGAGAAGACATCATTGCCATCGACTAAATTAAATCCTTCTTGGAACAAAATGAATGCGATGTACACGTGGAATAGCACACATGCAGCTGGCTTAAGTGGGACATGCGCGCAGGAGATTTAGTGACGTAGTCAAAGAGATTCGTCTCAGAAATATATTTGAAATTAGATAGATTCCATAAGTAAAAAGCGGACCATCTTTCTTTCTTTCTCTCCTATTCCTCCTTTGGCAAAAGCGATGTAATAAGAAATATACATCGTACCTGGTTCAGTTACTTTTAGTCTTGGCTCAAAAAAGGTTTGGTGCATGAGGTGTTGTTGAAAATCTCGGTGGGCTGTTGCATGTTGACAGGACTTATCTACTACATGAGCACTCTCCCCTTCTAAATGCCCTTTACGTAGAATAGATGGAAGGAATTAAGAGAACACTAGAAGTTGCTCCGCAACGCTGGGGTTTGCCGGCGGCGGCCGCCATGTGACGCATAGGAGTCACAAGCAAAAAGAGTGTTTTTTTGGAGGGTAAAAGTCAAATGATTGAAAATTACGCATAGCCCTTAATCATGGATGGGAAGCTGGCTCAATTAACCTTTTCTTGATGCTTTGGTCTCAACCTTTTGTTTGGGTGTCTACTTCTTGTTTTCCTATTTCAATTTTATAAAATTCATTTTTTGCCGATAAAAAAAATGCTTAAATAGAAATTTTTTTTCCTTTTTTTTTTTTTTTAATCCAACGTGGGTACATATCCCACGCTTATTCCTAATGTTGGAACAATTCTATAATAAACAATGTTACTGGTAACATAAATCTACATAATGATTAATAAAACAATATAAATATAATCTATGCAACAATAATCCAAATAGAAAGAATATGAACAGGATAAAAATAAATATAAAATCAAATAGTAGAAAATGATAGAAAATAACCTGGAGTTGTAGAGAGGCACGTAGTCACTGTCCTAAAGTCGTATACGCCTCCCCACGTGCGAATATTGGCAGTCGCACACAAATACAACTCCATTCCTCGCAGGCTGTCTAATCTGTAGCGCAAGCTTACAGTAGACGGGGTGCTAAGAATATATCGAATCACCTAAAATATATTATAGAAAAATGGTGAAGAAAGAGCAAAGAGATCGAGTTTGATAGAAAGAAGAAAAAGATGTGTGGAGAAGAGTCTGTGTATTTTTGTGTAATGGATGGAACGTTCTGGTTAAATAGGCCCTAGAAATCTTACAGAATGTTCCTCTATTAAAGTATATTACCATTGGGTAATAAACCTAAATACAAGAATGGTAACTGTTGACTCTTAAAGAAGGTAATAAACCAATGAAATAAATTATTAAAATTATTAAGAATATTTCAGTCAATAAAGGCAAAATATAAGGCAAATAAGTTTTGAAGCTTTCTTATTAAAACACATAAAATTTAACACCTAATTTCCAAACATAATCTAATTTGAACTCAAACTAATCTTATGCGATGTAATTTATCTATAAGCTTATGTACGTATTTGATAGTGGATAATCGAAAATTCAAACTCATAAACTTTCGGTTTCTAACTCATTTTCTGTTGACATCTATGCTACCTTCATGGGTTAACTTGGGACAAACCTAACTTGAGCCCCCCAAACAACCTACCTAATGTGTATTTATATAATATTATAAATATAAATTAACTTTTTTTTTTTGTATTTGGCTAATGGGTGATGAACTAATATTAAACACAATTTTACTCATAGAATTATATGCATGCGTGTACCTATATCTATCGTTATTCACAATCATGCGTCTTAAGAACCTCAATGTTATGCGATAAAGTAAATACTTTTCTACTCTCTCCTTTCTCTAGAGGCTGTCAAATTTCAATGGGTAGATTACAATTAAGTAAGAGTAATGACCAACCCTCTATATTTATAGAAAACAATGGACAAGTCTTGACCCATGCATCTAATTACATAACCTCACAAAATAGGGAACTTTATACTTAGTACCACGGTAATCATACGCAATAAGGTGCATCAAAACTCAATTAATGGTCTTAAAAGGGATAACTAACGATCCATTGAGCCCAGTAGGATCACTCCTCACTAAAGTCCAGCATTCTTACTAATTCTATTTTTCGCAAATAATCAGATAATGATCCATGTTTACTACTCATGCTGTCATGCAAGAAAAAAAAATACTTACAATGAAATCGTTGATTATTTTTTATTTTTTATTTTTGACCCACTTGACACAGTATCAGAGTGGGATACGATTAGGTAGGAATGGTAGGATAAGCTTTCCAAAGGATAACCATATTCTCTACCCATGGTCATAACCCCTAGGGGATAAACTTGAAAATTATAGTTTTATGAAATATCTTGAATTCTCTAGCCATCCACCTCCCACTTTTGTATGCTTATATGAAATGATTTTGGGTAGAATGATTATTGCATGGAAACAAGGGGCGCCTTAGGTTTTGATAAATATTGATTTAAAAATATAAAAAAATAAAAACTTCCTTTTGTTGATATTAGACAAGACAAGTGATAATGCAATATTACGAAATTCTCACGTATGGTCCGGGTTGTGGGAGGCAAAAAATCAAGTACATATTTTCACACAAACTCTGAAAATAACTTCTTGTAAGAGGTTTCAAAATTCTTACTCCCTCGTCCATGAAGATAGGCATTTTTTTTATTATTATTTTTTTATTTTTGGTCTCAAAATGTCCAAACATTTTGAAAAATTAAATCATATTTTTTTGGACCTTTTTATACTATCTTTTCTTATTTTAAGAATTATTTTTCACACAATCTAATAACAATTAACAAAAAAAGGCATTTTACAAAGATAAAATTTAATAAGTAAGAAATCAATGTAATGATCGTTTTTCTCAAAATATTTATTTCGTCAAACTTAATCTGTCTTTGACTCTTTGTATCTTTGACTCTTTGTAGAACGAAAATAGTACATGATTTGGGAATAAAGCATGACAGATCATGGCATGTCCTAGTTGCGTGATTGATTGTTACTAGTACTTACATAGCCGTCGGCCCCCATCCTACCTTGCTTCAGGCCGTCTCACAATATGGGCCAACCCCCATCCCTTCTTTCTTTCGCCCTCTCACAAGTTAGGGCCATTTTTTTTTAATAAATTTTAAGTTAGTTTTTAATTTTAATTGAGGTCAATGCAGAGGGCACAGATTAATAATCTTTTCACAAAAAAAAAATGGTGGGGGAGCGATTAAGAGTGGGGGTAGATTAATCCATGGATTGTCAAAAATATTAAATAAATTAAATTAAATTTATATTGGGTCATTCTCTTCCCTCTTGTAAGGAGAGGTTAGTTATTCAAAAATTGAACATGCTAAATTATAAATAAATGAATTGATTTTTCTTAAAAAAATTTTTTTGACAATCGATAGATTAATCTACCCATATCTCAATACCCACAATATCAATAAATGGGTATCAATGTTTCTCCATAAATTTAAATATGAAATCGTTCACTTAATAGGTGAAGAGAATACCACTAAATTATTATGCCAACAACAAATAAATAAATAGGTTTTGGAAATCAAACGGGTTTAGATGTAGGGTAACACCCGGAAAAAAATAAATAAATAATAAAAAAGAAAGAGAGCTTGCATACAAGAACCTCAAAGACATCCACATCGTTCCTGGATTGGCATATATTTTACGTTCTATGCACAAAATTTGCCTCGAATGCAATTCACCTAGAACATGACTGCTTGTCTTCTTTTTAATTATTTTCTCTTCTAGCTTGTTTATGCAAGCTTATAATCATTTAAATACCCTTATTCTATAATGTAGCCAGAGGCCAGGGATCACATGCCTTCGAACATTAAATCAGTGAGGCATCTGGGGACAGAACCTTGGTCACGAAAAAGACAGTATTAGAAGAAACAAACAAGACCCAATAAACATCATAATAATGCAGAGCTATCAGCCTTGGAAAAACTTTTGTGGTACTCATGCATGGGGACCTACCCCCTGTACCCATGTCTGTGGTGTGATTTAATGGCTTTGTGAGGTTGTCCAGATCATGGTTTGTGACGTGGGGATAAGCACACGTTTTTATATGAATTGTTTCACTTGATTGAGGTATATGAAAACAGACAACACCTTATAAGTTATAAAATGTAACATGATTTCCACAAAACTATATGATAATGTCCCAAAAACACTTTTTTTTTTTCCTTTTTTTTTTTTGTTTGATACCCACAGATCAACATCAGAGAGGGACGAATAAGGGGTAGGCATGGATACGCGTCCCCCGTGTTAATTGCTAGAATGAAATAGTTGTGTGATGGCTTTAAGAACAATAATATATATTTAGGAAAATGCCGCGGTGGTGCCTATGTAGACAATTATTTAAATATAATTTTTTGGTGGTAAATGTAGAAATCATTTTTTTTGGGGTGGGAATTACAGAATGATCCAACTACAAAAAAAAAAAAAAAAAAAAAAAAAAAAAAAAAAAAAAAAAAAAAAAAATTATAAGTCAATACAATTCAATAATAACTTCCTAATCATTTCTAGTTAAGTTATTTATCTAATTATAGTTATTAGTTAATTGTATTGATTTATCTGTATGTAATTATTTATCCATAGTCGGGCCATCCTATAATTCTCCCAATCATTTTTCTCATCTCTCCTATAGAGCTTGACGTGGCAGGAGCATGAAGTGATATTACCACATTTACCCAATAGTACTTATGTGTAATACTATATACGTCAACAATTGCAAGTACATACTATGTGACACAAGCTACAACATCAATAATCATGTCGTCATTGTCTTAAATAAGTGTGCTATGTGTGTTAGCATATTATTACATCACCCATTATGTCAGAAATTATGTTAGGATGCCATATTCATTATTCTATTGACATGATATTGTTATATCATTCTCAACATTAGGTAATAAAAAATAGTGATAAAAATGTCTGTCTAAGTAATATTCTCTCACACACACACGTACACAAACAATTGATATATCTAAAATTGTATAGTCAATTTCCAATAAATAGTATATATGTCTCCCACCCCCTCCCTCCCGGCCTCTCTCTCTCTCTCTCTCTCTCTCCACTCACACAATTTGGCCTATGTCTATCCAAAGTTTGTACAGTCAATTTTCAGTAGTACTCTAGCTGAATCGGATAGGAAGAGTTGATCAAATTTTGATTTTGCCATATCGAAATTGGACAAGCCCTTATCCATATACGAAGCTGACATGGATGTCTAAGCAACACATGTGCATGAACTCCATATGCGAGCAAACGACAGTATCATTAGCTATGCGATATATCAAATCACATGTCTTGCATGATCAATACACATGGAGAAGTTTCAGCCAAGCTATTGTTGATCATATCCCACCCCATTATGACAATTTTGAGTATGGAAATAATTACAACTCCACACCAGATAAATCAATAGGTTTTTCTTCAGCCGCATTAGATGAAGTTGTTGATCATTTCTCCCTCTACAAGATGAAGCTCTTTGAAACATAAACCCTAGGTTTATTTCCCTTTGGTAGATAAGAAAACCCTAGAGTTGGAATAGGAAAGTACTACTCAAGTCCTAACACTGATAAGGAAACTTTATGCGCAAACATGGGCCACTAGAGTTGTAGTCATCGTTATTAATTAAACTCAGACCGGATCGAGCGGTCCGACCGGTGAACCAATGAACCGAATCTCTATTCAGTCTAGTTATGTTAATGAATCGGAATTGTAGTCAATCCGGACAGAACTAGCTTAGACCATTTTGAATCGGTTGTTTTTCATTTGACCATATTCTTAACCACTATACCATATTCTACAGATGCGAAATATCCCATAATATTAATTATTTAATGTCTAATATGTACACATTCATTATTCATAACTATTTTAATTTTTTAATTATTTTTTAATTATACAACCAATCCAACCAGTAACCCAACGATTGAACCAGTGACCCAGTGACCCAACCTCTAGACCAAGTCAATGTCTGATGCGGGTTTAATAACTATGGTTGTAATATAGTGGCAGTTGGCTTACCCCTAAGTGATTTGGTGGGTGGTAGATCTTGGAATAGAAAGCCTGCATTGGGCAGCACTTGGGATTAATGTCACTCACTTGGGATTAATGTCACTTCTGCCATTGGTTTTCAACGTTTAGGATACTAATATGGTCACACTTACGTAGGAAAATCAATTTGACTGCCTCTCCTTCCTCTTTTTGTTAGGACGGAAAAAAATGCCACAGGCCCACAAATCCTTACATAGTGCACTTGTATTTGGGTTGCCCAACAAAATCCTTCAAACACAATCTGAGCCAAAAATGAAATCATGAGAAGTGGAGAACTGTGAGAAAAGCATTCAAATCACCATTTTGATTAGGATGTTGATAATTATTTGGCAGATCTAATCTGTAAAGATTATCTAACCCCAATGCTCCCATTTGACATGACCCATTTCAATTATTTAAGACACAGTTGAGATATTTTTTATATAAAAAGAGTGATCCAAATCTAAATCTGAAACTAATATTTTATTATGGGATATTGGCAACACTGGCATAAACGGATTGGATATGCGGAAATATTTATATCAAACATACTACGTACGTACGTAGCTAGAATATTATTATATCTACTGGTTTTATTTTATCCGGAGGAAGTTTTTCTGCATGTTTGATACTTGGCTGGAAAGATGATATGCATCGTGGCTATGTATTTGTCCACGAGTTGGCTTAAGTAGGACTGGAGTGACCAAGTTTTTCTTCTTTTGGTTTTTTTCGTTGGTTTCAGTGGCGTGACCAAGTTGTAGTAATATATTCTTATGGATTTTTTTAATAATAATAAATTATCTTTTTGACATTATCTTTGAAATCGAATCATCCAATCCATATTGAGCACATATTATCTTGGACGTTACATGATGCAAAATGAACGATAGTGTTATTCGTGTTTTTATTGACAAAAAGGTTATAAAAAAGAAAATGTGCAAAATGGATTAGTTTCATTATGAATAGATCTCAAGGTCTCCAATTGAGTACCATCATGTCTAATTGAGTACGTATCATCATGTCAGCATGCACATGGAAAAGGAAAGAGAACTTTTCATCCAGTGGCTACTAAATTGATCGATAAATTAGCAAAAATTAGCTTGGTTTACTTTCTTTTAATTTTTTCCCTTTTTTTTGTCCCCCGAAGCTTGGCAACGATATTTATCTTTTCAATATAATTATTCCTTAATCTTCACACTAATTATAGGTTGATCTCCACTACCCAAAGAGTCTAATGTAAATGCTTGAAATCAAATCAATCTATATCTATAATCTATAATCTATAATCTATAATACCTATAAAAAGATGAATGTGCATGAGAAAAACTTTTGATTGACTAATATACCCTTATTTTAATTTTTAAATACACAACTACCCTTTTGCATATACAGAAAATATAGCAATATAAAATACATACTTTAGTAAGAATTCTAAGAAAACTATACAACTACCCTTCTGCATATATAGGAAATATAGCAATATAAAGCACAAACCTTGTAAGGAAACGGAAACTATAAATCGTATATCTATATCTATACTACCTATAAAAAGATGAATGCAAGAAAAACTTTTGATTGACTAATATACCCTTATTTTAATTTTTAAATACACAACTACCCACCCTTCTGCATATATAGGAAATATAGTAATATGGAAACTACAATTCTAAAGCAGATACCTTAATATATTCTAAAACACATACCTTAATATATAAAACACAAATAGGAATTCAAAGGAAACCCTAAATCAAATACTCCATTTAATACTATACATATAATCCTAAAGCACGTTGACTTCGTATCTCCCTCTTCCTCTCATTCTCTAGTAAACAAGAATGGCCTGTTAGAGGCACACCTACTTCCCAGCGCAGTCACCAACCAAATATTCACATCATGGAGACTACACCAGATCTCAAGGGCTGTTGCGTGAGTGTTTTATACTTTTATTATGTATTTCTTGAAATTTGGTAAGAATTCATATAATGCTGAATTTGTTTGTGGTTGGGGGAGGTTGTTTTCGAGGATTTTGGGTAAACTAGGAAAACCCTTGAATATGTTTTGATTGTAACGCGGAAATTGTTGAAATGGGTCATATATGTATATGATAATTATTATTATTATTTTGCTTAAATTTGGTTGTTGATGGGAAGGGAGGGGGAAAAGAAAAAGAAAAAAAAACAAAGAAACGAGGAAAAAAATAAAATGAAAATCTCGATCTCCACTCTTTTTTCAATCTCTAAGTGAAATAGCAAATTGCTACAACCCACATAAGGTAACAAAAGACAGATTTGTTACTCTTTTTTTTTTTTGGCTACCTCCCTCAAAGATGCTCTTGTATCACATATTAAATTATATTATATCTATACTACTTATAAAAGTTTATAGTTTAGAAACACTTTTGATTGACCATTACATCTTTATTTTAAATTTTAAATTTTAAATATTTATTTGTCTCCCATATTTAACCAATTAAAAATGTTTATTTTCTAGCAAAAAAGAAGGAAAAAAGATAACACAATTTATGTTCACTTTATAAATTCTATATAGCCTCCACTACTATGCATATGTTCTAGCTAACTTTTTATTCCTATTAAAACTCCTAACAATTGAAAGAATTTTGACCTATTGTGTTGAGCGTTTATTCTAATGAGTTAAATTAACACAAAAGTAACAAATAATTAGATTTTCATATTCAATATATATATATATAATTTATAAATTTTTTTTATTTAAATAATATTCATGTGCAATGCACGCGTACCCATATATGTATATTGATATATTACTTATAAAAAGTTGAATTTGAGAAAAACTTTTGATTGACTAATGTACCCTTATTTTAAATTTTAAATGCACAATTACCCTTCTACATATATAGGAAATATAAAAATATAAAACACATACATAAATAGGAATTCTAAGGGAACTATAATTCGTATAAATAAATAAAACCCAGAATTGTAAGTTAACTCTATTTCATAACATATATCATCTATTCATTAACAATGGGATTCTAAATTTTACTTTCTCCATTAACAGTAGTTTCAACCTATTTTAATAGAGCCTTAATCTTTTCTTTTTCAAAATATAGGGTTTTAGGGTTTGTTTTAATTGCTATAGAAAATAATATTTTCCATGTGGGTCAAGTACTTCATATATTTCTGTAACTTTGGTTCTCCTACCTCTATTCTTACTGAATGCCCTACCTACAAGATTCCTTGCAAATGCAATAGGGTTTTATTTTAGTTATGTTAGATATTATTACTGTTGAGTATTTTTTTATTTTATTTTTTTGGTGTAAGTTTTTAACAAATCGTAATTCACAAATATTTTATGAGGATACCTTTCTTTTTATTTAATTATTTATTTTTGGAGTTGGTTTGTTTTCTCACATAGAACCTTTTATTAAAATATAATATAGTAAAACCGAATGAGGTTCCTAAACTATAAAAAACTGTCATTAAGAAAACCAAATCCTATATGTAACGATGTTAAAAATTCTACCTTATCTGGTCAATAGAGCATCATCTCAACAAAGACAACCCAGGAGGATTCCCATGTTTTAGTAAGCACATTTTTCATTAAGAAATTTTTAAAATAAGTATACTTATTATAATTTCATTTAATTTTTTATATTATAAAAAAATTTATAAAAAAAACCCAACTTCCCCACTCATAGAATAATATTTTCAATGAGTTGGATGACATTTATTTTAATTTATTTCTTATTTTTTGAATTTTAACACGATGTTATTTGTTCGATTTATTTATGAAATAATTTTTTTTAAAAATTATTACTCTTTGAAATAAGTACATAACTAGGTTAGTTGCCAAACAAGTTCGAAAAAAAAGGGTTAAACTATTTAACTTTTTCCTTACAAAAATAAACATATATATATATATATATATATATATATATATATATATATATATACACTGACAGAGTCATGAGAAATATCCTTTTGATAGGCAAGTGTACAACTGAAATTTACATATATTTTTTTATATTTATTTAAGTTATTGATGGCACATTTAATTAATTTATTAGTTTTGGCATTGATTTTTTTTTCCATCACAAAAATCTCTTCTTTAAAAGACAATTTATATGGTCCACTTTAGCATAAATTCGTATACCATTGATGAAATATTTATTTTATAATACAAAAATATTCACGTGCAATGCACGTGTGTACCAACTAGTAATAAATAAATAGCCGGATTGGAAATTCAACTTTCTCCATCAAGAGTAGCTTCAACCTTCTCTCCACCTTTTCCATCAATGGCGACTTCTCCATTCTCTGGTAAGTTTTGCTCTGGAAATTATAATATATATGAGGTATTGTGCTGAAAATTTGTTGAGTTGGGTTTTGGTTTGAATGCTAATAATCACATTAAATTTTATTTAATTTTATTCATCTGAGAAATTAATTTTATGTAATAATATTTTATTTTAATTCTATATATCTTTCCTAGAGTTTTTTTTATTCAAGTTTTTGTTTTTGTATTTTTTTATTTTTGCTGGAAGTATTTTCACTTACTTTTGATTTGATTGGTAGAGTTTCATAAGCAATTTGCTAAAATGATTTTGTGTTTGAATGCTAAACCCTTTATTTTACGTAGTAAATCATCTAATTATATTTTTTCTTTTGATGAAAAATTGCTTTTGGAAATATCCGATGGGAATTGAAAAGCTATTTTTATATGCTCATTCTCTTCCTAATTTTTTTTTGCTGATAAAAAAATCCCTTGTAAGAGGTATGTATTTTATTTTATTTTATTTTTTTAAATGCTCAATCTCTATGTTGTCTTTCTGATTTTTTTCTTGGAGATTAAAATTCCCTTCTCAAAACTACACTGTTTATGGGTGATTTGAGGAGTGGGCCGAAGAATAAGGGCCTTAGGTTTTTTAATGTTTTTGATGAGGCATCTTGCCTTATTTTTTGACTTGTAATTTTTCCCATTTTTCGAATCATAATATTAGTTTTCGTGCTATGTTATCTTTGGTTGTTTCAATTAATAGGATGTTGGGCTCCAATGATGCATTGTGGAATGTCTCACTACAAAGTAGAGATCTATAGATTCTTTAGCAAAAAAAAAAAAAAAAAATACAAAGAAGTTGAAGAAAGGTAGTATTAAAGTTTCATTTAGATAAAGTGGAATAATATCCCATGATTGTAATATGGTGTAAGGACTCTTATCTTTTTGGGCATGTACTTATTCTTTAAGTAATCCAAAATGTATTAGAATTTGTTGATGTGTAAATCACATTATATAAACTACTAATTCATTAATAAATTTAGTTTATTCTTTTGCATATAATTTTTACAATACAATGGACTTACCATATGGTTAACAATTCAATCAAATTAAATTCTCTCTAGAGATTAAGTGTATACTTTCTCCATTTATTTTGGTTCTAATTATTCTCTTTTTTACTTCTTCATTGATATGTTTCTTATTGTAGATGTGTAGAAAATTGGTGGATAATGAATAAGTTATTTGTCAAGATTCTTGATAGTTACATGTCATTATGTATTAAATTACAACATATAACTTCCCTATGGCCCGAATCTAGAATCTCTCACATAAGATTGAAAGAAGAAGTGCCCCTAGATCATAGGGTCATTGACAACACTTGTGTTCAAACCAACTAAAAACGAGTTTCCCTCAAAATCTCACCAAGATTTTAAAGTCATGATTAAAACCCTAAATGGTGTTTCTCATTCATCATTTTTTGACCACATTTCGGTTTCATTGAATCAATATTCATTTGAAATGTAAATGCAATTGGCCAACTATCTATTTCAACTGTAAAACAAGCCATAACCACCAACATCAAGAATTACATAATTCCTTAGACTTACTATATCTATAATCATTTTTGGCTTAAACCTGGTTTGAATATGAAATAAAAATATTTTTCAATACACGCGGAAGACAAGCAATACTCACTCCAATTACCTAGTTGTTATTATTATTATTATTATTATTATTATTAGGGTAAATTACATTAAGACCCCCTCTAAAATCTGACAATTACAAATAGACCCCCTCACGTTTCTGAAATTACATTAAGACCCCCTCCCTCTTACTTCCGTCCATAATCCGTTAAATCACTTTCAATTTTTTTCAAAATACCCTAATTACCCTTATTGGATGACAACTTCCATGTTAAATGCATATAATTCATCAGTCCAACACATTCATCCAGCACATTTGATTGATTTATTTATTTATTGATAAACAACTAAAAGATTATATATATATAAAAGAAAAATGCCAAAAAGCCTAAATTTTTGTCCAACTGATGTGGTAGCCATCAGATTTGCTCATTAGAAACAATTATCTATTTAATTGATGTGTAAAAAAAAAAAAAATTGATTTGCCAAGTTGCCACCTCATTTGCCACCTCTATACGTGCATCTCCATTGTAATAATTCTTTTTATTTATTTCTACATATGAGTAATGCTACATAGCCCTTTTTTTTTTTTACTCAAATCTACTTACTCAAATGAGGTGGCAACTTAGCAAATCAATTTTTTTATTTTTTATTTTGCAAATCAATTAAAAATTTAATTAAATAAGTAATTGTTTCTAAACAGCAAATTTGATAGCTGCCACATCAGTTGGACAGAAAATTTAAATTGTTTTTAGCATTTTTCTTATATATATATATATATATATATATATATATATATATATATATATATATATATATATATATATTATTTTTTAGTTGTTTATCAATAATAATTAAAAAATTCAAAAGTATTGGATGAACTATTGGACTGGTGAGTTATACGCATTTAACATGGAAGTTATCATCCACTAAGGGTAGTTAGGGTATTTTGAAAAAATTTGAATATGATTTAACGGATTAATTGACGGAAGTTAGAAGGAGGGGTCTCTTTGTAGTTTATTTTGTAAAGTAGGGGGTGTCAGTATAATTTTAAAAACATGAGGGGTATATCTGTAATAGTTAGATTTTAGAAGGGGTCTTATTGTAATTTACCCTTATTATTATTATTATTGTAAACTCAAAAGCACAGTGAACTTTGTTCTACAAGTCCATCATAACTTAAGACTTAATTAGGAGAAGACACCATTGGCCTCGACTAAATTAAATCCTTCTTAGAACAAAATGAATGTAATGTACACGTGGAATAGCACACATGCACCTGGCTTAGGTGGGACATGCGCGCAAGAGATTTAGTGATATAGTCAAAGAGATTCGTCTCAGAAAATATTTGAAATTGGATGGATTCCATAAGCAAAAAGAGCACCATCTTTCTTTCTCTCTCCCTTTCCCCCTTTGTCAAAAGCGATGTAATAAGAAATACACATCGTACCTGGTTCAGTGACTTTTAGTCTTGATGCTTTGGTCTCAACCTTTTGTTTGGGTGTGTACATCTTGTCTTCCTATTTCAATTTTATAAAATTCACTCTGGGTTGATAAAAGAAAAAAAAAACTTAAATAGAAATTTTTTATTTTTTTATTGGAAAAATAGGCAAAAAGTCTATATGCAAAGACTTTTAGAGATACAAGGATATGTCTATTTTTTATGAGAGGGATGCTACGGTCAGCCACGAAGGGTGGACGTACCGTCGCGCTCCCATTGGTGCGTGCATGACACACACCGTGGGTCCCACATGTGCATGTCATGCACGTACCAATGGGAGCGCGACGGTCCACCCTCCACGGTTGAATGCTAATAATCACATTAAATTTTATTTAATTTTATTCATCTGAGAAATTAATTTTATGCAATCATATTTTATTTTAATTCTATATATCTTTCCTAGAGTTTTTTTTATTCAAGTTTTTGTTTTTGTATTTTTTTATTTTTGCTGGAAGTATTTTCACTTACTTTTGATTTGATTGGTAGAGTTTCATAAGCAATTTGCTAAAATAATTTTGTGTTTGAATGCTAAACCCTTTATTTTACGTAGTAAATCATCTAATTATATTTTTTCTTTTGATGAAAAATTGCTTTTGGAAATATCCGATGGGAATTGAAAAGCTATTTTTATATGCTCATTCTCTTTCTAATTTTTTTTTGCTGATAAAAAAATCCCTTGTAAGAGGTATGTATTTTATTTTATTTTATTTTTTTAAATGCTCAATCTCTATGTTGTCTTTCTGATTTTTTTCTTGGAGATTAAAATTCCCTTCTCAAAACTACACTGTTTATGGGTGATTTGAGGAGTGGGCCGAAGAATAAGGGCCTTAGGTTTTTAAATGTTTTTGATGAGGCATCTTGCCTTATTTTTTGACTTGTAATTTTTCCCATTTTTTGAATCATAATATTAGTTTTCGTGCTATGTTATCTTTGGTTGTTTCAATTAATAGGATGTTGGGCTCCAATGATGCATTGTGGAATGTCTCGCTACAAAGTAGAGATCTATAGATTCTTTAGCAAAAAAAAAAAAAAAATACAAAGAAGTTGAAGAGAGGTAGTATTAAAGTTTCATTTAGATAAAGTGGAATAATATCCCATGATTGTAATATGGTGTAAGGACTCTTATCTTTTTGAGCATGTACTTATTCTTTAAGTAATCCAAAATGTATTAGAATTTGTTGATGTGTAAGTCACATTATATAAACTACTAATTCATTAATAAATTTAGTTTATTCTTTTGCATATAATTTTTACGATACAATGGACTTACCATATGGTTAACAATTCAACCAAATTAAGTTCTCTCTAGAGATTAAGTGTATTCTTTCTCCATTTATTTTGGTTCTAATTATTCTCTTTTTTACTTTTTCATTGATATGTTTCTTATTGTAGATGTGTAGAAAATTGGTGGATAATGAATAAGTTATTTGTCAAGATTCTTGATAGTTACATGTCATTATGTATTAAATTACAACATATAACTTCCCTATGGCCCGAATCTAGAATCTCTCACATAAGATTGAAAGAAGAAGTGCCCCTAGATCATAGGGTCATTGACAACACTTGTGTTCAAACCAACTAAAAACGAGTTTCCCACAAAATCTCACCAAGATTTTAAAGTCATGATTAAAACCCTAAATGGTGTTTCTCATTCATCATTTTTTTACCACATTTCGGTTTCATTGAATCAATATTCATTTGAAATGTAAATGCAATTGGCCAACTATCTATTTCAACTGTAAAACAAGCCATAACCACCAACATCAAGAATTACATAATTCCTTAGACTTACTATATCTATAATCATTTTTGGCTTAAACCTAGTTTGAATATGAAATAAAAATATTTTTCAATACACGCGGAAGACGAGCAAGACTCACTCCAATTACCTAGTTGTTATTATTATTATTATTATTATTATTATTATTATTAGGGTAAATTACATTAAGACCCCCTCTAAAATCTGACAATTACAAATAGACCCCCTCACGTTTCTGAAATTACATTAAGACCCCCTCCCTCTAACTTCCGTCCATAATCCGTTAAATCACTTTCAATTTTTTTCAAAATACCCTAATTACCCTTATTGGATGACAACTTCCATGTTAAATGCATATAATTCATCAATCCAACACATTCATCCAGCACATTTGATTGATTTATTTATTTATTGATAAACAACTAAAAGATTATATATATATAAAAGAAAAATGTCAAAAAGCTTAAATTTTTGTCCAACTGATGTGGTAGCCATCAGATTTGCTCATTAGAAACAATTATCTATTTAATTGATGTGTAAAAAAAAAAAAAAAATTGATTTGCCAAGTTGCCACCTCATTTGCCACCTCTATACGCGCATCTCCATTGTAATAATTCTTTTTATTTATTTCTACATATGAGTAATGCTACATAGCCCTTTTTTTTTTTTTTTACTCAAATCTACTTACTCAAATGAGGTGGCAACTTAGCAAATCAATTTTTTTATTTTTTATTTTGCAAATCAATTAAAAATTTAATTAAATAAGTAATTGTTTCTAAACAGCAAATTTGATAGCAGCCACGTCAGTTGGACAGAAAATTTAAATTGTTTTTAGCATTTTTCTTATATATATATATATATATATATATATATATATATATTATCTTTTAGTTGTTTATCAATAATAATTAAAAAATTCAAAAGTATTGGATGAACTATTGAACTGGTGAGTTATATGCATTTAACATGGAAGTTATCATCCACTAAGGGTAGTTAGGGTATTTTGAAAAAATTTGAATATGATTTAACGGATTAATTGACGGAAGTTAGAAGGAGGGGTCTCTTTGTAGTTTATTTTGTAAAGTAGGAGGTGTGAGTGTAATTTTAAAAACATGAGGGGGTGTATCTGTAATAGTTAAATTTTAGAGGGGGTCTTATTGTAATTTACCCTTATTATTATTATTATTGTAAACTCAAAAGCACAGTGAACTTTGTTCTACAAGTCCATCATAACTTAAGACTTAATTAGGAGAAGACATCATTGGCCTCGACTAAATTAAATCCTTCTTAGAACAAAATGAATGTGATGTACACGTGGAATAGCACACAGGCACCTGGCTTAGGTGGGACATGCGCGCAAGAGATTTAGTGATATAGTCAAAGAGATTCGTCTCAGAAAATATTTGAAATTAGATGGATTCCATAAGCAAAAAGAGCACCATCTTTCTTTCTCTCTCCCTTTCCCCCTTTGTCAAAAGCGATGTAATAAGAAATACACATCGTACCTGGTTCAGTGACTTTTAGTCTTGGCTCAAAAAAGGTTTGGTGCATGAGGTGTTGTAGAAAATGTCAGTGGGCTGCTGTTGACAGGACTTCTCTACTACGAGAAAAACTTCAGTGTAACTGTGATACCACGTCATCATGATGACGTGGTATCACAGGCCAATGAAATTACTTGAAAGTGGATGCGTCAGGCACTGTTCACTTGTCAGAAACTCTAGTGGTTCGAGAAACGCAGCATCTTGATTCCGTTGACGGCGATGCCCAAATTCAAAATTTAGACCACCGCCAAAAATTGAATTTCAATATTGAACAAAACCCATTAGTAAAGAAGACCGGTTTCATTATTTCTTTGCAAACCGTGGCTGGACCAATCTCTCTTTTCCCTTTTCTCTCTTCACTTTCTCCGATGACCACTGTATCTCCGATCACCTGAGAAGGCCACCATATTCTGTAATAACCACAGCATCTTTGATGACAACCATTGTCTCCGGCGAGCACTGTATGTATTTTGTACTGCTCTTATTTCTACTCTACATTTTCTCTTTGAAGTCTGGTGTAAATAGTATAGGTTATGAGAAAACATTACTGTGCCAACCACATGTTTGATAAGATGCTTATGAGAAGAGTCTGTTGTTAAATCCTCAGTTTTTGTAAAAACACTCCCTTACTCATTGTCATTTGCTAGATGTTTCTTTCAATTCAATGTCAAGTTCATTTTTTTTCGATCTTTTTACAGGCTGAAGCTTCTCATTGACCTCATATAAAAGTGGAATTGTTAATCACTTTGTTGTTAGAGAGGCTATTCTCGCCATAGAAAACTCTGAATTTCGCATTCTACTCATATTTATTCCAAAGAAACAAGAAGACGATAGAGGCATCAGTAGCAAGAAGGCAATAAAAATAGCGGCAACTGCAACTTTCTCATGATTTGAAGATCTTTTGGTGGTTTGAATACGGGATAAACTCTTTGGGCAGCATACACTTTTTTCTTCTCTTTCTTTTTCCTTTTTTGTATTTAGAGTTTATATATGCCACATTCGGCTTCCACAAGTTCGTGTAAAACGTTGTTTTTTCAAGGTCTAACACATTTCCATGAAATAACAATGTAAACTTTTCGTATGGTTTTCATGTGATTTTTCAAATACCATGGATGGGGGGATTTGTATTGTCATGTATTCAATGATATTAAAAGGTCTAATTTTCTTGTTATGGCAAATGTTGCTAGCTTGATTGGTTTCTTTTTCTCATTTGAGATGAACTTTTGCTGAGAACCTTTGAATATAGTATTATTTTGTGTTACGAATAAAAAGAAAACATCTAATATATTGATAGGTGGGTCATCTTTTGACCATAATAAGGAAGAAAGATTGTTGGTGTGGGTCTGGATAATGACTATTAAGGGTGTACAAATTCTTTGAGCCATCAATGTAGGTCTACATCATGAAAAATTCAAGAACAAGAGCTCTTTAAGCCTTCATGTAAATTTGACTTCCAATATGCATGCATGTTCCACAACATCTAATTAACATTACAAAAAAGTAATGAGACTTTAATATAAAAACATATAAAATATGGGTTTAGTTGTTTTTAGTTGGACTCTTAGCCTTCCACTTTTTACACTTTACATTGGTTATTTGCCCATGTGCATTTGCTTAGTTACACTACTAGTCACCAATCAAGAAAGGTTGCCACTAGGACTTGATAATACCTATATACAGTTTGAGAAATTATGGTAACACTAGCATTGCACCTATTCCATTAGCATTGGATGAAACTATTTGAAGAGGAAAAGTGCAATCAGACCAATCTCTATGTCAATGGTTGAATTTTGTTACTCCATAGCTTTGGCATCACAAATTTAATTTTTGTCTTCATTATCAACTTTTTATTAATTTTCTCACCTTCTAAGAATCAACCCGCAAGTGCAATAACATTGTCCATTGAGTCCCATTTAAAAACTGGTAATTTTGCAAAATAGGAAGTCCACGGCAGTGAAATATAAAGAATTAAAGAATAATAAAATTCTAGGAAATACTATAAAGAGTCCAATAAATAAATAAATAAATAAAACAACCAACCAACTAACCAAGAACATTCAATGAAATATAAGCTGCCCAAAATTGTATGATTTAGTTTATCAACGAGATATAAATTGTCCCAATTTTTCTACAACTTTTTACGAAATAATTGGGGAAAGAAAAAAAAAGGAAAAATTATTTTATATAATCACAATGACAAAAGAATAACATAATTCAACCCCTAGAACATTTTTTAGTAGATTTGATCCACTGTAAGGGTACCCTCTATTGCAATATCAAATGCATCCTTCCTAGTCCTTAAACCGAGTGAGCTTCCATGCTTCTTATTGATGCTTCCTATACATTCCAAGATCCTCCTGTATTCGTCTCTCCTTCTTCGTTCCTGTCAATGAAAAATATAAGCAAGATTTTTTTTTTTTTGGATAAGTAAGCAAGATAACTTGACAAACAACATTCATACATGTACATATTTAAGGTGAGATTTATGACAACTAAGAGTGGTTATAATTAACTACCATCCTAAACAGCTCACCTTACTTTGTTTATTTGTAACACATTTTTTTACAGACCCTCTCTTGAGGTTTCTTGCAACAGCTGACCTCTCGCAACTGACCCTCTCTTGAAATTTATGACCTCTCTTAAGGTTCCCCACCTTACCATGAATGAAACATTGAACTGAAAGCAACATGTAAAAAACAATAAATATTATGCGGCATAGAGGAAACCCCCGTGACTAAGGGAGCATTGGAACCAAAATGAAATATTTAACAATAAACTCTTCTCATAAGCATTTTATCAAATATGTGGTTGGCACAGTTATGTTTCCTCGTAACCTATACAATTTGGACCAGACTTCAAGAAGAAAATATAGAGTAGAAATAAGAGCAGTACAAAATACATAACAGTGCTCGTCGGAGCCAATGGTTGTCATCGAAGATTCTGTGGTTATTACAAAATATGGTGGCCTCCTCAGGTGATCGGAGATAACAGTGGTAATCGGAGAAAGTGAAGAGAGAAAAGGGAAAAGAGGGGGAGGTCCAGCCACGGTTTGCAAAGAAATAATGAAAACCGGTCTTCTTTACTGATGGGTTTGTTCAATATTGAAATTCAATTTTTGGCGGTAGTCTAAATTTTGAATTTGGGCATCGCCCTTAACGGAGTCAAGATGCTGCATTTCTCGAACCACCAGAGTTTCTAACAAGTGAACAGTGCCTGATGCATCCACTTTCAAGCAATTTCATTGGCCTGTGATACCACGTCATCATGATGACGTGGTATCACAGTTACACTGAAGTTTTTCTCCTCTACTACATGTGCACTCTCCCCTTCTAAATGCCCTTTTACGTAGAATAGATGGAAAGAATGAAGAGTGCGATACAAGTTACTCCGCAACGCTGGGGTTTGCCGGCGGCGGCCGCCATGTGACGCATAGGAGTCACAAGCAAAAAGAGTTTTCTTCTGGAGGGTAAAAGTCAAATGATTGAAAATTACGCATAACCCTTAATCATGGATGGGAAGCTGGCTCAATTAACCTTTTCTTGATGCTTTGGTCTCAACCTTTTGTTTGGGTGTGTACATCTTGTCTTCCTATTTCAATTTTATAAAATTCACTCTGGGTTGATATAAAAAAAAAAAACTTAAATAGAAATTTTTTATTTTTTTATTGGAAAAATAGGCAAAAAGTCTATATGCAAAGACTTTTAGAGACACAAAGACATGTCTATTTTTTATGAGAAGGATGCTACGGTCAGCCACGAAGGGTGGACCGTAGCATCCTCCCTTTTATGAAGCCACAAGTCCATTTTTTAGTTAAAACATCTTTTTTTATAGGATGAGGATTCTATTTTTTTTTTAGAATGGCAAGATTACCCCCTAACAAATTTGGCTTTAAAAAAACGCTGTTTTTTTTCTTTTTGTTAAGTTTTTCAAAATTAAATTTCTCCACGATTAATGATTGAGATTTCATATTTCTATAGACAAGAAACGCAATATTTTCTCTTCTTTTTTTTTTTCAAACTCAAATTTGAGAAGTTGTCTATCATATTGTAGAAGGGTTTTTTGCATCTTAGTTGATTTCAATTTTAATTGTAGCTTAATTGTGAGTATATGAAAACAGTTTCATTGTATGAGTTGTACAAACAATTGTTTTTTAATAAAATAGTTACATATAAATTCACAAAAATATATGTATGCATTGTAAAAACGAATTTGTTTTATAAAATAGTTACATATAAAATTTTGGAATTATATGATTTAGTCTATTATTGTACGCAATTTTTCCAAATGTTTTTCATGTTTTGAAAACATAATTTGCGAATGTTTTACTAAAACGAGAAGTGAAAACAGTTACATTAAAAAGCCTTGTGCAAATTTGTTCTAGCATCTACCAAACAAAACCCTTGTGCGATTGAATATTTTTGAAGATTTGTTTAATTTATTTAGTTTATTTCATTATGTTACGTTGTGTTAGCCTTAAAATCTGTTTTCTATTACTTATCTATAATTAATTAATTATAATCAAAACAGTTACTCATTTATAAAATTATAACTCTTTCCAACAAAACTCCTATATTTTAGCCTTAAAATATGGTTTAGATTTGCACGACGTTAGGTCTTGAACATGTTATAACTCTTTCCAACAAAACCCCTATATTTTAACCTTAAAATAGGTTAAGATTTGTTGCACGATCCTAGGCTTGATCATCATCAAACGAAATGCAAGATTTATTTCAGAAATAGAGCACATAACTAAATGGCATTATGTGAATATTGTTTATATTTAAAGGGGTACTTTGGTACATTTATTATATACTGGACTTTTGACCGCATAAGAAATCTCCATATCCTTATGCCTCTATAAGTCCTAGCTATAATATGGACTTGAAGCCAAATCTCCCTTATTTTTTTAATCCAACGTGGGTACGTATCCCACACTTATTCCTAATTTCTAAACATGATTTAATTTGAACTCAGACTAATCTCATACAATGTAATTTTTCTGTAAGCTCATGTATTCGATAGTGGATGAACAAAGATTCAAACTCAAAAACTTTCAGTTTCTAACTCATTTTCCGTTGACATCTATGCTACCTTTGTGGGTTAACTTGGGACAAACCTAACTTGAGCTCACCCAAACAACTTACCTAATGTGTATTTATATAATATTATAAATATAAATTTACTTATTTATTTATTTATTTGGCTAATGGGTGATGAACTAATATTAAACTCAAGCGCGTACCTATATCTATCATTATTCACAAGCATGCGTCTTAAGAACTTCAATGTTATGCAACAAAGTAAATACTTTTGTACTCTCTCTCCTTTCTCTAGAGGTTGTCAAATTTCAATGGGTAGATTACAATTGAGTAAAAGTAGTGGCCAACCCTCTATATTTATAGAAAACAATGGACAAGTCTTGACCCATGCATCTAATTACATAACCACACAAAATAGGGAACTTTATACTTGGTACCATGGTAATCATACGCAATAAGGTGCATCGAAACTCAATTAATGGTCTTAAAAGGGATCACTAACAATCCATTGAGCCCAGTAGAATCACTCCTCACTAAAGTCCAGCATTCTTACTAATTCTATTTTTCGCAAATAATCAGATAATGAACCATGTTTACTACTCATGCTGTCATGCAAGAAAAA
Source organism: Liquidambar formosana (assembly GCA_039720395.1). Lineage (NCBI taxonomy): Eukaryota > Viridiplantae > Streptophyta > Magnoliopsida > Saxifragales > Altingiaceae > Liquidambar > Liquidambar formosana. The sequence goes on from CM077825.1 coordinate 31,818,155, forward strand.
AAAATACTTACAATGAAATCGTTTTTTTTTTTTTTTTTGGACCCACTTGACACATTATCAGAGTAGGATATATACGATTAGGTAGGAATGGTAGGATAAGCTTTCCAAAGGATAATAATATTCTCTACCCATGGTCATAACCCCTAGGGGACAAACTTGAAAATTATAGTTTTGTGAAATATCTTGAATTCTCTAGCCATCCACCTCCCACTTTTGTATACTTATATGAAATGATTTTGAGTCAAATGATTATTGCGTGGAAAGAAGGGGCGCCTTAGGTTTTCATATATATTGATTTTAAAAATAAAAATAAAAATATAAAAACTTCCTCTTGTCGATATTAGCTGAGACAAGTAATAATGAAATATTACTAAATTCTCAAGTATGGTCCAAGTTGTGGGAGGCAAAAAATCAAGTACATATTTTCACGCAAACACTGAAAATAACTTCTTGTAAAAGGTTTTAAAATTTTTACTCTCTCGCCTTATGAAGATAGGTATTATTTTTTATTTTTTTTAATCTCAAGATATTTGGTCATTTTGAAAAGTTAAATCATATATTTTTTGAACTTTTTTATAATATCCTTTCTTAGTTCAAGAATTATTTTTCACACAACCTAATAACAATGTAATGATTGTTTTTCTCAAAATACTTGTTTAGTCAAACCGGATATATCTTTCACTCTTTGTAGGACGGAAGTAGAACATGATTTGGAACTAAAACAGGACAGATCATGACATGTCCTAGTTGCGTGATTGACTGCTACTAGTACTTATGTAGCCGTCGGCCCCTATCCTACCTTGCTTCACGCCGCCTCACAATATGGGCCAATCCCCATCCCTACTTTCTTTCGGCCCTCTCACAAGTTAGGGCCATTTTTTTTATAAATTTTAATTTAGTTTTTAATTTTAATTGAGGTCAATGCAGAGGGCACAGATTAATAAGCTTTTCACAAAAAAAAAAAAAAGAAAAAAAAAAGAAAAGAATATATAAAAAATAAATAAAATAAAAAAAGGCGGGGGAGAGATTAAGAGTGGGGTAGATTAATATACCGATCATCAAAGCAATAAATAAATTAAATTAAATTAAATTTATACTGGAACATTCTCTTCCCTCTTGTAAGGAGAGGTTAGTTATTCAAAAATTGAACCTGCTAAATTATTAATAAATGAATTGATTTTTTTCTATTTTTTTTTTGGACAATTGATAGATTAATCTATCTATATCTCAATACCCACAATATCAATAAATGGGTATCAATGTTACTCTATAAATTTGAATATGAAATCGCTCACTTAATAGGTGAAGAGAATACCACTAAACTATTATGGCAATAGCAAATAAATAAATAGGTTTAGAAGACTTATCATATGGGTTTAGATGCAAGGTAACACCTGAATAAAAAATAAAAATAAAAAAAGAGGTTGCCTACAAGAACCTCAAAGACATCCACACCGTTCCTGGATTGGCATATATTTTACGTTCTATGGACAAAATTTGCCTCGAATGCAATTCACCTAGAACATGGCTGCTTGTCTTCTTTGTAATTATTTTCTCTTCTAGCTTGTTTATGCAAGCTTATAGTCATTTAAATATATACCCTTATTCTATAATGTAGCCAGAGGCCAGGGATCACATGGCTTTGAACATTAAATCAGTGAGGCATCTGGCCGGGGACAGAACTTTGGTCATGAAAAAGACAGTATTAGAAGAAACAAACAAGACCCAATAAACGTCATAATACAGCAGAGCTATCAGCCTTGGAAAAACTTTTGTGGTACTCATGCATGGGGACCTACCCCCTCCACCCATGTCTGTGGTGTGATTTAATGGCTTTGTGAGGCTGTCCAGATCATGGTTTGTGACGTGGGGATAAGCACACGTTTTTATATGAATTGTTTCACTTGATTAAGGTATATGAAAACAGACAACACCAAGTTATAAAATGTAACATGATTTCCACAAAACTATATGATAATGTCCCAAAAACAACCTTTTTTTTATTTATTTTTTATTTATTTAATGTTAAACGTTAGAGAGGGACAAATAGGGTGTAGGTATGGATGCATGTCCCCCGTGTTAATTGCTAGCGTGAAGTAGTTGTGTGATGGCTTTAAGAACAATAATATATACTTAGGAAAATGCCGCGGTGGTGCCTAAGTAGACAATTTTTTAAATATTTTTTTGGTGGTAAATGTAGAAATCATTTTAGGGGAATTACAGAATGATCCAACTACAAATAAATAATTACAAGTCAATATAATTTACTAGTAACTTCCTAATCATTTCTAGTTAAGTTAATCGTACTAATTTATACATATGCAATTATTTGTCCATAGTTGGGTTATCCTATAATTCCCCCAATCATTTTTCTCATCTCTCCTATAGAGCTTGACGTGGCAGGAGGGTGAATATTACCACATTTACCCATTAGTACTTATGTGTAATACTATACATGTCAACAATTGCAAGTACCTACTGTGACACTAGCTACAGCATCAACACTTATGTCGTCATTGTTTTAAATTAGTGTGCTATATGTGTTAGCATATTATTTCATCACCCATCATGTCAGAAATTATGTTAGGATATCATATATATATTCATTATTCTGTTAACATGGTATTATCATATCACTCTCAACATTCGGTAGTAAGAATAAGTGGTAAAAATGTTTGTATAGGTAATATTCTCTCTCTCTCACACACAAACAATTGATATATCCAAAATTGTATAGTCAATTTCCGATAGATAGTATGTCTCCCTCTCCCTCCCCCTCCCTCCCAGCCTCTCTCTCTCTCTTCCACACACACAATTTGGCCTATGTCTATCCAAAGTTTGTACGTAGTACTCTAGCTGAATCGGATAGGAAGAGTTGATCAAATTTTGATTTCAACTTATCCATATACGAAGCTGACATGGATGTCTAAGCAACACATGTGCATGAACTTTATATACGAGCAAACGACAGTATCATTAGCTATTCGATATATCAAATCACGTGTCTTGCATGATCAGTACACATGGAGAAGTTTCAGCCAAGCTATTGTTCATCATATCCCACCCCCATTATGACAATTTTTGAGGATGGAAATAATTACAACTCCACACCGGATAAAATCAATAGTTTTTTTCTTCAGTCGCGTTAGATGAAGTTGTTGAACGTTTCTCCCTCTACAATATGAAGCTCTTTGAAACATAATACCCTAGGTTTATTTCCCTTTGGTAGAAAAGAAAACCCTATAGTTGGAATAGGAGAGTCCTACTCAAGTCCTAACACAGATAAAGAAACTTTGTGCGCAAACATGGGCTGCTAGAATTGTAGTTGTTGTATATAGTTGATATTTCAAAATACTTAGATTGTTTTTGTGTTTCTTGTTGTTGGATCAAAACACTTTGTCCTACATTGAAAATCTATAAAGCCTTGTCTTGTGTTTATATACTTTTATACTCTTTATATTTGGTTAAAATATGGTAGAATTTAAGGAGGCCTAGGTGCGCATGAGCCGAAATCCAATTGATCAATTTGCAGGACAGGATCTGAAAATTGACTTAGTCGGACATGACGCAGGCGTTGCAACGTGCATGCAGGAGGGGTGAAAATCCCGTATATTTGGCTTTGCCTGTGTGCACAAGTTTGGCCACTTTTTATCATTTTCAATACTCTTCTAATCCACTTAGTTGATCTGACCATTTGCATTCAAATCAGAAATTTATTTTGATTAATTCTCCTGATTTATTTTTTACAGTTGGCAGATTAAATATTTTTTACTATTGCAGATTTAAATTCTGCATATTCCCATGTTTCTGTCCAAATTCATTTGTGGCTGTTTCAATATTTATTTTGTAAATAAATATTTTATTTAAATCCCTTTCCAAAACACACTAGCAACTACTGCTCTCTTCTTCTCTTTCTATATTTCTTTGCAAATATTTCGAGTTTTTATTTTCAGTTCTATAGTTCTAAGTATTTTAGTTATGCAATTATTGTTCTACGAAGGAGTGATTCGAATTATTCACATCTCTCTAGCATTGTGAGTACTACATGCTTGCAGGAGGTGCGACTGTTGTACCCTGGAGAGTAGGCCGCCACTGTCCATTTGCATTGAACAATTTGTTCCGTGGGGCGTGATTTACTTTTAAGGGCAATGTTCTCACACGCCTCAGTCTGATAAGTTTTTGTTTTTTATTTGTAGCTTTCATATTTTATTTCCAATAGTAGTCATACTTATCAAACCCGAACTGGACCGAGTGGTCTGACCGGTGAACTAGTGAACCAGATCCCTATCCGGTCCAGTTATGTTAGTGGATTGGAATTGCAGTCAATCCGGATAGAACCGGCTTAGACTGTTTTGAATCGGCCATTTTTCATTTGACCATATTCTTAACCGCTAGACCATATTGTACAGATACGAAATATCCTATAACGTTAATTATTTAATGTCTAATACGTACACATTCATTTTTCATAACTATTTTAATTTTTTTATTATTTTTTTAATTATACAACCGATTCAACCAATAACCCAACGACTGAACCAGTCACCCAATGACCCCACCTTTAGACCAAGTCAATGTCTAATCCAGGTTTAATAATTATGGTTGTAGTATAATGGCACTTGGCTTACCCCTAAGTGGTTTGGTGGGTGGTAGATCTTCGAGTAGAAAGCCTGCATTGGACAGCACTTGGAATTAATGTCATGCCATGAGTTAGGTGTCCATTAGTGCCTTAGGTGGAGTTGGGTCAAGTTATAGCTCAACTTGCTTGAGAGCCACTACTACAAAAACGTTGATAGATGACTGTATTTAACAGTCATCTTTTAGCAAAACAGTCATCTTTGTTTTTAGAAAAAACAGTCATCTCTTCAGGCGTCATCTTTTATCTTATATTAGATGACCGTTTTTTACGGTCATCTTTGAGAGTAATAGATGACCGTTTTTTAAAAACAGTCATGTTTGAATCAAAGAAAGAAAATCATTTATTCATTAACACGGTCATCTTTTGTGCTATAGATGACCGTTAAAAACGGTCATATATTCAACAAAACATGACTGGTTTTATCTTAAAAACAGTCATATATTACTATGTAAGATGACTGCTTTTCACAGTCATCTTATGTTCTTAAAAACAGTCATGTATTACTATATAAGATGACTGTGTGACTGTATAAGATGACTTTTTTTCACAGTCATCTTATGCTCTTAAAACCAGTCATCTTATGTATTAAAAGATGACTATAAAAAACAGTCATCTTATCTATGGCACTATTTTTTTTTTTTTTTTTTTTTTGGTGGTATTCATATACAAAAAATGTCATATACTATTTACTACCCTACAAACCTGTTATTAAATTTGATACATCAACCTGTTTATACAAATTACTCAATAATTAAATTCTCAATATGAAATAAAAGAAATTAAGACAAATAAAATAACAAAGGAAATTAAATCACTCATATTAATTATAAAACCATCATTTTCATTTCATTGGATTACAATAACAAGGTTTCAAAAGTCATCACCATTCCCTTGACTTAACTAGCTAGTGCTACAATATTTTTGATGTTAAAATGAAAAACAAATCTAAAAAGACAACATCCTCAAAAAATTTTCACCTTTTGCCATGATGCATGATTCAACTACACAAAAAGAAGCCATTAGGTGAGAAATAAAATAAAATAAAAAAAGGGACGAATTAGAAGAGTGAGCCATGGTGCATGATTCAACTACACAAAAAGAAGTCATCAGGTGAGAACCAAAAAAACAAAAAAAAAAAAAAAGAGCTTCCATTTAGAAGAGTGAGCATCCACAAAAAAGGGACGAATTAGAAGAGTGAGCATCCACAAAAGCTTCAGTGTTAATTTGCTCCCATTTCTTTGACTCTATCAAAGCAAAATATCCCTTCTCTCTCTCTTTCTCTCTATCTCTCTCCCTATCTCACCTACACATGCACCTGCAAAAGGCAAAATCTATTTAACACATGCAGTTCTATGTAACAGTGTGCTAATCGCAAAAAGAAAGAGCTAAAAATGCAGAAATGGGAAAAAACAAAATCTCTACAAATCATACCAGTTTTTTAACTAATTAAGACCCAATCAATGTCAACATCAAATTTCTCACTTAGGAAAAAGAGACTAATGAACCAGTTATTGCCCTCCACGTGGTCTAAACCATTTGGGTTTTCAAGGGTTGGTGATCTTTATGGGTATTATTAAAAAACAAGGTGAGAGATTAAAGAAAGAAAAAGCACCCATCAAACTATCAAAGTGAAAGAAGAAAAAGGCATCCATGATCCACCACCAGCACCACAGCCACATAGAAAGAAACTACCTTCACATATTTCACACCCAACTCATAGCAGTACTTGAGCATAAAGAAACTACCTTCACAAATAAACAACCCCCACATTTAAAAAAAATATCAAAAAAAAAGATTAAAAAAAAAAAACCACGGTCCTCTAAAACCAAATCAAAATATATAATTTTGAACCCATATCATTAGCTTCATACTAGGGCAAGAAAATGAACTCACTTAGGTCTATCGAAATTAGGAGATGACAAATAGGAACATGCAACATTATAAGTAGCACTCATAAGGATTTTTAAATTGTTAATGAAACAACAAACACTAATCCTACATTCAAACCTTAGTTTATAATAATGAATGAATAAATAAATGACTTAATTAATATTGGAGTCACTCTATAGAAATTCATGATAAGTGTCATTATTTTAAAGTTCTCCTCTCGATCATTTGTGATGATGTCCATAATTTTTTTCAATTTTTTCATTCAAAGTCTTGAATTCATGGCTTTGACACTAAGTAAAATATACTAAAATTGTTAAATATCCATTTGGATGCCCATGGCCAAACAGGCCCTTTGTCTAAGAGCATGCATGAAATTGACTTTATTTAATTAAATCCATATAACAAACAGTTAATATATACCTGTTTTCTTACTGGGCAGGTTGGTGCCATTGTGCAGCGGTAGTATGATCGCGGACATGGGTTTCCTTTAGAAATCTTTTGTCCATATTTCCTCCATTGGCATCTGTCATTCATTTGAATACACAAAAAAAAAAAAAAGGGATTATTTGGTTAATTAGTTTAATCTTAATACTATAGCTTCATAATGTTTCACTGCAACGTACCCATCAATTATTTGAAAAGATTACACACAATTAGAATAAAAACCTCAAGAGATCATCACGCATGTAATTAATGTTCATTTTTATGCAAATTAAACAAAAGATTGTTACTAACCGTTGGGGTATCGCATCTAGCTCTCACAGAAACCCTTGCTTTCTTCGTGGGGTTCTATTGTAAAGCTTCATCTTCTCCACTTCTCATTGTCTTAAGAGTTTTACCAAGTGGCCAAGTGTCCCTGGCTTCTTCTTTCGGTTCTTCAAAGCTATTCTCAGGGGTTGGATTTGGCAAAGTTCACTTGGAACCGATTTTGACCCTTCGAACTTGCAGTCCAGGCCGAGAGCCAGGCCTTCTTTAATTTGCTCATCCTCCTTCCCTTTGCTGGAAGTCTTGTTTTGTGCATCCTTTTTTTGATCACTTGAATTTCTTCCAAGGCTAAGGGAAAGAAACTGGGGTTCCTCAATTTCTTGACGAGTATTAGATGTGATTGTAGATTTCTTAGCTTCTTGTTGAACAATGTCATTGAATTGCATTTGAAGGGTCCGGTAATCCTTCATAATTCAATCCAAGTACATCCTTAGCCTTTGATTTTCTTCTCTAACCTCACCCATTTTGGCTTTGGCAGATTTGAGCTGATCATCCTACATCCACACATCAGATATTGAATTTAGTACTCATATTTCTATGGATTTTCAATTTTTTTTTTTTTTTGAAGAAAAAAAGCTGAGTATATTATTAGAAAAACGGTTAATTAATCTCTTCATTAAACTTTCTTAGGCTGGGTAATCATGTTTTTTGTAATGTAGGTACCATAAGAGTAAAGTATATGTATAGAATGAACACCAAGGCTCATTTAGATGTTCCATATATGGGATTAATATTATTCAGTATTAATATATCTTAAAAATTATTCCAAATTGATCAAGATAATTAAATAAAATTTAAAATTACATCATTTCTTGAGATCCCAAAATTGATCCTCCACAAGCAACAAAAATGAACTTAATTTAACTTCAAATTTTATTACGAAAAATGTATAACTAAATCATTAATTACAAATGCTATGAAAAGGAAAATAATTTAAATTCAATGAGTTGTGTTCAAAACAAGACCTTGACAAAATAATGATATTTCTACGTACCATCCTTATGTTTCAGTTGAAAGTGTCTAAAGCGCTTGGTTCATGCTCTTGGAGAAAAAAAAAAAAAGAACACTTCTAACTTGATCCTTTGGGGTCGAAGAAGAGGCTTTTAAGTTTGATTCTACCTGTATAAATGAAGCCCACAGTAAACAAAAGGCACAAGGAAAGAATTATGCGAAACCAACGAAGTTCACATGACTAGGGTTTTGCATTCTAACAGTTAATTGTAAGTAGTTGCGTCTGATTGAGCACATGATTAATGTTATAAAAACTTATCATCTTTTTTAGCACATGATTAATGCATGTGGTCAAAAGCTTACTGATTAAAGCTTTAGACAAAGCTAAAACTGGTAGATGGCTAAGCCAATTACTATTACTTTCAAACCGTTAAATAGCTAGCTCCGCACGGCTTTTGAATTAAGTTTGATGGATTCTTTAACTAGCCTTTGGTGTTAGTGAAAACCATTTGTATAAATCGGGATATGATCGAGGAATGAATATGTCTTGATCGATTATAGGATCTTTGTTTGAAAATAAAATTGTTCATATAATTGATTGTTATCATTAAATTTTACCATGGGAGCATATATACAAATGATGATTGGATTCTCTCCACCTGAAAGAAAGAATAATAATTAAAAATAATAATTTTCCACATATATATATATATGTATATATATCAAGCGAAAAGCCATACGTTTCGAGTATTTTAGGAAGAAAATGGGAAACTCAGAGAATCTATGAAATAGTCATGGATCCAATAATTGTACAGAGATATTAAGAAGTATCCATTTATTAATTTATTTACTCATGAAAGCAAACCCATAATTAACTTCCAAATTCAAAAAAAATCAAAGAAAATTAAGGCCAAGGTTGTTTTCATATATACGTAAATCCTTTCTTTACCTCCTTACTGCGGCTTAGGTCCGTTGGTTTAGGTGAAGATGTCTTCAAATTATCATCCTCATGTTGTTCCTTTCTTCCATTTCCAACCTGAAAGAACAGTAATTAAAATCAGCCCACGATCAAATGTCCATATTTGATAGTAATAATAATAATAATAAAATAATACAATCAACAAGTGGATAGATTCTCAAAATTGCATATGCAGAAGAAACATTTATGGTGATTGTGAAATTTGGACATGATGTATAAGAAGAGTAAAAAAAATTTAAGATCCACTTGAAGACTGAATTAAATTTATTATCCACAAACTTGTGGCCTCCACTTCTTTAAAAACTTCTTGAAATGGAAAACATGAAAAAAATTTGGAAATTTTCTGTAGTCATTGAAAATTTATTTGTGTGGACTCAACCATTCATTCCAAATTCAAGCAAAGGCCAGTTTTTTTTTTTTTTTTTGATCAACGAAAAATTATTTTATTAATGAGGTTAGAAAGCAAGGAACACCCAGCAGCAAAACAGCTATACAAAAAGAAACAAAACCCCCAACAGCAAGATGATACACCCAAAGCGAAACAGCAAAATAGCAAGGGATACCCCACAGCAATACAGCAATACAGAAATAAACAAAATCGCCAGCAGCAAGATAATACACCCAAAGCGTAAGCACTCCCTCCAACACACCCTTCATCAGAACAAGAGATAAAAGAAAAACAGAGGTGCCGCAAAACAATGAAAAACAGAGGAAAACAGACTGCAAGTGCCGCAAGAAAAACCAGAAAGCATCTGAAACTGTGATATATTTTGCAGACTCCCCATCAATAAGCATATGAACACTGCCAGCCCTCCGTCATGGATATATTTTGCAGACTCCCCATCAATAACCAGAAAGCATCTTGCTTGATGAAGAAATCAGAATCCCAGCAAATACATAAGCCTCCAGCTGAACCGTGAGCTTTAACCCACATGAACTCTACCTTACTGCTACCCCATATATGTCTAATAATCTTTTGATCAATCACCTCCAATTTGGTTTCTTGCAAACAGGGAAAAACAACCTTTTCCTAGCTATGATTGAGAACCCCATATAGATCATGATTTACTACCAAAAACCCAGTTCATCGATTTTTTTTTTTTTTTTTTGGGGGAAAAAAAACCATGGAGGGATAGAAAGATAAAAAGATCGAAAGCCTGCCTTTCGTTCATGAAAAACAGAAATTCTTTGGGTAATTGTTGAGACTCTCATCTAATATCCAACCATGCAAGACTAAATCTACAGAAAACCTTTCAAAAAAGAAGGGCAAAAAAGGCCTTGGACGAACTCCGGCAGATTGACAGATCTAGACAGATTCGAATAGATCTAGACAGATTGACAGAGAGGGAGAGAGATATACCTTGGACGAACTCCGGCGAGGCCAGCAGCAGCTTCTAGCGAAGTGGATCGCAACATTGTCGGCACGAGTGAGGCAGATGGAGATGGTAACGGCAATGATAAGGGCGACAGCAACGGTGAGGGGCCTGGGCGACGGCAACGATAAGGGTGGCCTGGCTTGGGCGACGGCGACGGCGACGGTGAAGGTGGCCTAGCCTGGGCGACGGCGACGGTGAGGGTGGCCTGGCCTGGGTGACGGGTTGTGGTGCTGATGCGTGACAGCGTAAAGCTTTGTGAGAAACTAAGGGATGGAGAGATAGAGAGAGAGAGAGAGGGAAAAAAAAAAAAAAAAAAAGGTAGGTTGTGTTAAAAGAGGATCGGGGAGTTAGAGAAAAAATTGCACGGGAGGAAAGTGAATTTGATGACTGTTTTTTAAAAGTAGTCATCTTTTGTTATGATGTTTTTAAAAACCAGTCATCTTTGTTGTTTTAAAGATGACTGTTTTAAGTTTGAACTTAAATACTAGTCATCTTTTTATCTTAAAAATCAAAAGATGACTGGTTTTTAAAAAACGGTCATCTTTTTAAATTCTAAAAGCGTCATCTATCAACCTTTTTCTTGTAGCACTTGCGGACTCCTGATTTACTTGCCATCCATCTAGGTCCCTATTGTCGTTGGTTTTCAACGTTTAGGATACTAATCTGGTCACACTCACGTGGGAAAATCAATTTGACTGCCTCTCCTACCTCTTTTTGTTAGGAGGGAAAAAAACTGCCACAGGCCTACAAATCCGTACATAGTGCACTTGTATTTGGGTTGCCCAACAAAATCCTTCAAGCACAATTGGGGCCAAAAATGAAATCATGAGAAGTGGAGAACTGGGAGAAAAGCATTCAATTATTTAAGACAATTATTTGGCAGATCTAATCTGTAAAGATTATCTAACCCCAATGCTCCCATTTGACATGACCCATTTCAATTATTTAAGACACAGTTGAGATATTTTTTATATAAAAAGAGTGATCCAAATCTAAATCTGAAACTAATATTTTATTATGGGAAGTTGGGAACACTGGCATAAACGGATTGGATATGCGGAAATATTTATATCAAACATACTACGTACGTACGTAGCTAGAATATTATTATATCTACTGGTTTTATTTTATACGGAGGAAGTTTTTCTGCATGTTTGATACTTGGCTGGAAAGATGATATGCATCGTGGCTATGTATTTGTCCACGAGTTGGCTTAAGTAGGACTGGAATGACCAAGTTTTTTTTTTTGTGTCTGTTGCTTTCAGTGGACGTGACCAAGTTGTAGTAATATATTCTTATGGATTTTTTTATTAAAAAAAAAATAATAATAATAAATTATCTTTTTGACATTATCTTTGAAATTGAATCATCCAATCCATAGAGAGCACATATTATCTTGGACGTTACCCGATGTAAAACGAACGATGGTCTTATTCATGTTTTTATCCGTGTTTCAGATTATCATTTGGACACCTTATTGACAAAAAGGTTGTAAAAAAGAAAAGGTGCAAAATGGATTAGTTTCATTATGAATAGATCTCAAGGTCTCCAATTGAGTATCATCATGTCTAATTGAGTAAGTATCATCATGTCAGCATGCACATGGAATTGGAAAGATAACTTTTCATCCAGTGGCTACTAAATTGATCGATAAATTAGCAAAAATTAGCTTGGTTTACTTTCTTATAATTTTTTCCCTTTTTTTTGTCCCCCGAAGCTTGGCAACGATATTTATCTATTCAATATAATTATTCCTTAATCTTCACACTTATTATAGGTTGATCTCCACTACCCAAAGAGTCTAATGTAAATGCTTGAAATCAAATCAATAGTTTTAAATGAATGAATTGTCCAAAGTTTTTCAATAGAAAGGGCCTATTTACACACCCTTTTTTTTTTTTTCGGCTAATCCATGGTCCTCCATGGGTTTTGGTTAATCCAAACCCTCATTTCCCTTTTTGGTGGGCTTGTTTCCACACTTTTTTTCTTTTGCTAGTCCGCACTCTGCCATGGGTTTTTGCTAATTCGATCATACCGCATTTAAGTTTTATCCGTAAAAGGGTGTAGATTAGCAAAAACTCATAAAAGGGTGTGGATTAGCCAAAAAAAAAAAAAAAAAAAACAAAAGATGTGAAAACAAGTCCTCCGTCTCAATATATACTTTTATATGTTGATAGATTTTTTTTTCTTATCTAATGCAACAAAAATCCAACTTTTAAGAATATGAATAAAAAAATGGATTCCCTTCTTCTTTTTTCTTTTTTTTAAAAGTAAATAATGGATTACCCTTGATATATTAGCTTAATAAAAATATTCTATTCTCTTTTTATATTCGCTCATTGATAGAAAAATCCGTAAATAGAAAAATATCTTGGTTATGTCTTATGTTAGTATGAGTTAGTAGAGTAGTAAGCAATTTGGCATTGTGTTTATTCTCATTAATTTGTTTCAATTTTTCCTTTTACTTTTCTTTCTACTATGGTTTCTCGACAGCCAAACAGAGAACCTTATATACTCATTTAACCGATGGAAAAAACCCATACACATAAGTTAATTTCGAGACTACTGCCATAAATAGTATTCATTTGTCAATTTCCGCATAAATGGTTAACAATAATTCTCACAGGAGCTAGAGGGAAGGCCCATTGCCCATCCCGGAACCATTTTTGGCTGCTACCCCTTAGTTAGCTTTCACAGCAGCCTCAAAAGCAGCCCTTGCAACAGTCCCTGATTGCCTAAATAATGTCCTTCCACCTATGCAGCAATACTCGTCCTTGTCCCTTTGGATTTGTGTGACCTTTCAATTCTTGCCATGCCAGTGACTTGACATAAAGAACGTAGCGATATCCACATTGGGTTTCATGTTTTTGTTTGTTTAATGCTATGCTTGGTAGGAAGGATGGTAAAGTAGAAAGAAGGAAATGTAGGAATGATGGACTTCCCATCCCTTGGAAAAGTTCCTCTTTTTCCTCCAATGTGTTTGGTAGGATGGATGAAATTATAATTTTCTTCTTTCCTCTTTTCCTTCCTTGTGTTTGGTAGGATGGATAGATGGATATTAAAAAATATGATTTTACCTTTTTACCCTTACATGTAAAAAAAATTGTTAAAATATAAGGGTAATATGGTCATTTTAACAAAAACTCATCTTTCCCTCCACCTTTCCCCTCAAAATTGGAGGGATGAGAAAAAGGTGGCTTGAGGGATTCACTATCCTTCCTCCCCTTCCCTTCCTTCTCCCTTTCCCTCTTACTAAACACACCCCTTAACCCCTTTCCCTCTATTTTTCCCTCCTCTTCTTTTCATCTTCCCACAAATCCCTTGTACCAAACATAGGGTAAGACAAAAAATGAAAAGGATTAAGACACACCAATTGATGAATCATTAGTCAAATCACTTAATGATGGTGAAGTCGTAATGGTTTCAACCAAGATGGAACAAGGTGTCGAAGCCAAAATTGCAAACTTTGGTCATAATGATGATGGCGTTGATTCGCTGAGTCAATTATTATCATTACAATTTGGATATACATTAGTTTTGTTGATTAGTTTTTGGTGATGCATTCAGTTCATTTTATTACGTTTTGCATGATGAGTCATTTTTTATATCTTATCCAAAATAATAGTGTCATTGTCACCTCAAATTAATTTACTTAGATCAAATATTGTAACGTTTCATTAAATTTAACGTAAGGTACGGTGGAGAACTTTACGTTATATATATATATATATATTTTTTTTTTTTTTCTGATTTATACTAAGATAAACATCACTACATATTTAGAAGTAGTTAGGAGGGTTAGATGCTTAATTAGGTGATAGTGGTTTGAATCCAAGTACCACCAAGAAGTGTTGAAAATTTATCACATTAAAATGATTTTTTTTTTTATAATCTTTTTCCAACTCATATATATAATATTAGATATAGGCACGCGTGCATTGCACGTGAATAATATAGAAATAATAAAAGATATATGAAAATTAATAAATTCTCATATACATAATATAGAAAATGAAAATCTAATTATTTATTATTTTTTGTTAATTTAAGTCATTAGAATAGACGCTTAATACAATAGGTTAAAATTCTTTCTATGATTAGGAGTCATCATAAGAATAAAAAGTTGATTAGGAAATATGCATAGCAGTGGAATTTGTTTAGAATTCATGAAGTGGATGTCATTATCTTTTTTTCTCCTTCCTTCTTTCTTTCTTTCCTTCTTTCTTTTTTTTTTTTTTTTTTTTTGCTGGAAAATAAATATTCCTAATTGCTAAATATGAGGGTAAATAAGTATTTCAAAATTCAAAATAAGGGTGTAATGGTCAATCAAAAGTTTTTCTAAGATATAGACTTTTATAGATAGTATAGATATAGATGTACTGTGTATTTCAATTACATGAAGGATAGATTTGTATTTAAAATTTAAAATTTAAAATAAGGATGCATTGGTCAATCAAAACTTTTTCAGAGATTCAGTTTTTTATAGGTAGTATAGCTATGAATATAGACAAAAAGAATTTTGCTAGTCTTACCAACTATTTAAAAAATAAAAATTTAAGATGGGTCTATTTCCAGACTCTATTTGTTAGATCCAAACCATAAGGCTTTCATTCTCACCATTTTTCCCACTTTTGCCCACGGAAGGGTCTAGGAAAAAAAAAATGCGGGAAAAAAGCCTACCCATTATTTAATTGCCTGAAGTAGGGGGGCAAAGCCAGGAAGACTCTAGAGGGGTCGGCTGGCCGCTGACTTTTATATTTTATATTTTACATTTGTAATTTTTTACGATTTATAGATTTAATCCTTCTCAAATTTTTTGTGGTCCGGCCCCTCCATATTTAGTTTTTACTTCTTTCTTTTTATAAAGTTTCTCACTTTATCCTTATTTGAAATTTTTTTACCTCATATTTTCTTATTTTTGTCAGTTTTCTTTTATCTTTCACACATTGTAATTCTTATTATTATTATTATTTATTTATATGGATGAACAATATTATATAGTTTAAACTTTTTGTCCAAATTAACTTGCCCAAATAATGTTGTAATCACCACATCAATTCATTACGGACAATTATTATTTTCATAAAAATTTTGATTGATTGGCCAAGTTGACACTTCATTTTGGTGAAAAATTTGGCTCTATATTATTATATATTTCTCTTCTAATTGTTTATTGATAAGAAAAAAATGTTATTAGTTATAATAATAAAATTTAAAAAAAAATGTCTTATGATTGTGAAGAAAGAAAAAAATTGCAAAAATTTTATATTTTGTAGTCATTTTGAGTTAGGATAAAAATATGAAAATTAATCAAAGTTTGGCCCTCTTCAATCAAATTCCTGGCTCCGCCACTGGTAACAACACTATGTTTGAGAGTCTAGAAAAGAAATGAAATGAAATGAAAACTTTAGTTAGGAGAGAAGAGAAGGAGAAAAAAAAAAGTCTCTTTTCCTCTCTGCTTGGGAGTTGGAAAGAAAAAAAAAAGAAATAGGATTATAAAAGTGTATTTTACTAATATGCCCTCAGTAATTTGGGGTATATATAAAATGGGTTGGGAATCAATTAAAGGTCATTTTCAATTTCTTCTATGTTACTTGATGAGTAAAATAGGATTATAAAAGTTTCACTAAACACATTTTCCTTTACCTCTATGGGAGGAAAAAAAGTGGGCCTTGGAGGGGTTTTGAATCCCGCCATTTCTTTTCTTTTCTCCCTTCATAAAACTCCCAAGCAAGGGAGTGTGTTTCTTTTCCCTCAATTTCCTTTCTCTTCCATCAACTTCCTTCCATCCAAACACAGTGTAATGCCATGTTAAAAAAAAAGGCATTTCTAGCATGAGAGACTGTAAATACTAAAAATGAAAAGAATTCTTCAATACCACATTATCACCGCTTGTGTGCTAAAGATATCTCAATGACATTTTACCACTATAAGATCTTATTGTAATAATTGGCAATGCATTTCGGCTGTCATATCTTATTATGGTAAAATGGGATGCCAAGTAATCGAGCAAGGATTCGATGCTAAGGTGCTCAAAACTCAACATTGTATTGATCGAGGTGCTGTGTACCATCGAGGTCATTTTGATAATTTCGGTAGTAACTTTTTGGACTTTTAATCTGAATTATCCACAAACTCATCTAACGGTGCTTAAGACCTCAACACGATGTTGAGTTTTGAGAACTTAACATCAAATCCTTAATCGTAACCATCATGTCAAGCAATGAAGTTTTTATTTTCTTTTTCTTTATTTTAATAAAACACACAATAAGGCTTGGGTTGGTGGGTTTATTTTTACATACTAGATGTAGGCACATGTGCATTGCCTGTGGTTTTTTTTCAATAATATGAAATATAAATGAAAGAATAATTTTTAAAGAATTAGATATTAATATCGGTTTGATTAGATTTTTACTTCTAATGAAACTTATAATGAGTAGTATAACTAATTTGAAAAATTTTAAGTAAGTCACAAATAAATTTAGAATATAATAATTCTCAACAATATATAGTAACACAATATTATATTGATTAACCACAAACTTCAACAATTTGAAATGAAAATTTAAATAAATAAAAATTAATCATTATTGAAGATATGTGTTGTCACCAATTTACAAAAATGTTGTTGTTTAATAAGTTAAAGGTATTATATTTTGGTAATTGATGAGTTCGAGTAAAATAAAATAAAATAAGTAAGCTATTAATTGCATAAATCAAAGTAACATTGATGAATTTCGTAAGTATATCATAAATCATACATGTTATGGAGAAAAATAATGAATTTAAGTTTACCAAACTCTAACCTCTAACGATTAAAAACCAATAAATCTTCAAGTTTTGATAGAGAAATATTCATTCACAATGAAAAAGTTAAAAGAATGACCTTGCATAGAACTCTAATGAAATACAAAGAAAAATGTTTCTTATATAAGTTAATTACAAAAGTATAGATGTCTCTTATATAAACTTTACTATAATAGTAGTTGTCATCTATTCAACTACAATAAGAGTAAAAAGGTACAGGAGGGTAATTATATATTTAAAAGTCAAAATAAGAGTATATTAGTCAGTTAAAAGTTTTTCTCACGTCTACTTTTTTTATAGGTAGTATAGATAAATAGATATAGATTTTTTTGCTAAATTTACATCCCTTAGGTTTACACATTTACTCACTTTTACTTATGGAGGAGTGTGAAAATAGACATTTCTTAGGATTAGACTTTATCTTAAACAAAAGATAACATTTACTCACTTCTACTCATGGAGGAGTGTGAAAATAGACATTTCTTAGGACTAGACTTTATCTTAAACAAAAGGCAACATTTCTCACTTTTACTCACGTGTAGGAGTGTGAAAATAGACCTTTCTTAGGACTAGACTTCATCTTAAACATAAGATACGACGCAATACATGGAGAATCCCGTACGGAGGAATAATTAGCTTCTAAATCGGTGTACAAGTCACGTTTGCATGCACAACATTTTTGAAAAAAATAAAATTTTGACCAAATACATTTTTCTAAAATGCTTTATTCCTCATTATTCCAAAATAATAATAACAATAACAATAATAAGAAATTTCTTTATTCTTCTTCTCCCCACCACCAACTAGTTCATTACCACCAATACCTCTGTATTACCACTACTAACACAAAATTAAAAAGAACAAATCCTGGCTCCTCTCACCACCCACAATTTTTTGTTCCATTTTTCATTGGGTCTATCTGCCACAAGGGCGTTCCCCCTAATGCTACTTCTGATAAAAAACTTTCACATTCTTTTAATTATTTTTGGCATGCAATTTAAGATATTTAATGTGTCTCCGGGTCAAAACTTTTTTTTATTACTATTTATATTTATATTAGGAAATTCCATATGATTTGTACGGAGTATTTGACTAATTTTTTTAGGCACATATAATTTTTCACCCCACATACACCTAATAATTACAAGCCGAAGTTCATGAAGGTGGCCTTAAGAGATAAACCAGTGGTTGTAAACTCTCATGCTTCAAAACATTGTTAGATAAGAGAGAAAATCAAATTTTGATTAATAGATTTGATCAAAATACAAAACATTTTGTGATAAAATTTTGAAGACGTGATCCTTAAAATTAAATTTGCGATGAAATTTTACTGGGTCAAAACATTTAAAAGACTCCTCTATCCTATTAGTAAAATCATAATCTTAACTTAATTCCAATTCTAATAATCATATAAAAATATATAAATATATATATATTTATAATAATCCCCAAACGTTATTCTAACCTGGGGTAGCAATCGTCTCATTAATCAAAATGATTAAACTTTGGATTTAGTAAATAATGGGTAAAACAAGTTGTGGTCGGGGCAAACCGCGGAAAAGTAAATTATAAAAAAAACGCTCCAACGCGCGCGTGGCTCGTACGTCTATAATTGGTACATTTACGATAGGACCAAGCTATTGCCACCACATAAAATATTATAAGCCTCCCATTTAATTTACATTTTTAAGGTTTTATGAAAAATATGAAAAAATTCTATGCAAACTAATCACGTAGTCTACTAAAAAACATCATTCCGGACAACTTTGTAGATGAGAGTTTTTCCAAAATCTGTCATTTAGGTAGACTTTTTGGCAATTTTTCATGGAAAATAAAATAGAGATTGTAAATGGCCAAAAAGTCTGCTTAAATGATAGATTTTGGAAAAAATTTCTTCTACAAAGTTGTTCAGAATGATGTTTTCTAGTGAACAATGTTATTAATTTTCGTAAAAACCTTTTATATTTTTCATAAAACCACAAAAAATATAAACTAAGGGGGGCTTTGAGTACTTTATATGGTGGCAATAGCCTCACTCTTTACTATACTCCCCTGTCATATTCGCATACATAGAAAGATACAGCGAGGAGAAGAGAGAGAGAGAGAGAGACTGTATCTATATATATAGCTCACAGAGGAGTCCGGCCAGTGCAGAGAGTGAGTTAGAGAGAGAGAGAGAGAGACAGTGAAACAAAAATTTCCTCGCAGTTTCTCTCTGAAGCAGGTGGTTCCAGAAAAAAGAGAGAAAAAATAGCAGAGCTTTTTTCTGCTTCCAATTGTCTCCTTCACGAGTGTCCAATTCCAATTAAGATTCTGAAACGGAGAGCCATTAAAGTAAAGAAAACATTCATTCCTCGCTTTTAGAGCCTTTTCCATCTTTGCCTCTGCCTTTGATTTGTACACTACTCTTCTCTCTCTCTCTCTCTTCCTTCGTGCACTCCGTGATTTGGATTTTCTGTTTAAAGTTTGAAGACCTTTTGAAAAAAATCCGTATTTATCCATATATATATATTCCTTCCTATAGATTGTTTGAGGATGATTTTAGGAGCTTATTTCATGCATAAATGTAGAATTCCCTCTTTTCATTTTGATGATTTGCACCAAATTTCAGACGTCTATATATATATATAGACACACACACACACATTATGATTGAGGGTGATGCTGCGGTTATTTTGGATTCTTTGAATGACTGGTCTATCCAGCCCCCTTGGACCTGTTCCTCTCTTGTTTTTGAGGCTAGAGATCACCTCAAGGGATTTTCTGCTTGGGTTATTAGGCATATCCCTAGACTTGCTAATAGTGCAGCTCATTCTCTTGCTTTTTGGGATGCTACTTGTAAAAAATTTGGAGCAATTCCCATCTCTGATCTACCGCCCTCGGTTCTTCTTGCGGAGGTCCTAGACGAGGATGATGCTCCATCTTTTCCTATTCAATAAAGTATTTGCTTATCAAAAAACACACACACACATGTTTCTATCTTCCCATTTTCAGACTTCATGGGTTAAATTTAAATTTTCTCCCCCCACCCCCCAGCGCTGTTCAAACTGGTAATTTCATTTATAGTTATGGATTTTCCTTCTTCTTCTTCTTCTATTTACTTTTTTGTTTTTTTGGGGGGGTGGGGGGAAGGATTTCAAGATCATTTTAGCTGGCAGTTTGATGTATATATTTGAATTTCGATAATTTTAGTGATTTAAGGACCATTTTAGCTGGGTGGTGATTTTGTTCTTTTTTTGGCATGATTTTTCAATTAATATTTCATTTGAGCTGATAATTATATGCTGAGAAAGTTTCCAAAGGCCTGCAATCTGTTTCTAACCTTTAATTTACTGCCTTATATCCATTTCTAAATATTGATGATTGGTCTACTTTGAAATCATAGTTACATTTATTTGTAATTTTTTTCTTTTTAAAAAAAGAAAAAAATCCAAAATTGTCATATGAAGAGAAGAGCTTATTAAAACTTTTACTTAATACATATATATGTACATATATATATATCTGTGTGTGTGCGTGCGTCTGTATTCTGAAATTTGGTTAAAATTTTGAGAGAATAAGTTTTGATGAATTTTGCAGAAGGCATTTTGAAGAGAAAAAGATTGGAAGAAAATGAACAACTCGGTTTCGGATCATAGTTTTTACATTGAGAGTGAAGATGATGATGAGGAGAAGGTGTATAACAAGAGGAAGCCGATGGGCACGATTCGGATTCTTCAGCCGAAATCCAGCAGGAGATCAAACCCAGTTCTTACAACACCTCATGGCCCCAGAGTTACAGGTACCACTCTCTTTTTCACACTGTCATTTGTGTTCTGTTTTCCTCTGTTATGCCCTGTTTAGCTTCATGAATTTCTCCGCATTTTCTGGAGAATCTTTTTTTTTTTTTTTTTAATTATTTAATTATTTTATTAATTTTTTATGGAAATTGTTATTAGAATCTTTATGGGAATTATCTCTTTAATGATTTAGGGCTCTGCCTCTATTTTGAATTTCACTTTTATTTGTAACGATCGCAGTCATTCTTTTGAATTATCTCATTCGTGATGGATTTGTTCACGAAATAATATACAAGACACAAATGAAAAAAATTCAATTTACAAGGGACGTCCAAACAGGACCCTGTTTGTTGGGAAGATTTCAGTATATATATATATATATATATATATATTGATATCAGAAGGTACGTCGGGATGCTTGTATTCAACTAATCCCTTGGGCATATGCAATCCCCTGTCTCACATGCACCAGGTAATTAGAGGACAAAGTCCATGGGGGTGGTGGCCTTGAGGGGGAGTGGTGGGAGTTGAACCCAAGACCTCTTGCTTGGGAAGAGGCTCTTGGATCACTCAGTCCACCCCTCAAGGTTGTAAAAATATTTTACATTTAAACTAACGGGCCCTACAGGAATGTAACTTCTAAGTTGGGTTTTTTCTGGAAAGATGAATGCTGAATTTTATTTTATCTGGGCAGTGTTTACTCTGTTGCCGTGCCTTAGAACTAAAGAGGAAAAAAGGATCTTTTCCCATTTTGTAATTACAATGTCTTTGATTTGCTTTTGTTACTGCAAAAAGGTGGATATATATGGTATCCAAAGGGGAGACGCTATAATATAACACAAAAGATTCTGTTAGGTTGGCTTAATTTTAAGTGGAGGGACCAAGAATATTTTAATTATGCTATAATTACACGTTTAGCAATCCATTCAATCGATGTGGACCATGGCTGTAAAGTTTATTGTCTGGATTGCATCCTCATCAGCCTTTTCTGCCTTTCTGGATTATGCAATTACTCTGTTAGTTTCAGCTTTGGAGATGTCTGTCTCCAAGCTGGGACCTATGAATCAAACATTTGAATTGATTACTTCTGTAACTTACTACTTATTCACCTAAGTGACCAATTGCCTCTGCATTTTGGCAATTACAGCTTCAAAACAATTATTGCCCTAGTCAAGCACCTAAAACTTCTGTTCTAGAATTGCATCTACCTTCAACCCGAAAATTTTGCCGAGAGTCATCTCAAGCATGCCGTATTAGGGGCTTTGGAATTATTCTGCATGGTGATTAATTGGCATTAGAAATCCATCAAAACTACTAAAATGATTTGGTAATCATGTTACCAAAGTACTGGAAGACAATATTAAAATATATATCAAACTACAAAACTTTGCTGCCTTATTGAAAGTTTGTAGTGTTGGTTTATATGGAAGGAAGGCGATGTCAAGGTTGGAAATATCAGTGCTAAAATTTTGAATCCTTGTGCATATGAATTACATGAAATTTCCCAGATAATTTCTTAAGATATTAGTTTCATCATTCTATTGATGCATTGCTTCCATCTAATTTCAAGTACTAATAATTACTTAATAATGTTTCAGGCAATCTATTGATCTGTATAGTAGTGTACCATCTCCAAGTATTGGGTTTCTTGGCACTCCTACGTTATCAAGATTAAGCAGTTCATTTCTTTCATCAACACTAACAAGGAGGCACACTCCCGAAGTATTGTCTTCTTTGATAAAACCTCTGTTACCAACAGATGACCAACAGCAGCCAGAAAGGCGTAGTTCTCATTCTCTACTTCCTCCCATTCCATCAAGGAAGCCTTTCACAAAGAAGTTGGGTCCTGATCAGAAACCCTCCAAGGTCTCACATGAACCACCAGTTTCTGGCCAGAGCTCGTATGGACAAGCTGTGCTAAATGGTAAGCTACACGACACATGCTCATTCTCTATTTTATTGATGTGATGATATGGATCATTTGAAAGAAATATCAACTCTATATTAATTAGTTGGTAGAATACATCTAGCATATTCATATGTGGGTAAGCTGTATGAATGTTAATCTTATTGTTCTAAAGCCTAATAGACTGGCTTAAACTTTAAGAGTTGAACTTGCATTAGCCACTTGCTTTACATGATTTAATTTCTAAATGAACTTCATTGTCCGAGTGCTTGAGAAAGTTCTGTACCTACACTCATTGGTACCGCTTTTTAGTCCCTAAATGCTTGATAGGAATGTTTGTATTTCCCTTTAAGAAATTCGCTTTCTTACAATATATATCTATGTATATTTTTTTTTTTTTTGGGGGGGGAAGAGAAGAGTATTTAATGAGATTACAACTTCTAGGATTGCAACTCTTCCCTTTGTATAAGCCTCCACCACTTATAGCTAATATGATGTCCTTTGACCTGATTTTTCAAGTGAAGTGTTAAAATTTGGATTACAAAAAATCAATTTGGTCACATTTCCATGTCCAGTGGAAATTGGATTATTTTTCTCTTAGGTTTTAATTGTATATCCAATTGTCATGAACAGGCTATTAAAAAATTGGAGGCTTGATGATTGAAAACTGAGATGGTGACTTCTTGTGAAATCCTGAAACCAACTCGGATCAGTTTTTAATGAGGGCTCCAAATTTCTTTGAGGTCCAATCTCAAATAATCAACTTGTAGCTTCAAATGCTATGTAAAGCTATATGGAGTCATTTAATTTCGGAGCCCTAACAATATAGGTGCACTATAGAAAAGTTGTTCGTTTGTTAGATTGTGGACTAATTATGCCATAATCATTATTTTGTGATAATTACTGACACCTATATAATTTAGCTAGTGACATTAGTGTTGTGCCCCCTCACCCCCAAATTAAAAAAGGAGGGCTGGGGAGACAATATTATCAAATAAAATGAAGTGCTTTGCTATGGAAAAGCAACAAAAGGAATCCAAAAGGACCCTTGCAACCATGGACAGCGGCCATATGTATGGGTAAAAGCATTTTACATTATCTTTGATGTTTATCTGACATGTCTGTGGGCGGCCACTTGCCGTCTTAGGATTACTATGACTACCTGACCTAATCCTGTGGTGGACCCTTTTAACTGCAGGGACCATTCCCTGAATAGGCTAAAGGAGTTAGCTGTCTGTGGTCCCTAGTTAGTAGTTATACACCTTAATTCCACATATTCTTCTCTATGAAACTGATCTCACAAGTGTCTTACTACTAGATGAGATCAAACTCGTGAGTGCCTTGTAAGTTGTGACAACAATTAGATGAATTTAGACGCGGAACAATCCAGCTCATGTGATTTTCGTGTCTCCACGTCTCATTGATGATTATAATATTTTTTGGCACTAAATATCTGAAAACAACCAAACATGCCATCAAATCTGATTTGACATAGGTTGTTGCTTATATCAATTCTATATATGTGCATCCTTATCTGCCTCATCGAGTTATTGCCCTCTTCTATCTGCTTATTGTATTTACTTGTTCATTAATTATTTTGAACAAACATACCCCTTGTATTTCATATGAACCAAGGCAATGTAACAATCCAGCTCATGTGATTTTAGTGTCTCCGCGTCTCATTGATGATTATAATAGTTTTTTGGGCACTAAATATCTGAAAACAACCAAACATGCCATCAAATCTGATTTGACATACTTGTTGTTTATATCAATACTATACATGTGCATCCTTATCTGCCCCATCGAGTCATCGCTCTCTTGTTTATTAATTATTTTGAACAAACATACCCCTTATTTCATATGAACCAAGGCAAGGTAACAAGTCACTGATGCACATGGTGCACATGAAAGATCAACTAACCAACAAAATTATTTATGGCTGTTAACAAGCTGCTTTGGCCTTTTTTGTGTGTGCGCGTGTAAGAAAAAGAGAGAGAGAGAGAGAGAACCACCACATGCCTTTTTGGCGTCATGGGCTCACTGCTGATTGGTTGCCAAACTGAGGTAGGAAAAACTTCCTTTGGATAGTTGCTAAGAGAATTAAAAAATTTGTACATCCAAAATTGTTATGATATTTATCTCGTCAGACATGGATTTGGTTTCTGCCCAATCAGTTAGTCAGCTAGTTGTCACCATAGGTTTGGCCACTTATAAAATGATTTTGTATTTTTTCAAAAATGCTAGGATCACCCTCCATAAAGTGATGTTTTCACATGTTAAACTGATGGAGGGCTAGTGGACGATAGTGATTGCAAGCCTCTGATTAATAAGATGCCACACCCATCATTGGAGTTAGTGGCATTGTGGCTAAAGGTTGCCTGGAGCCCTGGACAAGTTACACTTCTAACTTTTTTTTTTTTTTTTTTGGATAAGCGGTTACACTTATTGACTTAATGTTTTCGACATCCTAAAAACCTATCTGAGTTAAATCAAAGATCACTTCAAGAGAGCTAGTGTTATTGTTCTTACTGTGGTTCTGTTCAGGGATGAATGTTCTGTGTGGAGTTGGAATTCTTTCGACTCCTTATGCTGCAAAAGAAGGAGGATGGGCTGGGCTTTCTATACTATTTATATTTGCAGTGCTTTCTTTTTACACTGGGATCCTCTTGCGTTACTGCTTGGATAGCGAACCAGGGCTTGAGACTTACCCAGACATTGGTCAAGCTGCATTTGGTACTGCAGGCCGTCTCGCAATCTCGGTAATCATGTTAATTTTGTCCT
This sequence comes from Liquidambar formosana, assembly GCA_039720395.1. Classification (NCBI taxonomy): domain Eukaryota; kingdom Viridiplantae; phylum Streptophyta; class Magnoliopsida; order Saxifragales; family Altingiaceae; genus Liquidambar; species Liquidambar formosana. The sequence goes on from CM077825.1 coordinate 31,844,031, forward strand.
TCTCTCCCTGCTCTAAAGCTTTTATTTAATAATTTTTAATTTTTTTTATTTGGGTGACTGGCTGCTGATGCTGCTGTTGTTTTTTCATGTGTTTTTTTTGGTGTTGTTGCAGATAATATTATACGTGGAACTATATGTAAGTACATCTGGCTTGACTGAGTGAGTGTTTTGTTGATTAAACATTTAAACCATATAGTGGGGACCAGAACCAGTATAGCTCTGAATTACATTGTGTTACCAGACAAGTTTTCATAGGAGGAGAACCATGGGAATGTGAAAAACAACAAAAATCAAAATAGATTCCAGTAAGGACCACCCATGGCTTGCTGGGTCCCACATTTTGGATTTTATAGTTGAATTGCCTAACCCCACTTGTAACTGACTAGTCAGTCAGATAAGTGACTCAAGCCAAACTGCCCCTTGCCTCTCACAAACAGGTGGGACCCACGGTGTGGTGGGACCAGATGCTGATGTGGAAGGTTAAAGTGTAGGAAAAAACCAGTACAGCCAGTGATGCGATACTGCCACAGCTCTGCCATTGTGATTTCAGCAGTCACCATGAACCCAACATGGACTGCACAAAAGCTAAAAGACACAATGACGGTAGTATGATTTCACTAGTGAGTGCTACTCTTTATCACAAAAATAAAATAAATAATAAATAATAATAATAATAACGAATGCTACTGGACCTTCATATGTGCTGTCCCATTTGCCTGCAGAGTTCACCGAATGAGTGGTGGCTCTTCGTCTTTTAGTTAAGTTACTTGTCCTAAGTTACTCATCAACATAGTTCGTGATTCATTATGTTAAAATTTTTTTAAACAAAATTTCTCCTGGACTGACTCTTGAAAAATTAGGTTCGTCAAACAAGTCAAACACTGATATGCATGCTACTTATGAAACATTCTCAAAAGTTTTTTCACCATCCTAGGTATGTGATATGTCTGGTATTTTCAAATTAGTATGATTTTTTAGAATTCTTATCTTTACAAAATGGGAATCATTTTGATGGTGGGTCTCAATCATTGTTGTTGACCAAGACGTGGAGAGATATGATTGAGCATGCCAAGACATGGAGAGGTATGGTTGATCACCAGACCGTGCTGGATGGAAATTCATTGGAGACACATTAAATTAGACTAATTTAGTAGTAATTTGACGCCTTGAAGGACGTGAGGAAAGTGATTCCAATTAAGGCCGGAGGAATGATTCAGTGTTTTGGTATGTAAAATGAAAAGAAAGAGACAATGATCTAAGTTTGACATGGGTTTAATACTTTTCAAGCTTTATAACTCAAGTCATTGATCTCTTTATTTTACAGATTGAGAGTCTGAATATATCATACCATACCAAATCTATATTGCTTAACCTTGTGGGTCTAAAAATTGCCTAGCCCATTTAAGGGAAATTGCATTATCTTATATAGGGCCTTGTTGGTAGAAGTTCGGGAAAAGCACCAATTTAATTGAGAATTGTGTGGGAAGCATCAAAAGTTCTTCACACCCTTTTTTTTTATGCTCTTGTGACTTTTTGTTTTTTAACACCTTGTTGGATATCATCAAATTATGCTGATTCTCAGCCTGAGTGATGGAGCACATCACGTAAAATGCAGCCATTCCTAAACTGGCTGAATATTTTCTCTACTTCCATAGCACTGAGATCTTCATCCAAATTTTCTGCAGGCTTGTTGTGTTGAATATATAATTTTGGAGAGCGACAACTTGTCGTCCTTATTTCCAAATGCACATTTAAGTCTGGGGGGATTTGAGTTGAATTCACACCATTTGTTCGCATTGGTGACAACTTTGTCTGTTCTTCCAACTGTTTGGCTCCGTGACCTTAGTGTTCTTAGTTATATTTCTGGTAAGTATAGTCATTTTGTTTCATGTCATGTGAATTTTCAATATTTATAAAAGGTAGTCCAAATCATTTTAGTTATACTCTCTTCAGCCCTTTAGTGGTCAGTCACGTTGTGGTGCATTATGGTGCGAAGGGTGCTTTATTCCACTAAACTTAATTATCCTATTTTCGTGATAGTATCACTTCTTCCAATATCTTCTTGAGAATGGTGAAAACATTCCCTCCATGCCATGTTGTTGCACACTGATTAATTACTTACGGACCTAAAAGTAAGGTAACTCAAAATTATATGTCCTATCAAATGACAGTGGTCATACATATGACCCACCTGTATTTCACCATGTCCAACCATTTTTACCACAACCAGTGGATCAATATAAAGATGATTAGATCATCTTGAGACTGCATTGTTTGTGACCCTTGAACCCCTGAAAGGATTCAACATCTATTGGAGCCAAAAGAAATTTGGACTGATGGCTGAAAAACAGCTAGTTGGTGAATCGTGCTAACACTATTTTGAATCTTTTTGTTGATGGTGTGGATTTTAGTGCACCTAAGCTTCCTCTATTGAAATGTATAATAGTCTTATGCTTGTTTTGAAAAATACCTAATTTGTTTCCAGCTGGTGGAGTTATAGCATCAGTATTAGTGGTCTTCTGCTTGTTTTGGGTTGGCCTAGTGGATCATGTTGGCTTTCAGAGCAAAGGGACGACACTGAACCTTACAACTCTTCCTGTTGCTATTGGTCTCTATGGTTACTGCTACTCTGGGCATGCTGTTTTCCCAAACATCTACACTTCAATGGCAAAACCAAGCCAATTCCCTGCAGTCCTCTTAGCTAGGTAAATTAAAAATGCTCAACTATTGTACGCACAATCAAAACTCAAAAACCTATTTGCACTGCAGTTGAATTTTGATTCAACTATCTTAATATGTAACAATTGATTCTCAGCTCTCTCATTTGGTAAAACTAATTTTCTTTGCACTTAAAATTTATTCATAATGCAGCTTTGGAATTTGCACTTTGATGTATGCTGGAGTTGCTGTGATGGGATACACTATGTTTGGAGAATCGATAGAGTCACAATTTACTCTTAACATGCCCCATGATTTGGTTGCCTCCAAGATTGCTGTGTGGACAACGGTATGCTAATTGATGTTTTCATTAGGACTCCTCTTAAAGGGCTATAGTTTTTTTTTTTTTTTTTTTTTTCTTTTGCTCTGCTCCTTAGGGAAAGCATGCTTGGGCCCAACCACTACCCACTCCTCCTCTCACTCAGGATCTTTGGGAATTAATCCCAAAACCTCATGCACAAAAGTGATGTAACTTGGCCACTTGAACTGAGGACCTCTCACATAAGAGTTGTATATTTACACGTTTGTTCTGTTTGTTTTGTGTCCACTGCAGTTTCTGTTAATTGATTTTCTTAAAATAATATACGGGAATGTTGGCTGAGACCTTTCAAGTGAGTATTGTGATTTTTATGAATGGTATCTGGTGCAAGAATTTTTTAGAAGAAACAGTGCTAACACTGAACTGATCATCAGCATGTGAACGAGGCCAGCCGATGCAAATAGGCTCAAGTCCACCTGTGTCAATACAATAATTGATAAATGTAATTAACTAACTTTTGAAAGTGAATTATGGGTCAATCTGTTCAACGGCCTTAGGTCACCTGGCTTTTTAGCTCAGTTTAATTTAGTCTTAAATAGGGTGACTGGAAGCATATGTTCCTGGGTCAACCAACACATGTGCAGGGTTACTTCTACGTGTGTCTTGAATATAATTTTGAACTATTAATTTGAAAATTGGTGACTATAACTTGCATCTCTTCTTTGTCCTTTTGCAGGTAGTCAACCCATTTACCAAATATCCTTTTGCTAATGTAATGAGATAATCAGCAAACAGAGAGGCGTGTGATGCAATAAGCTCTTCATAGCAAAGAGGGTAGACGTTTCCCTTTTTGAACACTGACTGGAACCAAAGATATTGGGGACAAAAGGAGTGGCTTTCAATAAACATACATTCTTGTTCCTTTATTTTCCTTTCCAAAGTTGAAAAGAACTTTATTCTCTTAATTTATTTCATTTATTAAAAAATAAAAATAAAAAATCCTAGTCCTAAACAAAGTAGAAAGTAGTTGAGTTCTTGGAGTCCTCTCATGCTTATACTATCCAAGAAACAGAAAGATTTTTCTTTCCTTAACTAAAACCACATATGCATTGACCATGTCTCCTGTGGCAATGTGTCTGGAGGAGCTGATACCATCGGACCATCTTAAATCTCACATGTATTCAATCCTCATAAGAACAGCACTGGTGATCTCTACCTTGATTGTGGCTCTTAGCATCCCCTTCTTCGGTAAGTTTCTCTTCATTATTCTATCTTGACTGACATGGTGCTCTATTTGATTGCTGAGAAGATGGACTTTCGTTTTTTCCTCGTCAAGTCTTATCAGCAACCATACCAAGAATGACTAAATGAAGAACGCAAGTTAATAAAGGAAGCAAGTTATAGCATACCAAGCGTTTGATTTTTCTGATCTGAGCTGAAACCTTGTTTGTTCCAGTTTTCAAGTTTCTCATAAATGTTGGATTATTTAAAATTTAGGATCTTCTGTACTATGATCTCGTACCTTTTGTTACATCATTGATATATCTCTTCATCTCTTTTCAGGTCTTGTGATGGCATTGATTGGATCTTTACTTACAATGCTTGTAGTAAGTTTATTATGCTTCTTTTTATAAGCTAGCTTCTCCAAGCTATTTGATCTTGGCCTTTTGTTCGGAGTTAAATTCAGAAGGCCAATATGTAAGGTTACTTATACTAATAGATATTTCTGTGGCAGACCTTAATACTTCCTTGTGCTTGTTTTCTGAGCATCTTGAGGGGGAAAGTAACCCGTTTTCAGGTATGTCCAAAAAGTACCCTTGATACTTCCTGTGACCCCCCCCCCCCCCCCCCCCCCCCCTTTCTCTTTCTTTCTTCAACTATTCACCGAGACTAGTAGTCTGTTAAGCATGTTAGATATACAAGCCCCTTCAAATAAATGTTGCATGTAATAACCACAGTGGCGGCACAAACAGGTCCACCTCATCTGCCATGTCACCCATATCATTGTGACGACCTTCATCCAAATGAGCATTTCCACAAAAAAATAAATAAATAAATAGTAATCATAATAATAAAGGGGTTCATTTCATGTAAGGCTTTTGAAAATCAAAGTATGGGTGGGCAAGCAGATGAGAAAATACTAGTTGCATTGAGCAAACCATCTTTGAACAATGGATTTTTTATTTATTTATTACATATTTCAATTAAAAACGTGTTTTTTTTTTCCTTAAAAAAGGGGGGTATTCAATTTGAAAGGATGACTACCTACATGGTGAAAGACGACATTGAGCCCTTTATGTGCAAGGAGAATGCCTACTAATAACTAGTCAAAATATAGTAGATGTTGTAATGAATGAATACACGCAAGACTGTTCATGAAGCCTGCGCCGCAACTCACACCATTTACATGCCCAAGCAATTTTCTAAACACATCATCAGCATGCTTAATTCCGATATTATATTTTGGCTTCTTGTTCCATATGATTCAGTGCCCACAACCTTTTTTCTAACATGTTTGTTTGTTTTTTTGTTTTTTTTTTTTCCCTTGCTGCAGGGATCGCTTTGTATTGTAATTATTTTAGTGGGGGTCATATCGTCAGTCGTTGGAACATATTCAGCCCTCTCTAAAATTATCCAGAATTTGAGCTGATGTTTCTGGGTAAATTCTTCAAACAGCATGAGATCTTGATTATGTACATTGGTTTTCGAAATCTCCGGATTTTCTGTTCCATTTCTTTGTTCCTTTGTTTAATTTTTTCAATTTTGAGTCAATTTAGGATTTCTGTCTCTCAATTTTCACATGACGTTTCATGAATTTTGCGTGATCTATATCTGTTTACTTAGAAGCAGGGTTCATTGTGTGAGCTCTTTCTTTCTTCGCTAAGACCCACTCTTCATTTACAAAAGGGCACCAATCCCCCAAAGAGAGGACATATGCCAAAACACAGGAGTTCAAATCTTATCACTGATCAAAAATAAATAAACAAGATAAAAGAGGACAAATTGGTTAGTAATATCAAGAGGCTTTTAGCAGTTTAATCATCAGTTCTTCATCACCACTCTGAAATGGGGGAACATTAGAAAACTGATTTTCTTTTTTAATTTGTTGGGGAATAATTAGAATTCACAAGCATAGCAGGTGCAACCCTTTAGCAAAGTGTAATTGTGAAAAAATAAAATAAAATAAAATAAAGGGTAATTAATTAAATTCGACATAATAGATTCAATTCCTGTTGTCACACATAGTTTCCCCAACATTACGATGCCACAATGCAAATGGTTTCTCAGGAAATATAATGCCAACTAATTTTTCAACAGACTGTTAATCAAATTCCACAAGTTACCGGGCATTGATTGATGAGCCCATTCAAAGCTAATATGGATTACAAATAATACAATAGCTAGGAAAAAATTTATTCTTGCTGAAAAGCATTTTTTGAAACGGGCCGTGAATTGGGCCTGGATAGACCAGGCTGAGGGATGCTGCCTAAGTAAGCCCAATGTTTGAAGGCTTAGACTGAATTCAGCTTAAGCCTAGATCCAGCCCAAGAGCTTCAACCCTATCCTAGACCACTATTTGGGAAGACATTGGCCTGATTTGGGCCGGTCTTGATTAGACAATGCACTTTGGTGGACAATTTTGGAGAGGTAAAACCTCTGGAAGTTAGAAGGAAGCTCCGAAAGGTTTTCCTTCATTTTGTTGAGCACTGAGATCAAAAGTTAAACCTTTTACAACCAGGAAAGCGGGACCTGATGGGTACCAATTTTTTTTTTCTTTCTTTTTTTTTTTTTTTTTTTTTTTGGTTTTTTAATATAGGATGAACAGCAGCCCATTCCAGGCCTTAAATAACCAAAAAAGGAAAAAAAAGTACAAGCATATCATAGGCTAACAAAACAATTTTTCGGGCCTAGATTAAATTGGCCTGATATTGTTGCCCATGCTGAACCCAAATCTTACCAAGGCTTGAAAGGGAATGGCTATTGCAACCCCCCAATCCACTAAGGCCCCCCCCCCCCACCCCCCCCCCCCCCCCCACATTTTTTAATTAGAAAAATTATTATACAAAATTACCAAAAAGGGTACCACCTCCCATCCCCTCTCCTGCACCCCTCTCCCACTGGCGACTCTCTCCGGCACCCCACCCCACCGACGACGGCGAGGCAAACGCACCCTTCTTCTTCTCTTCTTTCTTTTTTTTCTTTTTTTTTTTTCTTTCCTTTTCTTTTCCTTTTCTTCTCCTCTTCCCTCCCTCGGCAGCCCTCTTTTTTTTTTTCTTTCCTTTTCTTTCTCTTCCCTCCCGTCGGTAGCCCTCCTTGCCGGAAAAAATGGAGGTTTTGAAAAAAAAAAACCTCCCCCCATAGATCTGACCAGCAGAGGGCTAAAAATAAAAAAAAAGGGAGAGAGAAAGAAAGAAAGAAGAGGAGAAGAAGAGGAAGAACTTCCTTGCCAGAAAAAAGGGAGGTTTTGAAAAAAAAACCTCCCCCCACAGATCTGACATCCAAACCTCGTTCCCGCCGGTGATCTCTCACCTCTCCCTTCTCTGTTGGGCTCGATGGCCATAGCAGATCTAAGATCTTCGACCATGGCAGTGACTATGGGGTGCTCCGACGACGATGGTAGATCTGAGAAACTCATTTTTTCTGGTCATTTTTCTTGTGTATATATATATATATATATATATATATATATATATATATATATATATATTTTTTTTTTTTGGGTGAACTTGAGAATGCCCATCTACCGACAACAACATTGCAAGAGGACGTCACCGTCGCCGTCCTCGCCATCGCCCATCTTCGCCTTCCTTGCCATCGCCGAATCAGGACTGTTGTGCGGGGGAGTGGGGTGGGGTGGGGTGAGGTGGGTGAGAAGGGTTAGGATTATTTTAGTCTTTGAGAGGGGTGGGTGTGTAAATTTGGGGGGTTGGGAAATAAGCTCGGGGCAACTTAGAGGATTGGGGGGTTGCAATAGCCGCTCCCCGCTTGAAATTTGTTCCCAAGCTTAGCTGGGCCTTTTGTTTATTCTTACTCAGCCACCCCAAGAGTTGCCTAACAAGAGCACGTGGCCTAATTTGCAGTCCCCACTTTTAACAAATTTCTTTATATATCAATGCTGCCCTAAGCGTTCGGATTCAGTGTTGAGGCGTGAATTCTCAGCACCCATGGTAAGCCCCGAAGGTGCCGTGGTGGCAGGCACGTATTAGATAAAAACACTCTTCCAACACGGCACTTCCTTCTTTACCTTTTGCTTTTCTTTTTCTTCTTCTTCTTCTTTTCTTTTTATCATAATTTCTTTATTAACAACTCAATTTCTAAAAATAATATAGAAGAGTGCATTTTGATTTGTGTATATAACGCTACATGGTATAAAATAATTATACATAAAAATAAGTGTTTTATTAATGTGAAATCCACATACTGTATCATTTATCATGTCATAAGATTGAGTTTTGAAAATTTGTCGTGTCAATGTTTTTGTGACATATTATAATCATGTCACGTGTCCGTATTCCTACTTAAATGCTATCATGTAGGCTGTTGGCTTAACAAAATGTTAGAACTCTACCTCTTTGGACTAGGAGGTCTTCATTTCAACTCACATAGAATAAAGATGTTCATACCTATAAAACCCCCTCCCTGCAAAAACAAACCCCCCCCCCCCCCCAAAAAAAAAAAAAAAAAAAACCCCATATAAAGCGAATAGGGGTTAAAATGGTGTCCTCTTAAACAACTTTCAATATCCTTATTTCAAAATGGTCTTGTTATTTATTTATATATCTAAAACAATCATAAACATAGGTATATTTATTATTTAAGCAAAACTACCATCAACCTTGTCATCTATGTAGTGTCTCCCTCTTTGTAGTGGAGGTGTAATGGTTTTCCAATCCTCTAAATAACGAAGGTGTCGCTGAATTTTTCTGATTGGGTATCATTTTAAGTAAAAGTTATCTTGCACAATGAATCCATTCAATGGACTCATGGATGCAGGCAGCTATTTTTTTTTTTTTTGGTTTGAGAGAGGTGGGGCAGCAATGGGCAAAGTGGAGACTTATTGAATAACTATGACGATAATAATAAAATGTTGTGGTTGCATTGGGATTTTGGGAAGATTCGATAAGGCTTGGTGATTCATGGAGAGTTAGGGACCAGCTGGAGTGGTGACTAAACAAGCTCAGAAACATAGCATTTATTGCTGAGGATGTATTGGATGAATTATTATTATTATTATTATTACGACGATCTACGAGTTAAGGTAGAGTTACAAAATCCCAATTTGTCCGAATAGACAAGGGCAAATCGAATTCGAGATACTTAGGATTTTCTCTTGGTGTATAGAGATATAGCATCGTATCTCTCTAACGAAAAAGATCAAAAGACCAATAATTAAAAAAAGATCATAATTGTCACCACATAAAGTACTCTAAATCTACCACTTAGTTTGCACTTTTTAAGATTTTATGAAAAATATAAAAGAATTCTATGAAAACTAATTACATTGTTTAATAGAAAACATCATTTTGAACAACTTCATAGAAAAAAATTTGTCTAAAATATGTTGTTTAAATAAACCTTTTAACCATTTACAATCCTTGTTTCATTTTTATTTTTACAAAATGTTCCATCAGCCCTACCAATAGCAAAAAGACCAAACCAAAAATGATCTCATATTGAGAAAAGGACACAACGGTAATCCTGTCAAAAGCACTACTAGCAATAGCGCTTTTGGAAAGCCATGGACTAGCCAATCCCGATTTCCCGCACAAGCCATGTTAAAATGTGTAAATACATTTCTACTCATCTCCACCGATCATTCCTCCGAAACCAAATGCTTCGTTCCATCAATGGTCGAATCAAGAAGAGACTACACAAACCCTTCTGCCCCATCGATTCCATTCCCACCGGCCGAAGCTCAAGAAATTCATGAAACTCGGCGACAAAGACCGACCTCTTCCTCCGATTCCTCGCCGATTAATCTGCAGAGAGATCGCCATTGAGTTACGGGAATTGTCTTCTCTTGGCTCTCTGCCAATATAAGCGATTGTGGGATATTGAAATGCTTGCCATTATATTGAAAGAGTGGCAGCTACGATGCCTCTCACCCGATTGAAGCACTTGTCCCATTGGTGGGTTCTGTGAGAGTGTGAGGCTGCTTCATCCTTTCCCCAATGCTTTGAGGATATATCCCTCGACAAGTTGCAAAATACTCCATGGTTGGAACTAGTGCAGAATTGTTGTTGCGTTGAGGAAGTCCCAACACAAAACTATCAAGCTCCTTAAAGACCTCCAAGATTAGATATAATCAGTCTACATTTAGTGAAATAATAATGCAATGCCTTTACTCCTTTTTAATTGGATGATTATGATTCATAGGAAGTTCCATGGGTCCCCTCTTTAGGGGTATCGACGTATCGTACCTCAAATGGTAATCAGTCATATTTTGTGATGATTTGATTACATTTTATGATAACTCAAGTTATCATAAGATGTGATCAGTGAATTGTAATATGATCAAGTTACAACAAAATATGATCCGATACTATATGGAATACATTATCCCAATTCTTTTAGGGATATCATAGAATTCCCCCATGACTCATACAGACTTTGCTTTGCTAGGATGTCATGGTGACACAATCAAAATCATTCGGAAAAGCTTTCCTACTGCAAGGTTTGTCAAATTGTCTATTTTTGGCTTATATCGCTTTGTTCTAATGAGGTCACATTCTGTTGGCCTTTCTCTTCACAGAGCATTCTCTTTCAATGCCTTATTTGCTTATCCAAAAATATGATTATTTAAAGGTATTTGCTCAAAGTCATTAGATGTAATAATTATATAATCTATTAAGCTAGACGGGCTAAACATCTCAACGCATAGGCCTCTTTCTTACTTTCTTTCTTTTTCCTTTTTTTTGGGGGGGGGGGGGGGGGTTGGGCTCGTTACATTATGAGACATGGCTTGTTATTGAAAGAAGGAAAAATTCCACTTTGGTAAGGGTTTGAAGAGTCAGCAATAAGGTATAGGCCTTCTTAAGAGACATGGCTCGTTAGTAAAAGAAGAGAAAACTCCATGTTGGTGAGTGCTTTCCAAACTAATACCAAACAAAAGAAATTGACAACTATTTTGGATGAAGTTGATAGCAAAAGCATTAAAAATAATTATACGTTTAGTATCATTTCTTGTGTTTGTTTGGGAATTTTGAATTAGTGATAGATGGTATTTCTTTTTAAAAATTAAGAAAAAAAAATGTAATAATACACCAGCATTATAACTCATTGCTTGTATCTATCAATTCATTCCCATCCGATATAAAATTTACATGAATTTTTTTTTAAACAGTAAAAATACAGCTTAAGTAGCATGTCACCTCAATAATTTGTTGTTATGAAATACTGTCACGTAGATTATCTCAAGGGTTTCGACCTCTCTTTCCTTCTACGGTCCAGGAAGTCCTGTTTCACTGGCCTCTGAAGTCTGCCTATCCAATATGCAGGACCCACCACTCTCACCTCGTCCATCTAACATGCGCCGTACGTTCAATCCACCCTCTCTTCCTCAAACCCTCCGTCAAACGCCTTTTCAAAATCTCGCACGGTTTATACTTTCACAAACCCCTCACAAACAACTTCTTCTTCTACAGTTTACCTTCTCTGCAATATGTCCGACACGATACGTATCTCCCCACATCTCAACCCTCCAAACCCAAGAAACCTGTTTGATTCCTCACCCCAACTTTCTACAATTTCAAGACATTTCTCAATCCCGTCCTTGAAAACACCTTCTTTGGTTTCGTCGAGCAAATTTCATGCAATCGGAAGGAAAATTCTAAAACCAGCCGCTTGGAGCAAGGAAGGGCCTTTGCAGGGCCTCGATGACTCGCCCGTATCAGTCCAGCTTGAACCCATTTGCAGCGAGAGCCAATTCGATCGGATCATCGCCGAGGCTCAACAGCTCGAAGAACCGGTCATTATAGTTTGGTACGCATATGGGCATTCATGGGTTCATCTATTTTTGTTCAAATTAATGAGAATATTGGTATCGTTTGTTGATTTTTTAGCATTTCGGTTGATTGAATTTGTTTAAGGGAGGTGTTTTTGCTTTTTCTTGGGGGACGGGGGGATTATTTGGGATAATTAAGATGGGTTTGTTATTTCTTTTTGTGAGTTGTTTGAACATGAATCAAATTCTTTACCAATTTTAACTTTGCTAAGCTAGGGCCCATTGCCTATGCAATGGTAAAACCGTGGAAGTCTCAGGCTTAAAAGTGCGAAAGCGCATGTTTGTGTCTGGAGAGCGGTTACTCTGTATTAAAAAGGCAAATGTTGGGATTGTATCCAGCTCATCACTCCCAAGAGTCCACTTAGTGGGACCAACATTGGGTAATGACTTTTTAAATTTGCTTAGTTCAATCTTTATTTGTTGTCATATTTGTGTACTTAAGTATAGATTATGGAGTTATGGGGTGAACCCCACGAGCTCAACATCAACTTCCTCGTGTGTTGTTGAAGCATTTGTTATTAGAATATGGACTGCGGAATAACTGATTTTTTCAGCATAAGAGTGTGTTTATATGGTTTAAGGGTTGTATGCATTTTTTGGGCTCACATCTTTTTAATTATTTTAGAGGAAGGTTAAAAGCGACTTGGGTTTTTAAGTGAGGTTATTTGGACTTGTAGGATGGCAAGCTGGTGCAGAAAATGTATATATTTGAAACCCAAATTGGAGAAACTGGCAGCTGATTACTATCCAAGGTTAGATTGACTTCTAATTATCTGGAAGTGATTGAAAATCTATAAAAAAAAACTGTATTTGCTATTCATATCGTTGAGTTTTTTATTTGAGTCTCTGCGCACATTTGTTTACGGTTTACACATACTCTCGATTCTTCCTTCTTTGTTTTGATGTGGCAATGAGAGTTTCATTCGGTTAGTAGAAGTTCCTTGGATGAATCAATTTCAGTTAGTTTCCCACTAATGTGTGTTGCCAAATAGAAAAGCAAGGTGTTCTTGAAAGCTGTACGCTTGCTAAAACAGTCACTTTAGCCTTACCAACAGAAATAAAGTTTCAAACAGATGCATGCATACCCTGATGTATGCTTAAGATAGCTCCTAAAGTTGTTTCTCATCCTTCCGCTTTCTTAGAACCAGCAAAATTGAATTTGCATTATAGGTCCTTTGGTGACATTAGATGCATTGATCGAGAGTTCAGAATTGTCAAACCTATGCTCCAAAAGTGGCAATGATAGAGAGTACACCCATTAAAATATATTGTTAACTTCCTAATCGTGTGATAAGGGAGAGAATTGTTGTGGAATACCCTTAATTATTGTGGTTCCATAAATTTACTATAAAGCCAATATTTTTGTAATATCACCAAAAAATTTACCATTACGTATTTGAACATTTTTTTTTTCTTTTGCCTTTGGAAAAAAAAAAGGAGCATCCTGTAGGAATATCAAACCTTCTTTGTATCATATAAGTATGATCTGGAGCAAGAATGGATAAGCACTTTCCCATTGGAGGTATAAATGCGTGGAGTATTTCTGTAAAATTTTATTCACATTTAGGTTGTTGTAGATGTTCATGTTGCTTTCTCTTCCCCCCCCCCCCCCCCCCCCTTCTCTCTCTTTCTTGCTCTAAAGAGTTTCTCAATAGGTTTCTCTTTGGATTTCCCCATTATATCTATTTCGTGTTCTTCTATTCTCTGCAGACTGCATCCTATTTCAAGCACTATTTGCTGTTACCACGTTCCAAATTGGTATTGCGTCCAAAATTATTTTGGGGTGCTAAAATTACTCTCTCTCTCTCTCTCTCACACACACACACACACACACACAGAGTCACGCAAATTTCCTTTCATATATGATCATGGGAAAGCAAAAATGCAATTGTGAAGATGCATAGACAACTGAGATGCATCAGACATCACCTCTGTCATTGTATACCAAAAATGAAAAATGAAAAAGGAAAATAATTTAGAGCAAAGTGAAATCATCATCTGTTAGATGTACATTTACCTGTCTTTTATTTGTTGCTTTATTTTTCTATCTGATAAGGAATTCTTGAATAACATTACCTGTCTGTATCTAGTTAGTAGCTCTGCCTTGCTGTTTATTTCTTTTTCTTTTTTCCTTTTTGCTTTTCTTTGTAGGACTTCTCGTCCTCATTTGTATCTTTTTTCATTAATATAATTTTCCTTGTTCATTGCTGATCAAAAAAATAATAATGATAATAATAATAATTTATCTGTCTGTGTGCGAATGTGTAATATATTTAATTATTAATGGTATAGTCTGGCTGGTTGATTTAGTGGCTGAGAATAATTTTTTTGCTATATTTTGATGTAGATTGCGGTTTTATTGTGTTAATGTCAACACAGTTCCACACAAGCTTGTTGCTCATGCAGGAGTCACCGTAAGTCTCTCATGATGCTCCATATGTGTTACATCTTCTGATATTTGTGTTGCAACTTAAATTTCTTTTTCAAAAACTATCAGTACAAATAATGTTAGTTCCATACCCTGATAGTTTAACAATTGTATTATTCTATAAAGGAAAGCATTGTGAATCTATGGCAACCTGACTTGAAGTTGTGTTTGGGATTTTTTAAATGTGCCTTTTTATAGTCCTGCATAGCTACATAACATATTAAACTGTGATTAATTCGAGAAATTGTTGGTACTCTCTTCTGCCTACTTGTTATAAGGCTGTTCAACTTGGATGAGGTTTGGATAGATTTGGTTTGCTGTGGTTGATTCCACTTGATTTAATTACTTTTTTGGGATTGAAACACCCTCTCTCTCTCTCTCTCTCTCTATCTCTCTATTATTATTATTACTTGAATATATTTTTGTTAAACACTTCATTCGGTTGGCGAGGAAATAAATGAACTCTCTGTATTTGCTTAAGCAAATTAAAAATATAAAAATTTCACTTGTGAGGCTGATCTTTCTTTAACAAGATGATGCATGGAAACAACCTTGAGGGGTGGACTGAGTGGTCCAAGAACCTCTTCCCAAGCAAGAGGTCTTGGGTTCAACTCTCACCACTCGCCCTCAAGGCCACCCCGATAGACTTATGTCCTGTAATTGCCCCGTGCATTTGGGACTGGGGGACTGCATGTGCCCTGGGGATTAGTTGGGTGCGTAAGCATCCCAAGTAACCTCCTGATATATAAAAATAAATAAAAAAACAATGCATGGAAGCGATTTAATTATTTTTAAATATTCCACAATATTAAAAATTCAAAAATAACTTAAAGTCTTAAGTGAGTTGGTATTACTCTGGTTCAAGAAGTCAAACTAAACCTATACATTCTTGTCAAGTTTGGATAAGGTTACCCCTCGCAGTGTGCAAACAAAACGTTAATACCAACTTGAAGTGTTTAAATCTTTTACTTTTATGATGTAAGTGTTTAGAGGAATAATTCAAAAGAATTTGAATAATCTACACTGGCATGACCTTAGTAAACATTGTGATTCAAATAAGAGTGCCTTTTTTCTGAAACTTCAAGGAGATGTTGGCTTCTTTCAGGCTTCTCTGAGTCCAATATTACTCTTTTAAACTTTCAGTTAGATCTTTCGATGCCTCTGGAATGAATTTCTCATTGAGACACATTTTGTAACAAATCATTCTGACTATATGGTTGCAATTATTTTACATTAATCAATGGAACCTAAATAGTGAACTCTATATTGAAGTAGCGCTGCTGCAAATTTTGAATGCAGAGGTTCCATATAGGAGTTTAAAATAAATCATACTTGCTGCATGAGAGCATCTATCTTACTAGAAGCTCCTTCTTTGTACTTTGAACATTGTTTAGCATCCTCACAGTGACAAGTGTGAGTTTTATGGGAGGAAGACTAACAAATTTTGAGACACATACATGCAGATTGTGAGTAAGATAGGCAAGGATAGTTGTGAGACTCAAGAAAGTACATATGGCTAGAAGTGACTCAAATTGGGAGTGAAATTTTTGTTGATGTATCATCTATAGTATCTTTAACGTTAACTGAGTAACTTTAGCTTTAGAGGGTCTGTTCACCTGACAGGGATTAGTCTACCTGGGCCGAGCACTTGGGTTTCCCAAGACTAGTGGAGGAAAATTCTTGTCCTAGAGTATTGCAGCAATTTAGTTCCTCCATATAGTTATGGTTTAAGGGAAACTTATAGTTGTGGACTTAGTTCTGTTGAGTTTGTTCTTAGCAGAGAGAGAATGAGAGAGGGAGAGATAAAGTTATTTTGATGTAGTGTCTCTTACACTCCACTGTTTCAAGAAAACACAGCAAAAATCTGTTGCGTATCCATGAACATGGTTTCATTTCAGTCGTTCTGTCACGGGAGTTATTTGATCTTATTAATCCCATGGCATTGTGTTGCTTCATCTAAGGAATTATGATTGGCACTTGATTATTTCTTTTCATGTACGACGTATCTGAATGCGGGGTTCACTTAATCTGTGCAGAAGATGCCGACTATACAGGTTCGTTCTCTTGCAATTGGGTATCTTTGTGGTATTCATTATTTTTCTCCTCTCCCTAAGGTTGAAAATGATTGTGTAACAGCTGTGGAAGGATAGCAAGAAATTAGCTGAGGTGATTGGAGGCCACAAAGCATATTTGGTCGTTAATGAGGTTCGGGAAATGATTGAAAATGAAAGTACCGCATAATTTACAATTTATTGGGCATTTTCTGTTGGGGGGAAAAAAGAGGGGAAGGGGGTGTTTGACCGATGTCATTTTTTAGTTTTTCTTTTACAGTTTCATTAGTTATAAATCAAATATGTATTTTTTCCCCCATAAATACAAATATGCTGAGATTACAGTAAAGATAAATGAAAATTAGCATTTCTGTTTTGTTGCTTCCTTGGCATTAGCTTAGCATTATATATATAATAAATCTGCATTGTAATAATCTTTTCATTTGAAACAAGAGATGTGAGGAATCCTCCTAGATGGCCTTGCTACTGCTCCCACTAGTAATATAATGTGTTCTTGCTACTCATGCGTTCAGGTAGGATGTACTCTTTGCCTGAATGTAATTAAGTACGTGGAAATTGGTGGCCGGCATATTTATCGCTTGTTGATTAATTCATTTTTTTCTGAGAAAGGAATTTATGAAGAGATTTCTGTTGTTAAAATTACGAAAATTAGGTTAAAAGGTATTATAACACCCCTTTTTTTTTTTCTTAGTGTGGAAAATGCAAACGAAAGTTGCCACACTGAAAAAAATTAGTGTGCCTTGTTTTATGTTTAAGGTGCCATCCATTTACCATGAGTGTTGAAAGCCAGCGTTTTCCATCTGCCTCCTAATTGCCCTCGTAAATTTGATGGAAACATAGAGTTTTCTGGTCCTTAAATTGTCTGTTCCTTCTTTTTTTTTTTTTTTTTTTTTTGTTTGTTTGTTTGTTTTTTTTTCTTTTTTGGGGTACAATTGGAGTAGGGCTGCAATTTGGGTGGGTTGAGCCCGCCCAACCTGAATCCAACCCGGTCAATAGACGGGTTGGACAAATAGTTTTCATTCATTGGGTTGGGCTTGGGTTGAAAAATATCAACCCGATTTAAATTGGGTTGGGCTTGGGAAAGGGGTTGGTTAACCCGAACCCGACCTTTATAATATATAATTTTAAAAAAATATTTTTATATGCATTAAATATGACATCATATGGTTTTTAACTAGTGGTCATTTGGAGTGAACATGGGGGGCTTGTATGAGAAATTGTTAGAGGAAGATGTGTAATCGGCTGGAGAAAGATGTGCAGCTAGATCACCTTTTATTGTTTTTTCCTCTCTTTTTTTGGGGGGAGGGTGGGTGGGGGTGTTTAAAAGGGGAGCTTTATATAGACTGTTAGCCTTAACCTAGCATTTTGTAGCAATAAAATCTCATCTCTTAGCAAGAAAAAGAAAAAATTTGTAAAATCTACTAGAATCATGGGATTATAATCCATGTTTGACTTAAAAGACTTTTAAAATAAGTGTCCATGAATATCAATTTTTCTTATTTTTATAAGTTCGTCCTTATCATTTTGGCATCAAAGCACTCTGTCCCACTTCTCTCTTCTTTCCCCAATCCCCATCGTCTACTAACGAGTAACGCCGTTGATTTTATTGAAGCAGATTAATCAATTGAGTTTGGATGATTAAGATTTGTAGGCATATACAATAATGCATTTTTCTTTTATTGAAGTAGGTTTACTAAAGATGAAAAATAAAAAATGAAATTAATAAGCTAACCTGCACAACCCGACTTCAACCCGCTCAACCCATGCAACCCGTGCCCAACCTGGGTCCGCTCAACCCGAGCACGGATTGAGCCTGGGCTAGGAAAGTTCAACCCGAAGTATGGGTTGGGTTGGGCTTGGGTATGAGGATTTATACTTAGGGTTGAGCTTGGGTTGACCTCTCAACCCGCCCAACCCGCCTAAGTTGCAGCCCTAAATTGGAGGGGATTGAAATCCTAATCTATCCTTTACTCCATCATCCTTCACCATTAGGCTAACCCTATTGGCTTAGTCCTTAAAATCATCACTAATATGCTTTAGGAATTATAAACTTTGTTTTGATAATATTACTTGTGTCCATCTCTGTTCTGCAATACTTAAAATGAATGTTTTGGATCAAGGGTGCTAAGGGAGATGAAGTTGAGTCAGGTTTTAAATTTCACTATTGGATATTTGGGTTTGTCTCCTTTTTGATCCCTCTTGAGCTCATCACCAGTCGATTTTATCCTAGACATTAATCAATGGAGTGTGGGTGTAGCATTAACCTCTTTTCCTATTTTATTGGCCTCATTTTTTTTTTCCTTTTTTTAGGATGTTTTAAAATCATAGTCTTAGTTAAAAAGTCAATGATTCTTTTGATTTGATTTCCTTAAATATGGATATTTTATATTTTTCCAATATTTGTACACTTGAGAACAAAATTAGAATTTTAAAATACGCATGCATGTTGATGTAAAAGCATTTAATAAATTTATAGATTTTCCTAAAAAAGTGTGATTTTCAGAAGGGATAGTCCGAAATTAAAAACCGAGAGAACATCATATTGGCACGGAAAAAAGGGGGTGGGGGGAGGTTTCCAAAGTCTAATTAAAATCAAATGAAAAAACTCACCATCATAAATAATCAATATAACATTTGATTCACTAATTGAAATATCAAATGGTTGGTGAGTGAGTCTTCGATGTAACTGTGACACGGCCACCTGATGTCATGGGTCAATAAGAGAAAAACAAAATCAAATTGTGAAATTGAAAAATATTTTGACAATCCTACAAACTTTCTTTCACTTTCATTGGTTTGTTACACCACATGTCCACATTAACTTATGTCCCAATTACATACAGGTTTCTCTGCATCCTAACATGACAATACGTCAACCATCAATCAATGATTCTTGGGCAATAGGAAATTAATTGTCTTGCCGGCCGGTCCAAATACGAGTAGGGCTATTATGAGGGCAACCTCATTGTCTTGCTTATAAGGTCCTTGTATTTTTTTCCTTCTTCTTTGAGCACAGTTATGGCTATAAGCTCTTTCACTAAATAACACAACATTATTACATTAAAATGGATGCACACACCATGGCACTATGTTGAGAATCTATGGTCGATTGGATTGGTGAGCAATCATTCAAAAAAAAAAAAAAAAAAAAAACCTATAATTTTATTACACACTCAGTTCAAGTTCCAGAGGAGACATTAGTTGACATAATAAAAGAAATACAACGCAAAACCTTGATTAGCATGTGTGCACAATTACTAGAAATTTGTTCATGAAATCCTTGAGGAACCTAGCTTGATGTAGACTTTTATTAAAGGCCTGTTTGGTTGTTCAATTCAAAATTAAACAATTCAAAATTTTTTACATAATATTAAAGGTTCAATCTATTATCTTGAATTAACAAATTCAAGAAAATGATAGTCATCATCACTTATAAGAGTACAAGTTTAAAATAGTAGCATTTCATAAATTTCTTAAAATTGATTTTACAACATTTAAATATAGTGATAACTTTAACATTTTAAAATATTTTAATCCAAGGTGATGGAATTATGCTTTCAACCCTATGTAAAATTTCTTGCACTATTTTTAATTTCAAATTGGACAACCAAACAACCCTAAGTAATGGGGCTTGCATGTTGTAATTTATGTCATGATTTTCATATACAAGAAGAGCTTATTGAAGCTTATGAAAAAAGGACCATCAATCCTTTTAGCCTAACTGTAATGTGATATTTAATCCCCTCTTATAATACAAGGGAAAAATCATGGATTCAGCTCTTTGAACCTTGGGATGGGGTCAACGTTCCTTAAATCCTATTGGCATGCTTCATCCCAATAGAAGTATCTCATTTATAAAAGACTTTGTTTCTATTCCGCGTTGGTGCATGTTTGTATTTTCCTATTATCTAGCCAAAACAAGAAAACAAAACCCCTTGGGATAGGAAGGGGTTACTCCCAACTTAGACCTAAAGTGTAGTTCAAGGATTTTTCTGTACTTCTCTCAAGACTTTAAAAGAAGAAAAAAGAAAAGAAAAGAGAGAGAAAGAAAACGACCAGGCTTGTGGCCTAGTGATAATGGGTGAATATGGGCGGATTTGGGTATTTTTAGGTTTAGGAGTTGGTTCTCTTTCTTCAAAAACATCTAATACAATTATAGTAATAGGCATAGATGAATCTAGAAAGTATTTGTATTTACTATCTACCTTTCCATAATAGCACGAAATTTCCTTTTCCTATACAATTTTCAAACCTTCCCAAACATAAAAAACCACTTTCAATTTTTGGTCACCCTTTCCCCAACTTTCCCAATATTAATGCCCGCGGCCCACAGCCCCAAACACACACCCGCCCACCATATAAACAGCGAATACCCCCTCAGACCTTATTTTCCCACCATTACACCCATGCACGTAAACTCCATCACAGATCATCCACCGTCCATTCTCCATCGACCGTCCCCTATTTTCCCCCACACCTCCCCTCACGCGTCTCACCCTCACCCCCTTTTCCCCCCTTTCTCTCTCTCCTCGCTGAGGCTTTCTTTCTCTCTCTAAGCGACCGTTTCAGGAAAAAAATCCCCACGCTCTCGCAATCTCATCCTCTTCGTTCGCTCTGTATTTATCGCCCCAATCTCCCATAGAATTTCTGAGTTTCGTTCACAGAATCACGCGTTGATTTCAAGCTCCTCTTTCCTTCGTAAGTCCCACGCCCTCTCATTCTCTCTGCAACTTTCCAAAATTCATACTCCCCTATATATTATATATTATGTATATGTATATGAATTCTTTCAATATTTGAATGTTTTTGGATGTCTAAATTAATGATTTTGTGGTGCTTCAGTTCATGGAGGTTATTTCTTTTTGTAATTTGCTCGTATTGATGTGAAGATTCGTGTAAAAGGTATGGTTGTATTATGCTCTGTTTGGTTGCCGAGAAAAAGTTAGAAAAGATTAGGGAAAATCGAAATATTGAATCTTATGTGTTTCCTAGTTTGGGCCCCATAAAAATTTCCGTGAAAAAAAAAAAAAAAAAATACTCTACTATGCCCAATTTCACTATTTTGGCTTAATTTAAGTGAGGTTTCAATCTTGAAGCCATTACACAAATCCTAAGATTCAAAAATTTGTGCTATTTTCTTTTATTTTCCTAAGCTTTCTCAGCAAGCAAATATAGGGTTAGGGCCTTAAATTTTGTTATTTTTCTCCCCTTTTTTTAGTTGTTTTGATTTGGTTCTCTTTTGGTAAATCAGGGTTTTTGAGATGGTCACCGGGAGTAAGATGGATATGGTTTCCGATATGAACCTACAGATGACCCTGGATGACGGTTTGCGAGGATTAAATGGGAATTTAGGAGATAGTTTGCACAGTGAACTGTTGAGGTTGCGTGAGCAACGTAATCGAGACATTATGGATCGAGAGAGGGATTTGAACATATATAGGAGCGGCAGTGCTCCGCCCACAGTCGAGGGATCATTGAGTGCCGTTGGCAGTCTGTTTAGGAACTCAGATTTTAGAGAGATTAATAATAGTACTAGCAATAATATTAATGGGGTTTTGTCGGAAGATGAGATTCGCTCACACCCTTCATATCTTTCCTATTATTATTCACATGACAATATCAATCCTAGACTTCCCCCGCCGTTGCTGTCGAAAGAGGATTGGCGTGTAGCGCAAAGGTTTCAGGCAGGCACGTCTTCCTTTGGGGGAATGAGCGATTGGAGGAAGAAGAATTTGTTTGATGATAGTGGTAACAGTTCATCGCTGTTCTCAATGCAGCCTGGAGTTTCTTCACAGAAGGCAGAAAATGAATTGATCGAATTGAGGAAGGCCACCAGAAGGGATATTTCACGGCAAACTTCCACGGAATGGCTTGACAGAAGCTCAGATGGTTTGATTGGATTGGCTGGCACAGGGCTTGGTGCTAGGCGGAAGAGTTTTGCTGACATTCTTCAGGTGATTCATCCATCCCAAAACTAATTTTGTAATTTGTATTGTTGTTGTAGTTTTGTATGATAGATTGATTGTCAAATACTCCGTATATTGTTTACCTGGTATTGGGATTATCGTTAAGGTTTTTAACTTTTTTATTATTATTATTATTATTATTATGATTATTCTTTTGGTAAACTGGATATAAAGATAAATTAAGCAGAAGAGTTAATACATCACAAGGGTATGAAAACCCTTTGGCATTAGCATCAAGCTGTTCAAACATCCAAATAGGTGGAGCATCAAAACAGTACAAATAAAACCAAAAATTGCTCCTTTCCTTGCTATGATATCAGCACTCTTGTTGGACTCACGATAGCAATGCTTGAGATGGACTTCCTCGGACTTGTCCATTAGGCACCTGCAATCACAAACAATGACTTGTGGATAAGCATCCAAAATCTGGTTTGTGACAAGTGCAACAGCTGCACTATCATCCATATCCACCTGTAATTTCCTTATGTTACAGATTAAGGCGAGTTCCAACCCATCCCGTAGACCCCAAAGCTCAGCCTCATTGCTAGAAGCAATACCAAGCTTGCGGGTGTACCTTTTGATCCATTGTCCCATGTGATCCTGTATCAAACCTCCAGCGCTAGCTTCTCTAGGGTTCCCCAAGGAGGAACCATCAGTGTTTAAATGTAGAAAGGTGTGGCGGGAGGTTTCCATTTGACCATAATTTTCTTAGTTGAACTTGGGGATTTGAATTAACCAGAAATGTGGAAGTATTTGGTGGCTTTCATGAGCATGGCATCACAATTATCCCTAGGTAGAATCAAATTTTGCTCAAAAACAAATTTGTTTCTATTGTTCCATAAGGCCCAACAAGCAAAAGGAAAAATGACTGCAAAAGGATTCTGTCCCAGCCTTAGGCTGTTCTTACATAATGTATGAAGGAGAATCCATGTATCAAGAGGCATCCTTGTATTGAACTTTTTATTGTTGATGTGTTTTTATATCCCTTATGTATATTACTATATTTTGAAATGTTTCATTACAAACTCCCCTTTTTTAAGTAAAAATTATTTTAAATGAGTTATAATTCTTTCATTTGTTAAATGTTAGTTTTGATGACTACCAGCTAAAGTTTTAATTGCTCTGGTTTTCTTGTTGAATCATAATGCCAAATGTAATTATTATATAATATATGAAATTTAAGGAGTTTTCAGGATGGGGATGAGGATTTTTCATGGTTTTCAAGAATCATTAATATTGTTGAGTCCATTGATGTTTTTATTTTTCTATTTTCCTTTTTTGGCCTCTTAGTTTATTTCTACAACTCTAAATTCTACAGTGCGTATGTGTCGTGACTTAAGAGTAGATATGACTTGATGTCATGTTGATATCTTCCATCCTAAAGGCTTGTTGAGACAGTTTTTCATTCTTGTTGCCATCACGAGTAGGTTTGACATGTTCTGTGAACTATTTTCTTCTTTCCTTTATTTATTTATTTATTTCATTCCCCCTTGTCCCTCTCTCTCACTCTCTGTGTGTGTCTTAATTTTGTAATGAACAATAATAAGTAGTTAACATATGCTTATTGCACATGGAAAGCTTACAAATCAAAACCAATAACAATGCCTTCGATGTATAGCAAATATTATAAGATTTAATGCAAGGATCCTAAGATTTATCATTTAATTTATTTAGATTGTAGATTTGAACTAATTATGGAAATGCGTCTGACCACTTTAGGTGATTAAACTTATATCATTGAGAATTGAGAAATCAAAGATTCACCGTAAGATATGTAGACCAGTTATATATATATATATAAATTTAGTAACTTTTTTTTTTTTGATAAATAACAATTGTATTAATCAAAGAGATAAATACATATAAATGTAGTAACTTGTTGGTTTGTGAAAATTGGATTTGTGATAACCAGTTTTTGATGGAGTTTTTTTATTTGTTTTTGATCAGCAACGAAGAGGATAATGTTGTTAAGGGGCAAGCTATTGCCACCACAAAATTTCCTAGGCACCCCCCACTTGTTTTAAAATTTCAAAGTTTTATGAAGAATATAAAAGGTTTTCACGAAAAGTAGCCACGATGTCCACTAGAAAACATCGTTTTGAATGACTCTATAGAAAAAAGTTTACCCAAAACTTGTTGTTCAAGTGGACTTTTTGGCATTTACAATTTTTGTTTCATTTTTACAAAAATTTTCATGAAAAATGATAAAAAAGTCCACTTAAATGACAGATTTTGAGAAAATTTTCTTCTACAAAGTTGTTTAAAATGGTGTTTTTTAGTGGACCGCATGATTAGTTTTTGTGAAAACCTTTTATATTTTTCGTAAAACCTTGAAAATTTTAAATTAGTTGGGGGTGCTTAGAAAATTTTGTGGTGGCAATAGCCACCTCCTATTATTAATAGAAGGGAAAAGTACAGAAGAGGATGACAAGTCCTACAAAGCAGAGTAAGAAAAGAAAGTGACAAACATAAAACGTCACTCTAGGCCACAAACCGTCGTCCAATCACAAGATATATAAGAAATAAAGACGAATTGATGGAGGTTTGATATGCCAACAAAACCTCATCAGCTTTATGATTTTTTATTTTAAAATTTTTTTTACTCCAAAGAAGAATGATCATGAGAATTATGAAGAGGGTTTAGGGTTCATCTATTTTGGCTGAGGGTAACTATGGTACATGGACTTGGGTAAGTGTGTTGGGTGTGGCTGTGTGGGTATGTGTCCTAGTGTCAAATTCGTCGACTTTTTATAGATTTTTTTACTATTTTGAACTGTCCAATAGGAGTAGCCACACCCATGTCACGCTTGTCCGACACAGGTACTTCACACATTATGAAGTGTCCATGTAACATAGGAAGATGATGCCATTTGTATAGGAGAGTGATTGAGACAAGAGTTACCCTTTGGCTACCATAGTGGAGATGCTGGATAGAAAGTTTGGAGACAAGTTGGAAGAAATAGGCAAGTAATGTGCAGTGGAAGTGTGACACAGGCGATATCTAGGTGACAAGGTTCAATCTACCTCCATAAAGCCTTTCTTATGCACTAATGTTATCTTTTGATAAACTGCACTCAAGTTCTTATTTCATTTAAATATGTAATTAATATGAGTTAGATACAACGTTGCATCTTTCTTCTTAAATTATGTGTGCTTCCTACTTCTATGCACTAAAGCTATAACAAGGAATCAAGTACATGAGAGAGAGAATAATAAATAAAAAGAACTAACAGCCCAATTTAAGTCTGGGACTCTTGGTTTCACATTTATAAGATGCCAAGTTGATACTGAAAATTTACTATCCTTTGTTTTTCGTGCAATAAATAATGATATTATGCGCCCCACCTTGAAAGTTCATGTATTTATATTCATTTTTCAGTTTAAACTGTTCTACATGGTGAATAGTGATTATTGGAAACAGAGGATTGGAACCAAGTAGTTAGTAGATCCTACCTAAGAAATATACATGGTTAAATGTTAGGTGATCATATAATTATAGACAAACAAAAACTTTTTTTTACATTAAATGCTTTAAACTTTCTAGGGAGTTCTTGGAAAATTTTATTAATTAAATGGTTTGAGCGTTTGATCATGTTGATTCTTGGCCTACATGATTTAGTGGTAAAGATTGTTTAGTTCTGGACTTCTAGGTCACGCCACTTCATATGTTCTGCATAACCAATCAGAGTGCTTAAAGAACCGTGTAATAAAAAAACATATTCCCTCTGTCCCATTTTATTTGATCATCTTTCCATTTTGGGATGTCCCAAAATAGTTGATCACTTTCAAAATTCAAAGCCAATTATTATCTTACTTTCCCAAGATACCCATTACCATATTCAAAATTACCATTATTATATCAGCTATCACATCAAGTGGCATTCCATCATAGGAGGGTAGAATTGGAAAGTTAAAAAAAAAAATGGATGACATGGCAATGCATTAAATGCAATACCTTAATATGTGTGTGTAGTCAAAGTGATCAAATAAAATGGGACAGAGGGAGTATTATCGAACCACCTGATCATCTGTTGCCTTGTTCCCTGGGCGATTCCAAGGCATCACTAGTCGTTGCCTAGCTACCAGCACTTGCGTAGGGCATGGGGTGGTTGGGGATCAGCTAGGGAAGGCAACACCTAGGCGTTCCTCTAGGTGATACCTTAACTATTTTATTAATGTCTTATGGTGCAATGGTTCCATCTTTAGACTCCAAAAGGACCTCTTTTTTTTCTTTTTTTTTAGTTTTTATAAGGCAGACTCCAAAAGGGACTTTTAAACTATTGGTGAGCTCTAAAATGGCTTGGAGGAAATTGATCAGTGTCAAAGTTTGTGGAAAATTGCCACATTCCACAAATTTGAGTTGGGAATAAAGCCCCTAATAGCGGGAGATTATTGCGTTCTTGGCTGAGTTGTGGTATTGCGTGTTGTTATTGAGGTAAAACTCTATGTTCTGGTTATAAGTACCCACTTTGGTAGCGAAGATAAAAATGTTGAAATATAACTTTCAAAACATTTCAAGAGTCTTTGTTTTTGAAGAGACTGAAATCAAAATTTGTAGAGTATTTTGAACCTCAAAATTTGCTTTCTTTCTTTCTTTCTTTCTTTCTTTTTTTTTTTTTTTTTTTTTTTTTTTTTTTTTTCAACCATGAATTAGGAATGAGTCCAGAAGTGGGTTTGGGGCTAGAGGTGAGAGAGAACTTGCCCTTAGAACGGTCAGAGTTTTGAAGCTTGAAGGAAGTGTCCAAGAAAAGAAGATTATTATTAATGTTGTTGATGGTGGTGGTTGGTATCATTGCTATCGTTTAGAATGCCCAATATGGTGTGCAAGCTGCTTTATTTAGCCTTTTTTCGAGGTTCCAACATGGTGGCTTCTTCTATAATCCTCATTGTTTTAAATTATGATTCTTGAAGACAATGTTGGTGTTACTGTCAATACATTATGGAAAATTTAATTTGATTTGATTTGAGCTTGCATAACCATTTAAGATAAATGATACCTATTCGATCTTGTTGTCTCTTATATGGCTATCCTCTTACAATGATG
Source organism: Liquidambar formosana (assembly GCA_039720395.1). Lineage (NCBI taxonomy): Eukaryota > Viridiplantae > Streptophyta > Magnoliopsida > Saxifragales > Altingiaceae > Liquidambar > Liquidambar formosana. The sequence continues at coordinate 31,871,522 of CM077825.1, forward strand.
AATGATGTCATATGTGTTGCAGGAAGGTCTTGACCGACCTGCTTACTTATCAGGTCATCTTTCACGCCCTTCCAGTCGTAATGCTTTTGGAGATAATGTGGATACAATGGGAATCTCAGATCCCCAGCGAGCAGATTTATGTAGTGGATTGGAATCCATAGAGGGCATACATTCTGGAGCATCCACCCCTGGTGTGATTAGAGGCCAAAGCCCTGGAACAACGGTTTCTCATTCTTTTGCATCTGCTGTGGGCTCATCTCTGTCAAGGAGTACAACCCCTGAACCTCAGCTGGTTGGGAGGTCCCCCGCTTCTGGTCTTCCTCCTGTGGGCAGCCGACTGTTCCCTATTGAGAAGAAAAATATTGTTGGCTCTAATGTCCAAAATGGTCTTTCCCCTGGGATGACTGAGCTTGCTGATATTGCAGCTTCATTATCTGGAGTAAGTCTTTCAAAGAATAGACAAGTAGATGAAGATAGTCATGTACAGTCTCAGCTCCATCTGGAATATGATAATCAGCCTGATTTTTTGTTCGGTATGCCAAATGGCCATAACCATAGTCTGCAGCAGCAACTCATTGACAAGTCCAAAGCTATTAACTATATTGATTTATCTAGGGAGAATGGATTTGTAGCAGACCTTAATGCTTCTAATATAAGTTTTGATGGGCAAGTGAACGTTCCCAAACGGACATCTTCTTCTGCCAATCTGTATTCAAAAGTGAATTCTTCAGGGTTTACAAGTTTAGAAGAATCGAATGTTCATTACCAAAATGCCAATATCCCAAGTATGGAATTTATAGGCCATGTGCCTAGTGGGTATTCTGTAAATCAGAAGCTGAATCCAATGATTAATGATCATCTTGATACAGGTCATTCAAGTTGTTTCTTCTTGAATATATAATATCTATATCTATATATCTATAAATCTATATATCTATCTATATATATATATATACAATTCTTTTTTTCCCTAAATTTTTTATTGTCACAGAACTTTGGTTGGATTATTTGGTGTTTGACACTATATTTCTTTTAGGTTCAGTTTTATCTGGTAGCAGAGAAGGACGGAGTTTGAATAGAAGTGGGAATCAAGTAGGGCCCGACCTTCATTCACAAGTTGTGGATCCACGATTTGTTCAGTATTTGCAAAGAAATTCTGATTATGCAACACGTACTGTGGCTAGCCCAAGTGATCCTTTGTCTGTTAGGAATTACCTTGGCACTTCCAATGGAGATCTCCTGGGACTTCAGAAAGCTTACCTTGAGGCATTGCTTGCTCAGCAGAAACAACAATACGAGTTGCCACTTTTAGATAAATCTGGTGGTTTGAATAATGGATACTATGCATCATATGGTCTTGGCGTGCCCTATCCAGGGAACGCAATGGCAAATTCTGTGCTTCCTTCTGTTGGATTGGGAAGTCCAATGTTTCAGAACGAGCGAACCTCACGTTTTGCTGCTATGATGAGAAGTTCAAGTGGAGGATCTATTGGGTCGTGGCACTCGGATGTTGGCAGTAACATGGAAGGAAGATTTGCATCATCCTTATTGGAAGAGTTTAAGAACAACAAGACCAGGTCTTTTGAACTTTCAGATATTGTTGATCATGTAGTCGAATTCAGGTATTCTTTGATGTGCCCTCTTTGGTGTTCTGTTGTACTTTTGCAAACCCAGCTAGAGGCCTCAGTTCTTTATATCCTGTTCTGTTATGTAGTACGGATCAGTATGGGAGTCGCTTTATCCAGCAGAAGCTAGAAACTGCCACGGAGGAAGAGAAGACCCAGATATTCCCTGAGATTCTTCCTCATGCTCGTACCTTGATGACCGATGTCTTTGGGAATTATGTCATACAGAAAGTACATACCTTTTTATCCAAAAAAAAAAAAAAAAAAAAGTCAAGAAATATCATATTTATACGTTCTTTCTCTTTCTTTCTTTTTTTTTTGGTGGCTAAATTATTTATACATTTTAGTTATCACTTAGGTTGTTGAACTTGATTTTGCAGTTTTTTGAGCATGGGACAGTAAGTCAAAGAAAGGAGTTAGCCAACCAACTTACTGGTCATGTTTTGGCTCTGAGTCTTCAAATGTATGGTTGCAGAGTAATTCAAAAGGTGCTTTCCTGATCTTTGTTTTTAATCTTCTATTCTTAAATTTTTTCAGCACATGCTCTGATCTGCTTGAAGTTTGCATAAATTTGACATGAACTTATCATTTTCGTGTTAAAGAACTCTGTGTACTATAGCTCACTATTTGTTGTATTCTTTTGTGTACTTTAGCTCACTATATACTCCAATAATAGTAGAAATCTGCTTCTAGTTTTTAGCTCTGTGTACTATATGCTCTTTTTTTTTTTTAGTTAAATCCTTGCCCATCTATTTGATAATCATAAAATCTATCAACTCATGGATGGTCAAGGCATACCTGACCAGAGAATGCAAAATTGAGGGTTCATAACTTGGGTAGCAATTTCTGAAGCAGAGATTTTAGCAGTGGGATAATTTTCTTAAGATTGATTCTTTTTGTCCCAAGAAGAAGAAGAAGATAGCAAGTGCCCATCCGATAAGCTTCTTTATTTGTATATCCCTCTTTTGTAAATAATAAAATGCTAACAGGAGTTACATGACGGCACAAGCAGAGATATGCAGCATTCTCTGAGACTATTAGATTTTAAAACACTAGACTATCAGATCAGATCAGAATTTGGTTAAAATCTCAAGGGGAGGGATTTGCATATACCCTGCTCTGGCCCAAATCCAATCTGTTTCCCTGCTTGTAAATTTATCATAAACGTGGGTTTATGGTGAAAACTGTCACTGTCACTCAATGGTAAGACGTGAACCTTACAATGGACTGTAATATAATTTGCGTTACAAGCTAGTTAGCCAGCATCTTACTATAGGGTTTTTTTTTTTCTTCTTTTTGATAAGAAATCTTACTATAGGTTTTCCATCATATCAATCTACAGAGTGATCCCAACACAATACCATGCTATAGAACTATTTCTTGCATATTCTTCCATCCCACTTTACATATGGAAAGAATTCATACCTTGTTAGAGATATCACTGAATTGTCCGTTTCCCAGTGTTCATAGTAAAACCATCTCCCTGCCCTGCTTCTAATTTTATACGACGTCATTGCCTTTTTACTCATCACCAAATAAGTGCTAGATCTTGGTTTGACATATGTTAATACTTATTAGCATCAATAAGGTATTCTTACAGGATCAGTTGTATGAACACTAATTTCATTAATAAGAGGCTTGACCCACATCATCTCATGTGCAATATGAACCATTGGTCTATAGCCTGCCTCAGTGATCAGCATGACCTTTTCACATTATTCTGTTTCCACTTCTCCAACTGTATCAAATGGGTTTTCCTAGGAGAATTTAATAGCTTAGCAGTAGTAGTTGAATAAGAAGCTAGTTATGTTCCCATCTGATTGAAGAAGCAGTCAGTTATGTTCTCATGTGATTGATTAGCTTCAGGTACAGGGTTAGGAATATGATGAAATGAGGACGTTTTTGACCCTTTTCACATATTCAAACACTAGTATGCATGGCAATTTATTCAATCTCTTGTCCTTGTTCGGCCACTAGAATTCTTGGACTTTTGTTTTGACTGATGACTAAATATGTACATATATATACTTTTAAAGCTTGTAATTTCGGATTGTTGATCCCACCAGAGAGAGAAGAGGGAGAGAGATACCCCCCAACCCCCTCTCAAGCATGCACACACAAAAACCCAATGTTTCAGCGTACTCTACCCAAGGAAAAAAATGGAACAATTATCATATCCTATGAAAATTTGTTAAGCATAGTTGCAGATGAAGTAATTAAGTATAATGATGTAAGAGGAAGTTAAGTATTTTTATAAATTGAAAGTATCTTTTCAATATAGAAAGGTTTTAAATGCTATAGTTTGTGCCACAGGCCTTGGAAGTGGTTGATGTGGATCAGAAAACTCAAATGGTTGCAGAGCTCGATGGTTCGGTGATTAAATGTGTTCGTGATCAGAATGGTAATCATGTTATCCAGAAGTGTATCGAGTGTGTCCCTCAAGATCAGATTCAATTTATTATCTCGGCTTTTTATGGGCAAGTTGTGGCACTTTCCACTCATCCTTATGGATGCCGTGTCATTCAGGTTTGGTGGTTTTTCCTTCATTATCTCCTAGTGAGTGTTGTATACCATCCACTGAATTACTTCTTTTGATGCAAACAGAGGGTCCTGGAGCACTGTGACGATTTGACTACACAACAAATTATCATGGATGAAATCATGCAGTCCGTGTGTACTTTGGCACAAGACCAATATGGGAATTATGTTATTCAGGTATTCAATTTTCCTATCAAAATATATCTGGTACATTTGTCATACATGCACTGTCCTTGAGCAGTGAGTTTTCTATCAACTTCCAGAAAAATGTGATGGAATTTGGATTTTCTTTTGTTAGTGTTTTGCTGGCTTGTTCATTTCTCTTGATTGATGGATTGCTGCCTTGAACATGGAATTTCTCTTTACTGTGAGGAAAAGAAAAAAAATTATTATGGGAACTATGGTTTGTATTGTTTCTTGTTTTGTTTGTTTTTGTTTTTTCATGTTGAATGTCTTTCTTAGGGTAATTATTAGGTCGTGGGTTGGTAATGTTGGCTCTCATTTTTTTTTTTTTTCCTTCTAAATAATAAAGACATATCAGTACAGTCGGGGGGCAGAGCCAGGACTTTGTCTAAGTAAGGGCAGCTCTTTTTTTTTTTTTTTTTTGGGTTACATTTGTGGGGAGTCCAACCCTAGACCTACCACTAACCCAAATGCCTACACACCCTGGTACCGTACCACTACTAAGCCACAAGGGCCAGTTGTCTCTTTACTTATCGGTTGTAATTCTCGGGGTAGCTCAATTATGTTTTCCTTTTCTCTATATTGAAAAGTAATACATTACATAACACTTGATTATTAGAAAAAAAGGGCATAACAGTATAACAAGTAATATCACTTGAGGAAGGGCATAACGGTATAAATACTGCCACTTGATCAAAAAAAGAAAAAGGGCATACACTACCATTATCTTACAATCATTTCATCAAACACCTGCAACTCGGTAACTTTACCAACAAACCAACACTGCCATCAAAAGCTCCACAACTGCCAGCCACAATTATCATCAATCTTGCCACCTTCCCCACCCATCTTATGGTATAATTCCATCTAAACCATGATAAATTACGATGAACCATCAGATCCAACATATGCATATGAGGGCATGTGCGCCCACACATATATGTATATATAAAATCCATTCTTGAAGAGGAAACCAACTCAAATCGGGAAACATTAGATTTAGAAAAACCCAAAATAAAGATGAACCAACATTCTTTGCACCTTAAAAGATGATGAGAGTGTGTGATCTTCACGTCAGAATATTGTTCAGTTGCCCCAAGAGCTCTCAGCTTTGGAGATTCAGTCAGCAATAGATCACATCTTTGCAGAGTCTTTGCCCTTCAGAACATTGTCCCAACATCTTCAAAACATTGTCCCAACTCCCAAGAACTCTCACATGATGCAAATTCTTTTACTTTTTGAAAGAATCCCAATGCTTCTTGAAAATATAGAGTGGCCCAAAGTCCTTTTACAAATAACATGATAGGGGCAATTTTAGAAAATATTGAAAATTTAAAATTTTTTTAATTGACCTCAAAATTTGTCATAATTTCTGGGGGGGATACCTGCCCCCTTTGCTCATCCTGCCTGAGTCCAGTTCACATGCTAGGTTATTGACATTGCAGGGTGACTGGCCATCTCAAAAATGATGTCCTTTCAATTGGAAAAATGATATGTGACCAGATAGCCTGGAAAACAGTAAGAACAAGCAACATATCATCCCTACAAGACCACAAAATATCATAAATGCATAAACCATAATATTCCTGATACCACTTCAATCCATGATAGTAGAAGAAAATTCTTTAGCAGTTTGCAATTATCATTTCTGTCGTTCTAGCAAGCCAATGATGTTTTTAATTCTAAGTTTGAATAATGAATGAAGCTTAGGAGCATATTCGAAAATTTAAAATGAGAGGATTGGACTGGATAGAGTTGTTTACAAGTCCTACTGGTCACTACCCATCGAATTCTCATATGAGAGAGGTTTCCTTAGCTGAATGAGTGAAAAGGGAGAGATTAAGTTAAGGAGCATACACATCACCCATGCCACCATACTTATGTTTTATGGTACTTGAAGTTGGATAGGGAGCACAATTTAGTTTTTGTTTTTGTTTTCCATTTATCTTGTGCTTACATCCTATGGCAGCATGCCCATCCTAAAATGTTCATTAGTGTAAAACCACTTTGAAAAGCTTCTGTCCACAAATGAGCAGGTCTTGTAAATTTGTAATCCAAGAGAAACTACAATTTATGTCTCCTACAGTCCTACTCTCTGGAGATATCCAGTACTCGTCTCAAAAGATTTGAGAAATTCAGTGAACCTCTTAATTACTCATTTTGCTTGTAAAGTTAGCCTTATTATAGTCAAGGAGGATGTGCTTTTACCTCTCAGGAATTCTTAAAGTTCTTATTAGAAATTTGGCCTAGTTTTCTGCTTCCACAAAACATATAAATGCTTATTAGAAGAAATTATATATCTTGGAGATTCTAAAGTGGCAATTGATGATCTCAAAGTAGCATTGTGAATTCCACAGAGCCTTTGGACCTTATATAGGATGTTAGAAATTCAGAGTGAATTTATTTTTATTGAAATTAGTTATGCATTGAGAGGCGCTAATAGATTGGCAGATGCACTGGCCATCTCGGTCATACTATGGATAGTGATAGGATTTTGTGTGGTCATTTTCCTCAATGAGTTAGGGTTTTTAATGGGGATTCTCGGTTGTTGCTTATTCCTGATATGCTGTTGCTTCCTCTGAATAAATCTCTGTTTTGTTTGCTTTTTTTTTTTTTTTTTTTTGTTTTTGTTTTTTTTTTTTCTCCTTTTTGTTGTTTCCTCTTTTATTTTTTATTTTTGGATTGTGTTGAAACAGTGCCACAAAGCTGGCTTGTGAGATATCTGGTCAGATTAGTGATGATTTTCTTGGAGATTTTCATTTTATACGAGTGCCTATGGATTTATCATTAGTTTCTGATATCGCTTTACTACTAATGCATGCTGTGTCATGTGTATTCTGACGTTTACACTTTCTCTTGGTCAGCATGTCCTGCAACATGGTAAACCACTCGAACGATCTGCTATCATTAGCAAGCTTGCTGGACAAATTGTAAAGATGAGTCAGCAGAAGTTTGCTTCTAATGTTGTTGAGAAGTGCTTAACTTTTGGCGGTCCTGAAGAGCGTCAACTATTGGTGAATGAGATGCTTGGTTCCACAGATGAGAATGAGCCCTTGCAGGTTCCTGAAACCCTTTCCCTTTGAATACAATACTTGGTTATATTTGAATGCTAAAGATTATAGTTTTTATTGCTGTGTTTATCCGAAAAATTTTCAAATTTTTGGAGCTTAGAGAAATGCACATGATAAGCTTTCACACATTGGCTGAAAGGGCATTCACTGCACCCTTTAGTTTTCTCTCACTATTATGGTTTCATGTATGGATGCTATGCCTGATGACGTGGTATCAGCTGATGAGAGTGGAGGATAATGCAAATTAGAATAGTGTAGAGATGCGCTAGATTCTGAAGGTGTACATGGACTTGGTTTGTGTATCAGGAGCAGGTGCTAGTCTAGGTGACTGGTTCTCATATCTAGGACACAAGGACACTGCTGAATTGTCAGTTTCAAAACTATCTTTTTAAGCTTCTCCATCTTATGGTAAATGGGGTGTACTTGTAGTATAATGTAACCCAACATTGTTTATTCATTTTGGACTATAGGGTAGCAGATAAACGTATTAAGAAAGTATTGTGAGGAAGAACTAGCATGTGTCGTCTCTACAGTTATTAATGAGTCAAACCAAAATAGAGTATTTTCAGTGGCTCTTTTTTTGAGGAGATGCACTGGAACTGACTTCATTGAAATTTATGATCAAGCTTGTATATCATACATATGTACAGCATCACAGTTTGTACATCATTTATATGGTTTAATTATTATTATTTAATTGTACTCTCTCTCTCTCTGTGTTTAGAAAGAAAATAAAGAAAACAAACTTCCAATGTCTAACTCCGTTTTGTTTGAGTATTTTTTTATTAACGAAGGGTCTAATTTTCTTTGGTCTTTATTCTTCCCATACCCTAACTGATAAGTGCTTCTTGAATGACCAAAACTGATGAAATGTGAAATTACAGGCCATGATGAAAGATCCATTTGGAAACTATGTCGTGCAGAAAGTTCTTGAGACCTGCGATGATCAGAGCCTTGAGTTAATTCTCTCTCGCATCAAGGTCCATTTGAATGCCCTGAAGAGGTACACCTATGGGAAACATATTGTTGCTCGTATTGAGAAGCTCGTAGTTACTGGAGGTGAGGGAATTCTTACGAAGAAATTTTAAATTACTTCTCTTTTCCAGGCTGACTATTTATCATGACCACTCACAAATTTTCAAAATACCTCATTTGCAGAAAGGCGCATAGGGTTATCACCCTCGTTTGCTATATGAGGTACCCCCTTGGGAACAAGAGAACACCTTTTTCTATGACCAACATGAATAAAAGAGAAGGAAAGACACCTTTTGTACAGCTAACGTGGATGGGGATCGATCTTAGTAAGTTATCGTCCTGAGTTTTCATTTTCTACAGAGAGCTTATAATCGTTGTAAATAAATACAAAATTTAGCAGGCCTGCTGGAATAATATGTGCATTTCTATTCTCTCTGTATATTTGCCTCGCTACTGTAATTCGTCAACGAGAGTCCACAGGAGGGGTCACGTAGGAAGTTATGGTCAGAGAGAGGGCAAGTTATTAGATGCCTAGCCTTTCTGAAGTACACATATATGGTTCATAGTTTGTAAAGCCAATTTGAGTGTAAATGGTTAATGGCTGCGATTAAGAGGAAGGTAGCAGGGTCCATATTAGGTTGACTTCTAGAACTTTGACAAATTATATGTAAATGTCTGCAATTTTCTTGAGATATATTTGCCGCTCTTTTGTTATGGTTGTGATTTCTGGGTAATTACAAATTGGTCTGGCTACGGGCAAATAATTATAGTTCAATAGAAAAATTATTAACTTCTTAGTAAATGACTACTAACTTAACTAAGAATGACCATTAACCATAATTATTTGTCCGTGGCTGGACCAATCTGTGATTCCCCTGTGATTTTTATAGTGTGACAAATTTAGGGCAGAATTTCATGCCCTTTTTTTTTTTTTTCCTCTTAAATGATCTCTCCCTGTTAATGCCACTGGTGGTAATGGTTGATGGGGTCCACCGAAAAAGATTGATGATTCAAATATCAGTCAAGTTTGCTTTGAGGGTTCGTTCTCTATAAAGATTTAAAATTAAAACAAGATGAATGATTTTTTAAAAAAAAGGGTGGTGAAATTGCCATAGCTGAAAACACTGCTTCAACAGAAACTAAACATATATTCTAGTGATCACTGCTTCTACAAGTCCCCTTCCTCAGCCCACCAGAGAGGAAAAGACCGACGAACTAGGGTTTGTTGCAAAACTGAAACAAGAATAGAGGGATAAAGAACAAAAAATGAGTGAGCCGGAAGCAAAAATCAAATTGACAATTAACGGTTTAATATAACAGTTTATGTTGAAACTCAATATGGGCAGTTTTCCTAGGAAGAATATATCTGATGGCAGGCCAACCAAAGCATATAATTTCTCCATTTTTCAAAGATCAAATTAATAACATACATAATAATGTTTCCCCTACACTATTGAGGCATTACAGAGATGGTGTTTTTACCTTCTGTCATGTGGAAACTTAACCTTTATCTGCATCTCCAAGAATGTCTTTAGCAGCCAGACTGTGTGTTACGAGGTGAACTGAAGCAGAAGTACAATCCCTTACTCTATGAACAACACAATTGGCACTTTTTGGTATCCTCCGCATCTGTTGCAGTCCCTGCCTTCATAAGAGCAACTCTCTCCAACACCTCAGAATCAAGGAAAGAGTATATCCACAAACTCCATATGATGCAATACTAGCTTGAATCCCATATTTGATTATGACATCGGCTGTAATGGTGGTGGAGCCCTTGACAATGGCTTTGCCACCCTAGTTGCTCAATTTATCCAAACTCAATAAAAAAAATCCCAATTTACCAGCTTGGAATTCGACTCCCATAGGAGAATTAGAAGAGGTTAAATCACAGCTGTAGGTGATGCACTAATGTATTACCCAAAATAGACCACACGAATCATGTTGAGATTTCTTCCTATCCAAACACTCCAATAGATTTCTACCTGCATGGCAGACTGAAAAGGTCCCTTAACACAGCAGCGTATTATCTTATCTTATCGTAATCTAAGTAAATCATTCTTCATTTAAATTTCCTCTACTGTATAGCTATAGAAATTTAATTTGAAGGAGTATCTTGCAAGTTTAATTGCTCAGGAGTATAAACATAATAAATTTACTCCATTTTCATATTTTACCATGATCCCAAATTTGAACCAGATTTGGAAGTTATTGAACCAGATTTGGATAATGAAACAAGCACCAAAATTGACGGCAAATGGAAAATTTTCATGAAGCAAATGTACGTTCCGCGTTATATTTTCCATCGTAATCAGAGGCAAGAAACAAACCAGCACTGTAAAAGTTAGTGTGGGTATAATTATCACAATATCATGACATTTTATGCAATAAAAAATTTAATTTAAATTGATTGTCATAGCATAGCATTGTGGTGTAAGAGCTATGGAGGTGCTTGCAAATGGATCCAAAGCCAACGGGTGCAAAAGAAACTGGATCACACTGAACATGCACATTCTAAATGGAAGGAACCATTTTAACCAACAACAGAGTTAATGCATGAATCTTCATAAAGTACAATCTTCAATTGGAGATAGAGGCACAAGAAAAAGCAAGAAATGGTGATTCATCTCCACGCTCTAATTCCTTTATTCATTTATATCAATTATACAGTAGTCACCTAAAAAAGAAAAAGAAAAATTGTTAATCAGGTGAGGAATCTGATGATGAATACATTACCCAAAAAAGAGGACCATGCCCACCAGTATACAATTCACGAGGTCCGTTCAACTTCAGGAAGAAATTTCAGGCACCAGCGGTGTGGGATAGGACAACCTACCAACAAATGCTTAGCTTGAGAATCAACTAAAGACTCCCAAAGTCGTCCAAGTCTTGACCATATAGTATTGCATTCTTAAAACTCCATTATAAGGATAACACAATGTACTAAAGTATTCAACAGATGCCATGGACAAAACATCATACCACCATAAGAAAACTCAAAAGATCAAGCCTCAAAGGTTACAAGGTGCTACAAATATTCAAAAAATAGCAAGTATAATTGCCTGAATAGTGTAAGAACACACAAAATGCATCAAGAATGTATAGCCATTAAAATTTGCCAAGGTAAGTGAATGATTTAATACTTCTTATCTCATATCTATGACGTACAATTGGGCAGCCACAGAGGAGGGGGATGGAGGAAGAAATTCTCCTTTACCATCAAATGTATGTAATGACAACTAGACTGAATAGCATTTTCCATGGAATCATGTTGTAGCTTCTAACTAGAAGTATCCAACACATTATGCGGTACAAATTAAAGACCTCCCCCCTGTGCGCTGAGAATTCTGCATGGGGCATCTAAAAGCTTGTAGCTGCCAGCTTGAAGTGCAGTCCATGAACTCTGATAAAGTAATCTTCTTTGTTCTTGCACAGACAAAAAATCTGTCTATGGAGTGTAATTTAGGATTTGCTTCTATATACATCCTGCTTGGACAGCTCTCGAACGCTTGTTTTCCTAAAAGGCCTTGTTCAACAAATTCTCAATTATAAAGAACAATCTGCTATCTCTTTGCTGTTGCTCTCAACAGAGTCCAAGTCCAGATCCAACTTCACATTTTCATTATCGACAGACTGATTGTTCAGCCTCCCATTCTTCAAAATCACTGCTGATTCCTTCATCAACCTAATGTACTTTTTCCTCACCTTCAAAAGTGGATGCCTATCTATAGCCGACTTATCATTATAAGCTTCTTTTAGAATCGCCGAGCATGTCTTGTTCCTCAAAGATAAATAAAACATATGTGGATGCCGCTCAAAAGCCTTGTGAAATTTCTGCGGCAACCCCAAATACTTCTTGAGGCAGAGAAGCTTCTTCCTCTCCGCCGCATGCTCGACGAAGAGGCTAAGCAACTCATGAAGAACACCCACAACCCGTTTCTCCGAGACATCACTATTTGGATCCAAATTCGAAAAATCCTCATACGGTGAAACATACGGAAGCTTCTGAAACTCATCCAACCACTTCTCAATCTTCCTCCTCAACCTCAAACCTTTCGACGGAAAAAGAGGAAATCCAATTCCCTCCATTGATCCCTCACACCATACGCCTCTCCTCATGGCATTTTTCTGCAGCACAGACATTACCCTTTCCTCACACACAACAGCCAATCCCTTCAACCCGTCCTCCATCTCCACAATCCTAAAAGACCCATCAAGATTCTCTTCTGGATTTTTCAAAAAATCATCGGGCAAACCCAAGTACCACTGCATTCCTTGAATTATCTTCAAAGGCAACACCTTCTTCTTACTCATCAATACCAACTTCTTCAGCCTCAACCTCAAATCCCCACGCCAATCTTCATACACCGCGCGTTCTTCTCTATCAAGCGCAACGGCTTCCGGCGTCAGCCTGAACCATGGATGATTATATTCGGGACCTATAAACTCCTCAAAAATTGATGGGTATTGCCTCAAAATCCTTGCAACCTTCGTGGGTACACCCAATTCTAGTCCCCTCTTGGACACGGCGGAGACTGGGATGCAGCCATTGGGGTCTTGGGCTATGCAGTTTTTTAGGGCAATGAGTGGTCTGAGTTCAATACTCCTGTAGACGTGTTCAATGGAGTCATAGTAGTTGTCTTTCTTCCATTTCATGTACACATCTACATAGGTGGACTTCTGGGTATAGAGGTAGAGAGGTTGATACTGGTTGAGGAGTGAAAAAATTGATCTTTCAGAGAAGAATAGTAATTTTCTCAGATTTTTGGAGTTTGTGTGATTGCAGAACGTCATTTGGGTTCAGAGGGTACCTTGGTCTCCCTCTGACTTCTTTCCCTATTTGTCCTCAAGCTGCCGAAGCTTTGTTGGGTTCGCCGGCGAATCTGGTGCCAATCTTGGATCTGGTTCTCCTGAAATTCTAGGGTTCTTCACTCTTCTCCCTTGTTTACAAACCCTAGAATTTCAAGAACCCTAGAAATTCGTTCAATATCCAGAACCCAGAGTAAACAGAGTGAGAGAGAGACGAGAGAGAGTGACGAGGGTGAATGATAGAGAGTAGCCTACTGGCAGAACTCTATGGTAAAAATGGAAGAGATGACAGCGAGAGACGAGAGACGAGAGACAAGAGACGAGAGAGAGAATGCTCTACTGCAACTGAAGAGAGAGAGGAGTGTGAATGCTCTGCTGGGATAAGTTCGGAATTTTAAAAAAGGATTTGAATCAAAATTTGAGCGTAGGGTTGGAGAGTTCCATATCAAATCTGAGAATACCTTTTCTTTTTTTTTTTTCTTTTTTTTTTTTTTAACTCAAACCCGAGTTAAAAAAAGGGTAAGGTCTGGAGATGGTCTTACAGAGATTTTGGAAAGGTTTTACAGGGTTTGGGAAGTACATCAAACATGACCAATGCTATTTTTAAATGACACCGTTTTGACAAAATGGGTGTTACTCCGATCGAATCGGTCTGGTTTGATTCCGAGCTAGAGCCAAACCAACTTAGAGCATCTCCAATAATGTAAGTTATATTACCTGGTCTGGTTTGATTCCGAACTAGAACCAAACCAACTTAGAGCATCTCCAATAATATAAGTTATATTACCTGTGTCATTATTATTTTAACATATGTTACAATATCAAATGTTATGATTTGACACAATGTATTCTAATAGTGTCAATGATATAACATGTAATTTTTTTAACACAATTACCATCTCTTTTTTTTTTTTTTTCTAAACAATTTTGTGTTATTTTAACTTAAAAGTGTGCCAGATGATACTAGGGTAAAAAACCAAATGAAAAATGAATCACTTTTTGGCTCAACTGGCCACTTTGGCTCACTTTTTGAAAAAATCAAATCCAAACCACTTTTTCACAACCGCTTTTCAGTCAATTAGAAAAAGCACCGCCGTTATACTTTATCGCACACCATATTCAGTTATCTTTTGGAAGTATTGGCAACCCATCTGCAGTTTGCTTGTGCTCTTCCATCGTTCAACCTCGGAAAAACCAAAGAAAAAAACATATAAGCAAGTCTGCCTCCAAGGAGTAGCTCCAGCCTCTTACTAAGAAAATACCATTCCCATGATTTAGGCATAAGGTCCTCAGATCGAGCCCAAGTCATCTATCCAGAAGACTCACAGGAGAAAAACTGGACTCACAAATGCTCATGAAAGATGCATACAACCAAGGACTAAATTTAAAACAGCAATAAAAATGATGCTGAGGTTTCAAACTGCGATAAGCCTACAATATTATTTTTTTTAAATCAAAAAAAAAAAAAAAACAAAAAGGGGGTGAGGATGCCAACAGGCTTATACATACAAGGGAAAATGAATCAACAAATGATCGAGTAATTGTATATGTTAAGGTTTAGAAGTATTACAAGATATAAATTAGAAGGAATGTCGAAGGATCAAAGGAAAAAGAAAATGAGTATGTACAAGCAGCAGAGCCAAGGCGCAGCAGCAGGAGGACAGCAGTAAAATCAATTCTCTCCAAGGGCAGAACGATGGGGCTATATCCACCCTGGAAGAAGCCAAAAGCTGTACAATGCCGACACAGAACTGAAGCTTCTACCACAGACAAGACAAGAGTAATTTGTCGCAACCACTGTGAGCCACCATCCATCCAATAGCTCCTAGCTTCAAAATATCCACCATCTTTTCTTTCTCTTAGCCTCTAATTCAGGCAGATCTGAATATATATGACAGTCACAGAAAAGAAAAATCATTTACAATTGCAGATCCTGCAGCTGCCTTAATTTTGGAAACTATCGAGTATAAATGTCTTACCTCCTTCAGGATAAATTGAGTTATAGTGGACCTCCGCCCAAAAGCTCAAAAAAATAACTGCACAAGACACAAATGATGAGCTTAATGCTAGAATATCTCACTGAACGTAACACAATACGACAAAGCTAGAGAAAAAGATACATAAATTTGTCCTCTCATATGATCTAAAAAAATTGGTAAAGCAGTATTCGGTATTCCATATCCTCTATTGGCAACAAAACGTGAAATGAATGGTAAACCCGCACAGGTAGCTCAGTTGGTAAGCCTTAGGGTAAAATACCTCGAGGTCTTGGTTTTGAGTCCCAATCTTAACCAATACCTATGGCTTGCAGGTATAAAATTAGAATGGAATGAAGCAACCATCGAAATGTTTAATGAAGATTAGAAGGGGTTGAATATGTGTGTGACCGTGCAAACACAAGGTTCCCCCCAGTTGCCCTGCTCTCTCCTTTACAAATTACAACACCCCATTGCTATCTCATCAACTCGGATGTCAACTAGCTCAAATTTTTCACCTCGCTCTCCCTCCATGAATCCACCTATCAACACCTATGATGAGTAGAAATATTTTCAAAATGAGACAACATGATGGAATAACATTATTTATAAGCAAAATTCTGAGTCTATGTGACAATCTAGACCTTCAAATACATTAAGGAAGTCTTATACAAGTAGTAACAAAGAAAAAATAAATAAATTACAAAGTTTCTTCACTTTTTTACTTAAAAAACTAAGCTTCATTCTTTTTTCTTTTTTTTGGAATAAGTACTTCAATTTTTTATTTATTTTTTCGTTGCTAAAGCCGTCAAGCGCAAAGCTATATTGTCTACTCAAATAAAAAGAAAGATATGTAAAATTTTGCATCAATGATCCCTCAAATTTTTTTTTATTGTTTTTAAAAAAAAATATGTATTCTAATACGGGTGGATCTATTTCAATGGCCTTGATCCATAGTCCCAACATTTGCATATACAATGACATTGCTGCATCAATTTTGATAGGGCACCTTGTCTCTTTCAAGATATACCTTAGTTTTACAGAACTTATGATCCTATGAAATGGGCAATGAATTATATGAAATTGTATGAATTAGTAAAACCTTAATATCTCATTGCTGCTCTATGGTAGTGCTGATGCCATCTTCTAGGTAACATCCATAATTTTTAGGCCAGTGTGTGCTATTCAAATGCTATTATTATATGTGTTTCCCTTCAAACAACCTCTCCGTCCATTCTCTTTCCTTGTTTTAGTTTTTGAGGGGCCAATCGCAGGCATCAATAACTTCACATAATATTTCACATTCTCAGCACACATTATCTCCCATACTACAAATTCAAAACCACAAAAATCTTACATAACAGGAAACTTGAAAAAGAGAAAGAGGGAGGGGGGGGGGGGGTGGAGAATGTAGGAACCTTACTTCTTTTGGACTTTTGAACGTGTGGAGCAATCTCAATGTAACAAGTATCCTTGAAAGATGTTATCACAAATATCTTGACACCATACTGCAATAACACAGTGACCAAGCATTAATCATCAATGGAATAGGTTTTTACACCAAACAACTAATCATACTCAAGTATTCAATGAACTTGTGTGGAAAATGTACAAAAAATTCATGAAATAACCAACATTGCATATAGTATGAGGTCTAGTAAAGAATGATAAAAGAAAGACAAACATACAAACAAACAAACAAACAAACAAACAAAAACAACAAAATAAAACAAAACCAAACAGAAAAAACAAATTATAACTCCATTTAAGATTCATATTTTGTGAAACCCACCATTGGATTAAGATAGCATTCCCATGTAGGCCATGCATGCCAAAAATCAAGTTCATCCAAGATAAAGAGTCGCTTTATTCAGAAGTGTGAGATTTCTATTAATTAGAAATCTAAATTTTTGGATTGGATGGCAACCAATCTTTGGATCATTCAATAAAATTTATAGACAAACAATGATCAATTTTTAATCAAGAAAAAAGAGAGAGAATATAGCTTTGACACAAGTCCAACAAAGTTAAAGCTATGGATAAGGAGTCAATTGCCAACATTCCAACTCTTAATATGTTCTCAAAAATCAACAGAAGAAATGGAAAGCAGAAAGATAGGAGGAAAAGAAAGAGGCATGGTAATTGCTATTACCGAATCCGCAGCAGCCTGCAATGTAACATGATCACCCCACTCACCAGTCCTATTTTCATCCAATAAAAAGGATATAAGCTGGCCAAGTTATACAAAAAACATTACTGGATTCCATTAATTAAAGAGAGAGAGAGAGAGAGAGAGAGAGAGAAGCAAAAAAAGAAACTAGTATTATACTTGCTGATTTTCTTCAAATAGTCATCATAAGCCATAGGAACATAACCCTTGTATATTTCTGGGTGAGACTTGAGCTGGATGACATGAACACATTGCAGCAAGAGTCCACCATAAGTAATAAGTGAAATAATGCCATCAACAGGATTCAAATTCACTAAAAGGAATACTCTTTTATCTTTTGGATGTAAGATGACAACCAACCTGTTCAACAATTTGATTTCTCACAAATCTGTGGTGCTCAGGATTGCGATAAAACTGATCTGATAAAGCACGAAACTGGAAATATATGAAGACAAAATTATAAGGTCTTGGGGCAAAAACAGGTGAGATTTCATGGAAAAAGTAGGCATTGATGAACTTTAAAAAGCACTGGATTCAGACAATGCAATCGCATTTTAAATAACAATAACCACCATGGCTGAAAAATTCCCAACTAAAAAATATGAACCTTGCAACAAAATGATAAGGAGTAGAGACTATATCTTAGCATCGCGCGGAGCTGACTTTTGGACCGATAAGAGGGATCAGCCAAAATTAAATAGGGCACCATAAAGTTATAATCACCCATTCAGCAAAGTATAGATCAGTGGCCAAAAAATATTGGCAACTCCATGATTCTGCCATTCAATGTTTCACCAAGTCCATTAACTTCACAAGAAGTTCAAATTTTTTAATTTTATTTCTATTTTTTATAAACCACAATATTATTAGCAAAGGAAAAAAGTACAAGGTGGAAGGACAAGAAATTCTTTCATGAAGACCAATTTACTTGTAAAACAGATGAACTTTGAAACCAATGCATTGATAAGAACAATATTTTAAAAGGTGCGGACATAAGGCGAGGTGTTTTTCCTCTCGTGGGGCAGGGCGCAAGTCCCGAGGCATAAGCCCCACAGGTTTTTAATTTATCTATATATAAATATTAAAAAAAATATATTAATATCTAAAAATAGTGGGAAAAAAATACATAACGAGTAAAATTTATTTAAAAAGTGACCCATTTTAAAATTTCTTAGATATTATTAAATTGAAAACATTATATAAAATATTAAATATATTTTTTTGCACTACAAGCTTACTATTGTCTTTCATGGTCCAACCAACCAAGATATAAAATGTTCATATAACCTATATTCAAATAAGTTGTAAACTTTGAGATGAACACTACAAATAGTTGTCATCACCATCATCGGTCAATCATCTTTTCCCTGACCTGTCACCGTCGTAGTCCCTGACTGGTCGTGCGACTGCTTAACCTAGATTTTTACTCAAATGGCCAACCTTTAAGTTGACTATGGTAACTTTACTAAATAAAAAGAGTTGTTCCTCTTATAAGTTGCAATTTGGTCTAATGAGGTGTATTCTTATTACCATGGGGTGCCAAAGGTGTACCTCACATGCATAAGGCATGTACACCAAGGAAAGAGCATACGCCAAAAAAGAGTTCTGCCTTTTTTTTTTTTTTTTTTTTAAGCCCCGGGGCGTTTTTGGCTTGTCTGGCCTCGAGGTGAGCCCTAGGCATGCCCCGAGCGAGTTTTTTAAAACATTGGATAGGAACATTCAACAGATTAGCAGTTGAAAACAACCTCAAAGGATGCATAAAAAAATGCTGGTAATACATGTGCCAAGCCACATAAATGCTATTAATAGTAACTATGCTCAGCAAGCATAAAATAAAATTATGATATAGTTTATATATGTCTATAGAAAATATACGCACAGAAATCTGCTTAGAAAATATTTTATATTCAAACAGAGACTTCTTTCTTCTCAGGATAACAGAGCACAAATAGACCCTTAAGCACAATAATTTGCTATTCAATGCAAAATATAGACCATTTAGATAAGAACCAACCTGACAGTTGCCATCTCCTTGAACCTTAAGCTCAACCAAATCATATAACTGCAATCTAAAATACAAAAAGCAAACAATCTATCATTAGATATACTGCATTTAATACCAACTTTAATTTGAGAGAGAGAGAGAGAGAGAGAGAGAGAGAAAGAAACAGTAAGAATTGGACAAATAAAGTGTCCACAAGCTATATAACAAGGACATGGCAAGGGTGCTAGTGACTTAGAATCCAACACAAACACAAACTACTGACAACAAAAACTCCAAAACACAGATTTCATTCTATGAAAAACAGGGACTTAAGCACCGTTAGCTTTTTCCGGTCAAATAAGCATGTTTTTCTTTAAACAAATTCCCATAAACTGGATTTGGGAAAGATAGGAGCAAGTTAGTTATTATATATCCAACAAATATACTGCCAGGTAACATGTGTGATGCCAGTTAACAAATATAGATTACATATAAATATATGGCCTACTAGATTCCTTTTTCCAGTTTTTTTTTCTTTTCCTTTTTTTCAGAGAGAGGGGATGGGGACTGGGGGCATAATTCATTTTCTCACTAAAGGATCCTTAAAAACTACTTTGATGAATTTTTTTTACCAAGTTATGTCCACAAGTAATTTATACTCTTCCAATAACCCAGGAACATGGATCAAAACACCATGTTCTCATGCACTGGAATGGCACTCTCAGCAACATTAGAACCAATTGACAGAGGTACAACCTAACATGCCCTATTGCTTTTGTTTACATTAAACAATGAGCGTCTACTCTTCCCTTTTTGTAGTACATGTAATTCTATATAATCCTTCGTTTGCTTTGTCCTTAGTCATTATTATACAAGTACAAATGGCATTAAATAGGGTACAGTTAACATATGGTTAATTGTCTTTAACGAGATCATTAAAAAATAATGGAAAACACTGAATCCATTAGTCTTGTTCAAGTAATTAAAGTGAATTACCTAATGGTAAACTTAATAAACTTAAATTATTCTAAACCTAACTGAGCCCCACCAATGATGATCAGGTGTATCTCACTGTGTTATAATATTTCTGCACATTAGCTAACACTCTCCCTCCAGTTAATTATCCATCAATTTGCAAGAGTATCTCACCAAGCTTTCACCACACAATCTATTCACTTGAAATAATGTGCTCTTCAGGATGGCTAAAAATATACACTCCTGTGGAAGCTACTACTCCCCTTTACAAGAAATGCCTCTCTACTTGGATAAAGGTTCTCTTGAGCAAAGATTGTAATGGTCCTCACCTAAATAGCCTATAGGGCAACCCAAAAAAAGCCTTCACACAGCATGTGTAACCATGCTAGAGCAGAACGCAGCAGAGTGGTCCTACACAAGTCACACTACAAGTTTGGATGTAGACGGGTCTCACTCACTAAGGCCTGAACACATGGGCCATGCCACAAGGTAAACAGTTTATAACTAACTTCAATTACACTACACCAATACTTGATAGGCTATCTAGTTTTCATTAGGCCAAAAAACAAGTAAACAAATGGACCCACACATACCCATCGCCCCTACCCACAAAGGAAAAAATAAAAAAAGTCTACATCCCTTTTTCGCCCTTTTTTTACTCTTTATCTACTTAACTTATAATATCCCTTTCCTATTCCATTGTTGTTTTCTTTTCTTTTTTTTTTTCTTTTTTTTTTTTTTTTTTGTCTTTTCCATATTTTTTTTTACCATATATAATTCTTTGTTTCCCTACATTTTACTTTGTCTCTTTCCATCCTTTTGTTTTCCTACTCAGTTTTTTCATATTATAACGAATGAGAGTGACTGCCCACCACCCTTCTTTTTCCTTGAAAATATGCTAACGCGTACAACCCTTCTAGAAATTGTAATGTGCACTACCCACTATGTTTCATGGACTCGGGTAAGGGTGTTGGGTGCAAATATCAGTCCAAGTGTCGGATTCGTCTACTTTCAAAAGATTTTTTACTATTTTTAAGTGTTGGCAGGAGTACCCACACCCATCTCACATGTGTTTGACATGAGTACTTCACACATTTTGAAGTGTCCATCAGTCCATGTAACATGGACTACCCCCTCTTCTGTTTTCTTCAAATTCTTCAAACATAAAGGTAAAAAGTGAAGGATACAGCAACAGGCATAAAGAGATGACTAGGAAGTTACTTGTCAATTGTATTGATTTGTAATTATTTTCCCATAGCCAGGTCATTCTGTAATTTCCCTATATACTTTTGTATTACTTACCAATTTTTAAAACATATCTCTATACTTGAAATTATATCTTTCTTTTTTTTTTCTTTTTTTTTTTTTTTGATAAAATACTTGAAATATATATATATAGGATGCATTTTTTAAAACCTTGATATCCCAGGTGCGTCTCTAGGCGTTTTTGGGGGTGGAGAGTGTGGAGGCATATAATTTTAGGTGTTACACCAATCGGGTGTATGCCCTGTACAATATGTATGCCCAGGACGTAATATGCGCGTCTTTTTTTTTTCCTTTTTTTGGCTTAGGCGTACACCCATTGAGCTAAACAAAATGGCTTCATTTTGTTCCATTGTTTAAGTTTTTATTTTTATTTTTATTTTCTTTTGGCTAGGTATTTCCTAGCCCTAATGCCCGACAGGAAGACTAAGAGAGAAGAGAAGAGATGAGACACCTGAGAGAAGAGAAGAGACAGAGGATGCTACAGCTTGACAATCCAACGGCCGACTGTATAGAAGCTCTCAGCGACACTTTGGCATCCTTCTTCTTCTTCTTCTCTTAATTTTTTTTTCCTTTGGGTCTTGGTAGCTGAAGCTATACGAGTCGACGTCAATGGCAACTGAGATCCCCCCAGCGACGAGATGGATCCTCACTATCGACGTCGACTGGCGAGCCTTGATCTGAAGCTATTGACCCATCTTCTCTAACCCACAAGCCTCGACCCTGTTCTTCACTTCTTCTCTAACCTTCAAGCAGTCGAGCCCTTTTGTGGAAGTGGGGTCTTTTGCCCTTATCTATTGTTGGGGTCTTTTCCCCTTATTTACACCAAAATCAGTCTTATAAACTTATTTTATTTATTTCATTTCTATATTTTCTTTTTCTTTTCTAAATTCTAATAATATATCTTGTAAAATCACAACACCATAATGGGCTGTGATTTTATTTTTCTTTTCACTATATTTAATTTTTTATGTAAAAATAAAAATACTCGTGGGGCTTACGCCTCGGGGCTTATGCCCCGCCCCACAGGAGGAAAGACATCCTGCCTTACACCCACGCCTTTTAAAACATTTATATATATATATATATATTTCTGGTCATATAAATATATAATAGATCAACATATCTATATCATGTGACTATGTAACTCCATTTAGCAACCTCAAACCGCTTGATTAAATGTTTAAAGTATCATTGCACCATCTTTTCCACTACCAACTATACTCAAAGTTCCAAGTTGTGCGTGAAAATTTTCTTGCCATTTCCACACAATTGTCTACTAGGTCCTCTACATATGAGTGCCCTTTGTTACAAATTTTGTATGTAACGAAATACAATTGACCCATTTAAAAAAATAAATCTAATTAGATAAATAATCCATCCAGAATAACTAAGAACCAATAAATTCATTGTTCAATAATATCTTCACATAGCTTCAAAAGGAAATATTGAGAAAAGATAAGCCCAAACATTAATCAAACACCAGTCCAAAAGAAAGTGATCCCCTAGGAGGCCACATATTATTATTCATCAAGTGTAAACATTATATGTAAGGAAAATTTGACACAAGACCTGTCTAGCAGCCTTTGATGATCTGATGTCGCTTCATCAACTGAGGGTATTTCTCCATTAATTTTAGGAACATGCTGCACAAAAACAGTGACAAATTCAGGGGTGTCAACTCCAGTCCAGGTTAGAATTTTGCAGCCATAGTCTAGAAAACAAATTATGGAAGCTTATCTGCATAGGATCTTCCTCAATAGAAACCAAAATCAAGATGAAAAGCATATTAGAGTTCAGACACATACAAGTGATTGCTTAACTGAGATGAATGACTCGTCAAAATTTATCTTTTTCCATTAAAGTATATAATGTGGACTTTGAGCACATTTTAGACAGATAAATAATGCAGCAATTCTTTATATATTTACATCAGGAAAAGAAATTTTGGCAATATAAGCTTGAAACTCCTGATCTTTTCTTCATCACCTGATTAGAAGACCATGGGTTAATAACTCTAAATGTGAAACCCTGATTCACTAAAGTTCCAACCTCCAATATCTGAAAACCTAACCCAATTCCTGCTCTCCTTTAATTCCTTTAATGAGTTTTATAATTTCTGCTTGAAATCCAATCATGAAAGGAACATTCATCACAAAAGTGAAAATGAAAGGAAGTTAAGTCACAAACCAACCTTTTGATCTTCCATTACTTGGAAATTGGAACTACAGGATTAGTTAATGGAAAGAAACTTCTATCATATCCCACATGAATCTAAATCCTTACATCAAGCAAAAGTTAAGGGTAAGCTCAGGCTAGACCTATAGACTATAAGTTAGCAGGACAGCTGGTCAAGGGTCCAATTTTGTTCCATTGTCAACAATGTGTGTGTTTATATATAAATAAATACACTTAGCCCTGCCCCAATCCAATGCCCGATATATACAATGACCCGATCATGGCTAAATGATTCGGCTGAGATCTACCCCAGGCCAAGCTTGGACTCACCTTGGACTCGACTGACTTACAGTATATATTTGTGACTCTGTGCGTGTGGATATAAAAAATAACAGTCATGCACAAATGATCTACCAAAGCACCAAAGGCAATCTATGCAACCGTTGATGCCAGAGCAACAGTGAATGATGTCTAATTGTTTATTTCAACCACAGAAAATTTTGGAGAAATTAATAATCTAATCAAACTTAAGATCTATCATCAGATACACAACCATATTATGTACATGCACGTTCAAAAAATAAAACATTTGTACATCAGAATATCAACTTAAAAACAAGTTACATGATGTTGGCAGCAAGAAAATGCAATCCTAAGCTCATGAAAAGTGGAAATAAAATAATAAACAAATAGTTGGACATAAAAGGATATGTATGATAAACAGAATATATAACCAAACGCACAAATGGTCATGGAATGGTTTCAAACAAGAAAGCAATCAGAACTAAAAATTTAAGTGGCATAATGACATGAGATGCCTAAAATATTGAACACACATGGTAATTCATCCAATTTCACTGTCTGTAACTTAGAAAGATTAGAAGCTACACTAGGAATATACACACCATAAAATAATTTGATACTCAAAAGAATGACAAATCAAATACACTAATGCGACCAAATGGGAAACAGGTATGTAGTCAGAGAATATGTTAAGAAAAATCTATTTCTGACTTTTTATTGGTAGAAATGTAACTTCACATAAGCGACACTTACAGGAATAGGAACCATCTGATTCAATCTCTTTCCAACTTCACCATCGAGAATAGACTCATCGGTTATCTCTGGTGTATTTGACAAGTCCTCCCCATAGAGTGATTTTTTGCCCAGGCTCGAGTATGATATGGAATTTCCCATGTCATCAGCCTTTTCCTGATAATTCTCATGCCCTACACATTGTAAAAAATAAGAGAGAGAAACAACCTACCCAACTAATCAATAAATCAAAATAGAAGCTGCTGAAATCTACCATAACCTTATCACCAAAAAAAAAAAAAAAAAAAAAAAAAAAAAAAAAAAAAAAAAAAAATCTACCATAACTGGAGTGTCTTTTTGATGGACCAAGCCAATTCTGTTCAAGGATGGATGCTTGCAACTGCTCGTCTCCAACATGTGAAGATTCAGATGCTTCTACAGCTGCGACTCGTGATAATTCTTCTTGGAGAGCATGTGCAATAATCTCATCATTCTCTACATTGACGTGCTCTTTTTCGATATAACCTTCTGTGACATACTCAACGTGGCTAGAATCTATGTCATAGTGAGTAACTGTACTACAAGGACCATTATTAGGAAGACAGCAACCATCTAGCAGATGAAGACCCCACCGAACAACATCAGGATCTAGCTCACAGTTAATCATCTGCTTGCGAGAGATGCTCTATCTGCTCCTACAACCACCTTGTCTTAATGCAATTCTTGCCCAAAAAATCTCATTGAAAAAAGGAGGCATGCAACGTAGCCAACAACAAATGAATCATATCCAGTATTCGACCTTAGGAATGTATATAGCACTCACTTTTTACAACTGATCCAGGATATACTCAAAGCTACTTAAGAGGAGCCTTAAAGATTACTGTAAAATCACCAAATGCAGTATAACTACCCTTGCAATTTCCTGGAAATATAATGCGACCTTTGACCTGCAAGAAATACATAAAACACAAAAATTTATTCCAATGAAATTGCTTAAAACACTCTTCAATGAATTCCATATTTAAGTAAAAAAGAGATACAATTGAAGAAATAATATTGAGAGTATCAAATTATTAAAATTATTAATTCTGAAGGGCAATGTTTCAAAGGGTTCAAATGTTCAATTAAGGTACAACTCTTAGGGCATGGCATAAGTGAAAGGAATCAAAGTATATAAATAAGGCAATTGTCCCCTAAGGCTAATATCTTACTCCCCATGAAATGAAATACAATACACATGCAAATATAAAACAAAAGTGGTAAGAACAAGTGAAGTACTAATCCCAGACACAAATACCCAGATTCAGTATAACACTCATAAACTTCCTTCTTTGCACTGCATTGGTTAAGCTCCACCATATGTTATCTTGTTAAATGCCAAAAAAAATTTAAAAAAAAAAAATTGTACATTCATTTGTACTCTGCTTCTACAGTTTCATTTAAATAGCATATAATGTTAGTTTCAACACTCGTTAAAACTAAATTAAAAGAATTTTAAAAGACCAAAATTTCCCCAATAGTTCACTGCTCCAGTGGCATGACCAATACTATGTCAACAGTAACTAGGCTTTTCCTAACATATATGATAAAAATTATATCTAATACAAATAAAAGACACAAAAATAAAGCAACTGAAAGATTCAAACACTACCATAGGCATCTTGAAAGTCATAGGCCCGCAACCTTAGGTTTAGCCGTTTAGGCTTCCAAGAAGGATATTTCAGCTCTAACCAAAGCTAAGCCGACCACATAAACCCGTCATGAAAAATTCAAGAGCTCCACTAAAAGAATTGAAACATTAAAGTATAAAGTTTCCATTTAAATACACAAGATATCTCTCATGCACATGAACTCATTACTATAATGCACTAAAAATAACATGAAAGAACTTTAAAAAACTGAATTAAGCCTATAACATGAAACATTAAAAGCTCTAATTAGGAATCTAATAAATCTAGAATGCAAGGCAGAAAAAGGATTCAACATGAACCTTGAACTCATAGCTGCATATGTCATACCAAAAGGATCCAATACAAATCACATACCCACATGCCACATTGATGTCATATACATACCCTGTCATGTCAACCGAAGTACTTCTGACTGCTAAAGTATTATTATTATTATTATTATTTTTTCATAAAGATTACTGCTAAATTATATGGGCCTATGCAATTATCCAATTAATTTAGCCAAAAAAGACCAAATCCTTATATATGTATCAGGGGTATCCCTTTTTATCATATCTAATTTTTAAAATTTTCCATAACATTTGAAATATAAAAATAATTTTAAAATAATTTTTTATAAAATAAGAAGAAAGATTAACTAGGCCAAAATGGCAATGCAAACTAAGATGAAACAAGATTCATTAAAAAATACATTTCTAAACTCATGTGAAAACTTCAAAAGAAAACATATTCTATCATACTATTTTCCACCACATTGAAGAAGTGTCCAAATTCATCCGCTTGATAGCAAAAGGAAAGAATTCAACAGAACATAAGCCTGTATAGTTCTTAAATTGATTTTCCAAGTACTCAAGACATTTTGAACCTTGCAAGAGCACCGCTACATTCTCTAAAGTCTAAACCTTTCAAACCAAGTCAATAACCATTGAGCAAAAGGGTAAAACTAAATTTTAGATTTGAATAGTCTTCAAAGACCATTTCAAAGTCTGGATTTAAATTTTTTGAAAAGATAAAAGATGTCCAAATTCTCTCATTATGACCTAATTCACAACCTTTCCAATTGAATCACCAAATGTGCGCTATTGTAACAAAAATAATTTGTGACCATCACTTAAATCATCTTTTCCAAAATGTGCAATCAATAATTTTCCTCAAGACATCCAACTCCATCCAAATTATTCCAGCAAAAAACCTCCATTTAGAAAATGATTGTACCATTTACGATAATCTTCAACTTACAACAAAAATAGCATAAATTCCTCGAGACAGTTACTCTGTTCCTTCCTCCACATCCCAAATTGAATTCAAATATCTTGTACAGACTTCCTATGCCCCACTCCATAGGCAAACTATTGAAGATCCATATATTTTTAAGTTTCCTTTCAGTTTCTTTGGGTTTATTATTTAAACCCTCATATGCAAATGAATAGCACAAAGATATAGGGCTAACCCTTCTGATTAATCACCATCACTTTTTCACAATGATAAGAATTTCATGCGATCAATGACTTTCTATTCCAAATATCAAATCTAATTTATTAAAGTTGCATAAGTAATTACAACGATCGTAGTAGCCAAAGCTTCGTGATATCAACTTCACCATCAGAACCCCAAGGACTAAACCTTCCCCTCCCCCCCCCCCCCCCCCCCCCCCAAAAAAAAAAAAAAAAAAAAAAAAAAAATCCTCTTGCCTAAGTCTTCCCATCTATTTTTACTACAGATTGCAACAAAACGAGGACAATCACAAATCAAGACCACATAAAGTAACCAAATAGTGCATCATAAGATCGCCCAAATAGTGAGGAAAGAAATAACAACTCAATCCTTGATTGCCTCAGTTTATGACTCTCCCAATTTTCAGTTTTTATAACACCCATAAATTGAAAATTCAAACCAGATAAAAAAATTAAAACCCAAAAAATAAAAATAAAAATAAAAACAGCAATATAATTTGAATATATATGTAGGATGACAACAACCTGATATTGGTAACCACCATTCAACCTGTTACAAAATTTCTCCCCCAGAGAATACATTTATATATATATAATAACAACAACGACAAGGATGACAACAAGAAATCATTCCAAACTTGAACAATACGAGACCTTGAATTCACTCTTAGTATCTAAAATCCTTAAAAACAAATCAAAACCCATATCTCACAAAACCCTAATTCCAAACCTTAAAACCTCAAACTTCCCAAATCTTTTCAAATTCAAAAACAAAACTCAAAACGCCGAAAGCATAGAAGAAAACCATGCAACCAGAAAGAACAAAACATATAAATATATATACATTTGTGTGTATCTTCGAATTGTCGAGAACAAATACAAACCTTGAAATGATACGAACAAACGCGAGAAATAACAAAGGCAGAGGACATTCGGGAAGAGAGCAGAGCAGACTCGAGACGCTACGGAGGTGGAGTTCTTTTTCTTTATATATATATATAGAGAGAGAGAGAGAGAGAAGGGATAATATCTCCAAAACAGCGGCGTGTCACAATTCCCAATGAAAACGCGATACGGCGATAGCCGTTTTTCTTGAATTCTGTTGCCTTATCCGCCGGCCGGCCCAGAGGCCCCGCCTTTTGCTTCGTGAAACCGAAACCGCCTAACTGCCACGTGGCGTGATGGCACCGGTAACCGGGAAGCCCCGGTTCCATTGCCACGTATACCTGGTGGGAATTGGAGTGGGTGAGTCATTAGCGCGAGGGAAGATGCTGTGCACAGTTCCTCGTGTTCGCATTCTTGTTGTCCGTAGTGCAAGATTAATTAGATTTGGTAAAGTATTGCTCCAAAAATGACTTCCATAACCTCATAAGGAAGCGTTAATCACGGCGTGATGGTATGGGAACAGGGCGGATCCAGAAATTTTTTTCAATGGTTGCACTTTTAAAATTTTTTTTAATATATATATATATATATATATATAGATATATATAGGTGATCCCATCAACACGTGCTGATGTAAATTACATCAGCACTATGCATTGGGGATTGTACCCCTTGCATTGATTCAATACACCTCACATCTCACTAATACACAAGGTACAACTCCCAATGCAGGTTTTGATATAAGTTATATCAGCATGTGCTTACTTGATCATCATCATATATATATATATATATAGGGGAGGGTTCCGTTGACACCTAGTGTAAGTATTGAACTTTTACACCCTTTTTGAACCATTGATCTCTTTTGATCCAATGCCTGCTTTTCTTTTGAAATCGTTAGCTTTGATGACAAATGTGGGTCGGGTAAAGATAAAACCCAAAATCCAAATATAGAGAGAACATAGAATACGCCTATAATTCCTCCTTCAACCATCCCCTTCTGTGCAATTTCTTTCTTTCTTTTTTTCCTCCCCAGTTTCGTTCTTTTACAAGATCATGATTCATGAAAAATTAAAATGTTCTTGGTTTCTCTTACTTTACCAATGGATCCAATGGACAAATAAATAGACGTAGTAAAGTTTTAGAGGGCAGGGGATCACGGCTGTTACCTCCAAATTTACAATTAAGCCATGGCCACACTCATAGCAAAGCAACTTAGAGCTTCAAAGGTTCCTGGGTGTAGTTGGATTTCTCCAAAAGGGATCGAGGATTCATGTATTCTATCAGTGTTCCTATCAAGTGATAGATTGCACCCACGACCTAATGAGATACTAGTACTAATTAATCACCATACCCTCCAATATATCGATTACTTCGAAACATCTTCGTATTGTTTAATCCCAAAAAAAATTATAAGAGTAATACGAGCTTGAAACTTTTTAATGGTTGGTTTTTTAAATGGGATTAGAATCCCTTTTACTCAGAAATTTAATTTAATTTAATTTTTTTAAAAAAAGATGCTTGTTAGCTGAGATGGTGGCAGTTTGAGATGCTTGCCATCCAAAAAAACCAAGAAAAAAAATGGTTGCTGAGAAAGGAGATCTCCCTCTTCAAGATCTGTTCGAGATGGTCATCATCATCATCAGCAAGTATGCTTGCCTACCCTCTCTTCTCTTTTCCCACGATCTCGTTTCCTCTATCTTTGCCCTCTAAGACTCCATCACTGTTGCTCTAATCATCGGCGTAGATCTTCAAGGGAGATTGGCCATGGTGTTTGGAGAGGTGAGAAAGTAAGACAAGTTAATTCACTCGTTTGAATAAAATGGATTTTGGGTTTTACCTCAACCCGACCCGCATCTACTATTAAAGTGATGGATTTCATCCGTTAGATCAAATGAGATCAATGGTTCAAAAAAAGTGTAAAAGTTCTATACTTACACCAGGTGTTAACGGAACCCTCCCCATATATATATATATATATATATATATATATATTTTGCTTCTGAGAGTTAAATAGGGAAGAAAGAAAGGTAGACCACATATCGGTATGATTGACTTAAAGTGATGAAATGACATAAAAAAAAATAAGCACGCCATATTTTAAAATGCGTAGGCGACTTTTAAAAACACAGAACGTTATATACTATTCCTAACATTTTTATCCCCATTTACTTTATATGGGATAAGGTCTCAACAATATGAGAAAAGAGGAAAAGTTGTAGAACCACACATTGACATGATTGAATAGAAGTTATGAAATAATACATAAGGCTAACAAGAACGCCATAAAAACCAATTCACAAATTAAATCTAACTTTGTATAATATACAAAAATGGTGTATATTAGTAAATTTAACCAAAATTAATCAAAATTTAACAAAATTTAATCAAAATTAACCATTTTTTCTCAATGAAGGTTAAAGCACTTAAGAAAATTTAAATAAAATTATTAATTCATTTTTTATTTTTCAAATTTGAGTGGTTGCACATGAGGGCAGATGCACCTTAGTGCATCCGCCCCTGTTCGGGAAGATTAGATTATAGTTTTGTGATCGTTGTATGGTGTATGTCATGCAGACATGTGCATCCCACATAAAATATTTTGTGACAAATACAAATAACAATACAACGATCCGACCATGGTGACTATGATTAATATTCCCATCCATAACTTTATATATTTATTGTGTCAAAAAAATAATCTTATATATTTGCAATCCTTTATTGTGTCCTGTGGGAAAAATTATTATTATTAGCACTCTTGAAAAAACCTCTCATACTGCTCAAGTTTCAATGAAAGTGAGGAATGTGAATGGTTGGTTCTGTTTTCTTTTTTTTCTCTCTCTCTCTTTTTTTTTTTTTCATTATAATTGAGAGCAATTTAGCCGGATAATGAGGAGGGTTATTCTCTGCTTTCTTAATCATGCCTCTTCCATTAAATAGATCTCGCTAAATACATTATATATATTTTTAAAAAAAAATACCTCCTTTGAATGATCTTAATTATTCCATTAATTCAATTTTAATCGTGTTATTTGAATGGTGATTGAACTTTTGATGAGGTATCACAGAAAAAAATAGTTTCAATCTTAAAGTATTTAATTTTTTAAAGACAAGATACACTAAGCAATATTCATTATTTTGGAAAGTTCGGATATAATTTTTATGATGCTGACATGGCCCACTTATGTAAAAGGAGCATGAAAAAAGGCACAAAAAAGAGGCAAAGATCTCTATTCAAAAAATGATACTCTGACCCTATTGGTATTCCAACTATCTATCAAGGAAATGACTTGAATAGATACGGCTCCATTTAATTGATGGAAAAAGAAAGAAAAAGTTAAGGAGAGCGAATTTCTTTGCAGTTTCTTTGCGTCCAGTTAGTTAGAATCCTTTGAGAGTGTGAGCCCAATAATATTAAACTTCTGATTAACTCTTACTTACCGAAAAGGTTTTCTACAAAACACATCTTACATTTTTTACAAGATATCGCTTAAAAGTTTATGCTTCATACATTTTTTAACAATTTTTTTTGTAAACCAAACAAATGTAGGAAACTCAAATTTTAACTCGATCCTTTTCATTTATTTTCCTACATTTCATTTTTTTTGTACAAGTTTCTTGACATGACATGGATTTTCGTTAGTATGGAATGCAATAACACATTGGTATGGAACTATGGAAGTCTTTTCACTAAAATATTTCCCACACCAAAATCCCACCTCAAATGTTCGTTTATTCTTGTAATTGGATGTTAAATGCTTAGATTATGGCTAGTGATGGCAATGAACCCGACACAGCGGGTATCCCACCCTGTCCCACCTCTATTGGGATGGGGTCGGAGAGCAAGCAAAAAGAGTAAGGGTGGGTTTGGAAAGAAAGTAAAAACCTATGTCTAATTTGGGATGGGTATGGTTTAACGTCGTCTCATCCATCCCGTCCCAAATATGTGTAAATATTGGTATTTTTTAATACCTTTCATGTTTTCTTGAATTCCATATTTACCATTAGTTACTTTTTTCTCCTAATTTTATGTTTATGTTTAAATTCTTTTAGTATTTGTTTCTATAAAACCATAAAGAAGTAAAATTTACGAGTGAAATGTGTGATTTAAGATTGATTTTTTTTCTCTTTTTAAATAGAATTTGTTTTCTATCAATGCAAATGCCCGACAAGAACCTTCTTACCCTGCATATTTTCATTGCCCCAGCCCGTCCCGTCCTGACATGGGATTGGGACAGGTTTGAGATGAGATTATCTGTAATAGGATGAGGTTGGGATAAGGGTGCCCCATCCCAAACCCACCCCGTTGTCATCCCTAATTATGGCAAGTCAGTGGCAATTAAGCATGTGCTAGATGTTGTCATTGCACTAATCAGGGCCATGGCAAGTAGCATTTCCCCACAATTTAAGGGCTGCAAATGCATGCCATGTCAAATTTGTTACTCAGCAATGACATTCATGGGCTAGAAATACGCCTAAAAAATCATTTAAAATAATATATAATAATAATCGAGCATACGCGATGTATGTGCAACACATTTTTTCAAGTTTCTTAAATAGCATGTGTGTGTAAGAGATAATTAAGGGGAAACAAGTTGTGGTGGGTTTTTTAAAGTTGGTAAAATTACAAAATTGTTTTTTAGTTTTATTAACTTGTAGGGGTGTTTTAGTATTTTTCAAATGCAATCCAACAACAAAAGGAATTGGCTTTATAAAGTAGTATAGATATATATGTTTGGGGATTTGGGCTATACCTTTTTTCCAATCATATCATTGCCAGGCAAAGCATGTTGAAAGTAGAGAATAATGCCTTGACATCTCGAATAATCACACTAATGGGAAAGATTTCTTCCTCTTTTCTTTTTTTCTTTTTTGTTTCATTTGACGGTCAGGGTTTCCAGGCCAGCTTGTGCACACCTCGACTAAATCCCTTATCGGGCGATCTTAAGGATGCACTCCCCCATATCAGTCTAATGCATTCAGGAATTAATTCTTGAAATGCTTCCAGAGGAATCGAACCCAGATTAATAAAATAGAGAGACTCTCCTCCTACCAACTGGACTAACTCCCTTAGGTGGAAAGATCTTCTTCAATCTTTGCAGTGTTGCCCAATTCTTTTGGTTGAATCTTTTGTCCAACTAACATTATAGTGACATGGTAATCAACAAATTTTGGACAAAAAAAGTTTATGTTAGTGACATGCGATCACATCAAATAATTTATACTACCTATAAAAGGTTGAATCTCAGAAAAAATTTTGATTGACCAATATACCCTTATTTTAAATTTTAAATTTTAAATACATAACTACCCTCCTACACGGTACATTAATAGGAAATAGGAAATAAGAATAAAACACATAAATAGGAAATCAAAAAGGAAATAGAAATAAAAAAACATAAATAGGAAACCAAAGTAAAACTATAATTTGTAAAACCCTAAACCCTAACATATAAGTAGAATCTGTAACATTGCAACCATAAATTCTGTCTATTGCAACTCCTACTTTTACTTTTTTTATCATCTGCACAACTCTGACATCTACTTTCTCTGTCAACAAATGGCTTCTACCTTCTCTGGTAGGTTTTTCTTTGCAACATTCTCCTTTACTAAAATCATAGATAGAGAATAAGTTAAATGAATTTACAATATGTGAAAGAATCATTGAAAAAAAATAATTTTTTAAGAATGAATTTCTTAACGTACAACTAGGTATTGCGATTAAAGAAAAAAAACAAAAGAGAAAACAAGAAAGATTAAAAAAAAAAAAAAACAATTAAAAAAACCATAGCTATGAAGGAAAAATAATAATAAAACATAATATTAGATAAAAAAAAATGAGAAAGCTAAAAAACATAATAATGAAAAAGCTAAGCAATAGAGGACAATCGATAACCACAGCGATAAAACAATCAATTGAAAGCTAAGCAATAAAGGAAAAAAATATTAAAAAAAAAAAATAGAGAAATCAACCCACACCGATAGAACACTCAATCCAAAGCAAAGTAAGAAAGAAGATACAATGAAATAAAATAAAATAAAAAAGAGAAATAATTCGGAAAAAACCCCATAAATCTAAGAATATGAGAAATCAGCAACCCACATTGATAGAACACTCAATCCTAAGCTAAGCAAGGGAAAAAAAAAAAAAAAAAAAAACACAAGAGAAATCATTCAGAAAAAAACCTCATAAATCTGAGAATCCGAGAAATCAGTTGAAATAAAAAAAAAAAATAATAATAATAATAAAAAAAGGAGGTTGAAATAAATATTTTTTTAAAAAAAAGATAGAAAAAAGAAGAACTCTGAAACCTTGAAGAACCCCTCAAAATCGATTGAAACCAAAAAATCCATAGATCTGAGAAACCATTCAGTCAATTGAAAAAAGAAAAAAGGAAAAAAAAAGGAAGAGGTAGAAAAAAACAAGTTCATTCTAATAACATAAATAGGATATATATTAAAAACATTATATATATACATGTTTCTCAAATAGGATTTATGTTTTCAACAAAAAATAATAAATAATTAGGTTTTCATATTATATATAAATATATATGAGAATTTATGAATTTTCATAAATCTTTTATTATCTAAATATTATTCATGTGCAACGCATGTGTGCCTATATCTAGCAATATAAAAATTTATTGATAAAATAAGGGAGGCGATATTGCCACCTTAAATTCTTTTTCTTCCTCAGCAGCTAAGTGACTGTCATTGTGAAGAGATGATTTTTCGCTTTAAAGTCAAAATGAGTCTAAAGTTAGTGTGTCAAATACCAACACTATCCTTCGCATTCTTCTTTTTCTGGTAAAAAGGAAACAACTTAGCATTAATTAGAAAAGTTCTTTACATCTCTCATATAAGAAACACCCCTATAATCAGCATCAAGTTGGTCACCTATCCAAAAAGGAGGGTCATAAAAAACAATACAACTAGTATCAAAATAAGAGTCTTTACGAGCTATAATGTCAGCACACTTGTTAGTTTCACGAAAATTATGTTAAAGCTGAATCTCTTGGAAGTGATCCATGAGCCACCTACAATCACAAATCATAGAGCTCAATGGATGTACCTCAGACACCAAACTTTGCATAAGTGAAACAGCCGCACTAACATCCATATCAACACATAAGTGGCTTATATTGCATTTTAGAGCAACCTCTAAACCATCACGAAGACCCCACAACTCAGCTTTGATGCTTGATGCTACCCCAAGTCTGCAATTGTAGCCTTTAATCCACTGACTGAGATGGTTCCTAATAATGCCCCCAGCACAAGCTTGCCCTGGTTCCCCAAAGAAGAACCATCTATGTTGAGCTTGTAAAACAGACTCAAGGGAGGAACCCACTTCACCATAACCTTTTTAGTAATGCTTGGGAACTTGAATTTTTCATAAATATGGAAGTATTTAGTGGCCTTGACAAACATAGCTTTACGATTATCCTTAGGCAACAACATATGTTGCTCAAAAACAAATTTATTCCTATTGTAGCACAAGGCCCAACAGCCAAAAAGGAAGATGACAAAGAATGGAACAAATCTATTCATATCTCTATTTTTCCTACCCACATTATGAAGAATCCAAGTATCCAAAGACATACCAGCATTACAATTAAAGTTAGGGTCAATAGTGGTCCAAAAATCCTTAGCATACTCATACTCTCTCAAGATATGGTCTACTGCTTCAAGTTCAGTAAAGTAAATGGGGTAAAGATTGGAGAAAGTAATATGTCTTCTGAAAAGGACATCACTACAGGCATTTTTCTTGTGGCAGCACAACCATAGAAAATTTTTTATTTTAGAAAGGGTATTGATATTCCAAATTTTATGCCAAATATCAGTACGTCTAACCCCTACAACACCCAACTTTTTGGGTTTGGCAACCTTGTCCCAACCAACCAGGTGGATCTTCCTGGTGTCAGCCATAGATCCCCAAATGAAATCAGGTCTTAATTTCTCAAGATTATGACAGGCGGCAATAGGTAGCGAGGTAGTTTGCATGTAATAATTGGGTAAGGTAGCTAGAACGGAAGTAACCAAGGTTGTACGGCCAGCCATGGAGAGAAGGCCAGCTGGAAAGCCTGCTAATTTCTGTTTAGCTTTATCTTCAATGAAATTATACTCCGCTTTGGTTTTCCGGCCATGCAAAATGGGAAACCCAAGGTATTTCCCAATATTATTAGTAGTAGGAATACCCATCTCCTCACTAATAGAGGAAACAATGGCCTGGTCAGTGTTGGGAGAACAAAAAATTTTAGACTTAGCCAGACTAGCTTTTAACCCAGATAGCTTGCAAAAGTTATCCATGACTGATTTAATGGCCATTCCCTCATCAACCGTAGCTTTAGCAAAGGAAAGCAAGTTTTTGTTTTTCCTTCCCCATATTCTTTCACCATCATCTGCAACATCCCATGCCCATTACCCATAGCTTTCAACACAAATTTTGTTTTGTTTTGTTTTTTTTTTGTTTTTTTTTAACCATCGTGTTCAACATCCCATATCCATTAGTGGCCATTACCCACAACTTCAAGTGAAGATGTTTTTATTTCATATATATTTTTTTTCATCATCGTCTTCGACATCACAACTTTAGCACAAGATCGAATTTTTTATTTTTTTTATTTATCATCTTCAACATCCCATACCCATTACCCACATACACAAGATATATATATATATATATATATATATATATATATATATATATATATATATATATATATATTTTGGCAACAATCTGTCATACCCATTCATCAACGTCGAGGATGGCGACCACGGCGGCGTCGTTAATGACGGTAGCAAC
Organism: Liquidambar formosana; assembly: GCA_039720395.1. Taxonomy (NCBI): domain Eukaryota; kingdom Viridiplantae; phylum Streptophyta; class Magnoliopsida; order Saxifragales; family Altingiaceae; genus Liquidambar; species Liquidambar formosana. The sequence goes on from CM077825.1 coordinate 31,909,140, forward strand.
TACATTACTGATGTCTAATGGGGAAAAATATTGGGGATGGCCTTTGGCTGAGTAATTTTTTAGAGAGAGATGCGATGCGTGGGGTTTGGGGGATGAGTTCGTTTTGTGCCTTCATTCTCACCCATTTATTTCTGAATCAATTGGAGGACGGAAGGGGCTTCAGAATCTCAAAAGAGTTCAGAGTCTGAATTTGATCGATATTGTGCAGATTTTGATAGACAGAGAAGGGGGAGGTAAGGGCATTTTTGGCAGTACGAGTTTGAACTTTTTTTATTCAACTTTATGGGGTCTTTAACCTTAAAGGGCAAAACGGTCTTCATAGCAACAGTCGTGGAAGAAAAGGAATTTGATGTGGCAGTATCGTCACCCTAAAATAATTAACGATTGTCGTGACATTAATTAGGCAAATAAATTTGGAGATTTAGACCAAAAAAAATGATGCTCTTTTACTATTTTTGCAGTGACCCAATATATATGTGAGTTTCCTTCCAAAAACATAATTTGATAACCAACTCAATTACACGAGCTAGAGCAAAAACTAGGCCATTTAGAATTGCCAAAGCTTTGTAATCTCATATCCTCCGTTTGAAAAGGAAAATTGTTCTAGGTGTTGGGTACGATGTGTTTTCTTCTCACATTCACTTATCACGTGATCAGTACATAATAAATGGACTGTGAAAGGTGTACATAATACGCCCGATCCATGGAATAAATTTATGTCCCCAACTCGAAAACTCCCCTTTTTCGAATAAATAAAGCTATATCAACATTAACCTTGAAAACTTCGATCCCATTAGAGGTGGTTTTCTATGTGATGAGCCTAACACACTCTTGGAGCATCCTGCAACAAAGCAAATTTGCCTTGCTTGTTACCTGCGATCTTGGCCGACCCACAGCCTGGCAGCGCCCAGGCTGTCATGAAAACAAGATGGAAAAGAGTTTTCATCAGACTTGGATCCTTTTCCATAAACTTTCACGATGCAAATTTGGAATGAGATGGCCTTTTTGAAATATACATTTGAATGGGGGAGAATAGTTGATTTTCTCAAAGCTAATTTCCACCTTGGATGGTATATATAAGTATCCATTCACATGCTTGAGCATGCATTTGGTATATTTAAAATTTCAGATCCACAGTTTAAAACAGAAAATCCTATCTGATTTTGTTTAAAGATACCAATTAACTATTTGGTGCTATATATATTGTTAGTGAAAGAAAAAAGGTGGAATATTCATCAAGTGATTTTTTACCATGTATAGCATAAAACTGAGATTTCTGAAAAACAGCAGTATTAAATACTAGAAATTTTGTTTCACTTAATCTTTGTTAGCAGATCTCTTTATCAATAGCCAATGGCATTGAAGTTTAATGGCAAAGCATTAATACGTATGAGTCACAAGGCTTATGACACATGCACCACATACTTAACACATGAGTTAGGTAAGTCACAAGGTTTATGCTTTGGGCATGTGGCCCATGAGCTAAGAAGCACGGACACGGACACGTAATACGGTTACGACACGACACGGACACGCCGACACAGCAAATCCTCAAAATCTAGGATACAACATGGTGAGGACACGCTATTAATAAAATACATATTTTATGTATATAGCTAGATAATATCATATAATTTCACATCCATCATTTAAAATGCATCTTTTGTATTGTTTTTGAAAACCCTAGTGAAGTTATTCATTGATAAAATATGACAAAAAAAGAAAAGGAAGAAGATTAAAAAGACAAAAAAGATAGAAAGAGAGAAGTGTCGTGTCGAAGGTGTGTCGAAGAAATGTCGTGTCTGATACGTGTCCGATATGGACATGGCACCTCTAAAGAAGTGTTCGTGCTTCCTAGCCCATGAGACTCGAATAGGCAAATCGATACCTAATGCCCTAACTATCTAAGTTAACTTGGCCCCATGCACGGGTTATTAGTTCAATTTTATTTTCCATGTTCATGTTTATATTGTTTAGATCAATTATTTTTTATTTTTTTTTTATTTTTAAATAATATTAGTTATACAAAATAATAAATACATAAAGATTTTATATTTTTTCATAAAAGATAAAGCTTAAAATTCAAAAGTACATTTTTTTTTTTTTTTTATAATCAAAATTGTCAATGAAAGATTAAAAACTCTTTAGATATACATTCAGAATTTTTTTCCTTCATAAAACGGAATATTTAAAGAGTTTATATTCATATATATTATCATGCAACTTGATAGTTGCTTTAGGAAAAAAAATTTGAGTAAGAATCCAACTTTAATTTGTTAAGAGTTTGAGTTAAAATTTAACTTTCATTTGTTATCAAATGATAAGAATGTTTACTATGTGTTTCAATTAAAGGAAAGATAGATATGTATATTTTTTTAAAAATAAGGGTATATTGGTCGTTCAAAAGTTTTTCTGAGATTCAGTCTTTTATAGGTACGTAGTATAGATATAAAATCCACTTCATACAACAATGATGAATTTGCAAATCATTTGAATTTGAATGATTAAATTGAGGTTTTTTTTTTTTGTTTGTTTTTGTTTGGGTGCGTGTGTTTTACCCCTAACTCTAACCCCCTAATATAAATAAATGTGTATTAATATTGTTTCTCCATAAACATGAATCCAGGATTCCTCACTCAATGGGTGAAAGGAGAATGCCATTAAGTTATCATGCTATCGAAAGTGCTTTTGCAAAGTTGTGCCATCTTAGCATCAAAAAATTACATCAAAACCTTCCAAACAATAGATCCCGATCAGTGTGTCTTGTCTTGAAAAGATCTACGTAATTTGATTGAAACTACAAGATTATTCAATGAAACTGAATTTTTAAGAATACTAAATATAGCACACGTGTGTTGCACGTGAATATTTTTAAATAATATTAGTTATACAAAATAATAAATACATAAAGATTTTATATTTTTTCATAAAAGATAAAGTTTAAAATTCAAAAGTACATTTTTTTTTTATAATTATAATCAAAATTGTCAATGAAAGATTAAAAACTTTTTAGATATAAATTCAAAAAAAAATTTCTTCATAAAACGTAAATACATAAAGATTTTATATTATTTCATAAAAGATAAAGTTTAAAATTCAAAAGTACATTTTTTTTTTTTATAATCAAAATTGTCAATGAAAGATTAAAAACCTTTTAGATATACATTTAGAATTTTTTTTTCTTTCATAAAACGGAATATTTAAAGAGTTTATATTCATATATATTATCATGTAACTTGATAGTTGCTCTAGGAAAAATAATTTGAGTAAGAATCTAATTTTAATTTGTTAAGAGTTTGAATTAAAATTTAACTTTCATTTGTTATCAAATGATAAGAATGTTTACTATGTGTTTTAATTAAAGGAATGGTAGATATGTATTTTTTTTAATATTTAAATAAGGGTATATTGGTTGTTTAAAAGTTTTTCTGAGATTCAGCCTTTTATAGGTAGTATAGATAATGTATGTAGTAGGACCTCTATTTGGTTATTGTTAAATTCCCAATAATAATTTGGTCATGATGGGATGTCCAATTAGAGAAATACTAGTCATCCTTAAATTATTTTCCTAATTTATTTTTTTAATGATGTTATAACACGCATTCCCACTAACAACCACATCAATAAATGGTTTTTTTTATATTGTTATTATAAAAAAAAATGCAAAACATATCAACAACCACATCATTAAGGGAAGAAATTTTTTTAAAAAAAGTTTAAGGATCAATAGCATTTTTCCAACCAATAATCTAGAGGAGGCATGATTAAAGAGCTCTTTTATTTTTAGTTTGAGTATTATCGTGCCAAGAAGCTGTTGCCGGGTTAGGCAAATAAATTTGAAGATTTAGACAAAAAATGATGCCTTTTTACTATTCTTGCAGTGACCCAATATATACGTGAGTTTCCTTCCAAAAACACAATCTGATAACGAACTCGATTACTCGAGCTAGAGCAAAAACTAGGCCATCTAGAATTCCCAAAGCTTTGTAATCTCATATCCTCGGTTTGAAAAGGAAAATTATTCTAGGTGCTGGGCATAATGTGTTCTCTTCTCACATTCACCTATCACGTGATCTACACATAATAAGTGCACTGTGAAAGGAGTGCATAATGCGCCCGATTCAAGGAATAAATTTATGTCCCCAATCCGAAAACTTCCCTTATCGAATAAATAAAGCTCTATCAACATTAACCTTGAAAACTTCGATCCCATTAGAGGTGGTTTTCTATGTGATGAGCCTAACACACTCTTGGAAGTATCTTGCAACAAAACAAATTGGCCTTGCTTGTTACCCTGCCATCTTGGCCTACCCAGAGCGCCCAGGCTGTCATGAAAACAAGATGGAAAAGAGTTTTCATCAGACTTGGATCCTTTTCCATAAACTTTCACAATGCAAATTTGGAATGAGATGGCCTTTTTGAAATATACATTTGAATGGGGAGAATAGTTGATTTTCTCAAAGCTAATTTCCACCTAGCTTGGATGGTATAAGTATCCATTCCCTTGCTTGAGCATGCATTTGGTATATTTAAAATTTCAGATCCACAGTTTAAAACAGAAAATCCTATCTGATTTTGTTTAAAGATACCAATTAACGATTTGGTGTTATATATATTGCTAGTGAAAGAAAAAAGGTGGAATATTCATCAAGTGAATTTTTACCATGTATAGCATAAAACTGAGATTTCTGACAAACAGCAGTATTAAATACTAGAAATTTTGTTTCACTTAATCTTTGTTAGCAGGCCTCTTTATCAATAGCCAATGGCATTGAAGCCTAATGGTAAAGCATTAATACCTGTGAGTAGAGCTGCAAACGAGCCGAGCCGAGCTTTGGAGTGTTCAAGCTTGGCTCGGTTAAAAGCTTATTTATTTATAAACGAGCCGAGCTTTAAATGAGCTTAATTTATTATGTTCAAGCTCGGCTCATTAAGATTTAGAAAAGCTCAGGCTCGGCTCGTTTAACTAAACAAGCCGAGCTTGAGCTAGTGTTCAAGATTGGTTTGATTTTGCGAATGTGAGTTTTAAATATTAAGACAAAAGTTCACAAACCTTAAAAATCTTCCTTGGATAAGTATAAGATATAACTACTAAGGAAGTATTATCTCTTTCATGTTAATCAATCCACTCAGCAAAGAAAAGCTAAAAATAAATTAGGGTATTTATACAAACCCTTTAATGAGCCTACTAATAAGATATTTCATGAGCCTTTTAACGAGCCTATTTGCGAGCCTATTCACAAGCCCTTAACAATCTTGTTTACGAATGTAAACAATTCGAGCTATGGTTTGTTCAGGTTCGGCTTGTTTAATAAACGAGTTTAGTATTCAAGATTAGGCTTAGCTCATTTATTAATCGAACGAACTTGAATGAGCCTTTATCGAACTTGTTTACGAGTTGCTCACGAACGGCTCAGTTCATTTGTAGCCCTACCTGTGAGTCACAAGGCACATGACACATGTACCGCACGCTCAACACATGAGTTAGGTAAGTCACAAGATTTACTCTTTGGGCATGTGGTCCGTGAGACTCGAATGGGCAAATCGATACCTAATGCCCTAATTATTTAAGTTAATCCGGTCCTGTGCACGGGTTATTAGTTCAATTCTATCTTCAATGTTCATGCCTAAATTGTTCAGATCAATTTTTTATATTTTTTTATTCATATTCTGCCCAATTATAACTAAATCTTGTTTTATTTGTTTAATTTTATTTTATTCACAATTTTATTTTCCATGTTCATGTTTATATTGTTTAGATCAATTTTTTTTTTTTTTTATCAAAATAATTATCAGGGGGAATTCTTTTATTGATAGGGCTACGGGAAAATAATTACAGTTAAGTGCCAAATTGTACTAACTTTTTAGTAAATGACTACTAACTTAACTAGCAATGATTACCAACAACCGACCAATCTAAAATTCCCCCTAATTGCTATTGTGGAATAGGATTATTAAATATTGTCAAATTGAGAACCAAACTAAACCAAACCAACTCCTATGTTCGGTTTTGGTTTCTGTTTTCCAAAACCGAACTAGGTCGGTTCGATTCCAATTTGGCTTACAATTGAATTAAATCAAACAAAGTCGCACCCCTATTTAGACATGGGCCTTTATAATTTTTTATTTATTTATTACGTTCATTAGGATTCTTGTCCGTCGGAACTTCTAGTTATCTTAGTAGGAATTTGATATCATTATATCAGTCTCAGCAAATCACTTTTTTTCTCCATGAGGAATCTTGATATCTTTCTATGGGGTCGGAGGTTTCTTAACTCTTAAGCTCAAAATTTGAGCGAGCTTCCTTTTCGTTTTTCGTTTTTTGGTTTTTTTTTTTTTTAAATGTATATGACACATGTACATGGCTTCTAGCCTTTTGAAGTAATATAAACTCTACTTGATCCAACAATGATGAATTTGCAAGTCATTTGAATTTGAATGATTAAATTGAGTTTTTTTGTTTTGTTTGTTTTTCTTTGTTTAGTTTTTGTTTGGGTGTGCGTGTTTTACCTCTAACTCTAACCCCCTAATATAAATAAATGTGTATTAATATTGTTTCCCCATAAACATGAATCCGGGATTCCTCACTCAATGGGTGAGAGGAGAATGCCATTAAGTTATCATGCCATCAATAGTGTTTTTGCAAAGTTGGGTTATATTAGCATCAAAAAATTACATCAAAACCTTCCAAACAATAGATCCTAATCAACGTGTCTTGTCTTGAAAAGATCTACATAATTTGATTGAAACTACAAGATTATTCAATGAAACTAAATTTTTAAAGATATAGCACACGCGCGTTGCATGTGAATATTTTTAAAAAATATTAGTTATACAAAATAATAAATATATAAAGATTTTATATTTTTCCATAAAAGATAAAGTTTAAAATTCAAAAGTACTTTTTTTTTTCTTTTAATCAAAATTGTCAACGAAAGATTAAAAACTTTTTAGATATACATTCAAAAAATTTTTTTCTTTCATAAAATGTAAAAACATAAAGATTTTATATTTTTTCATAAAAGATAAAGTTTAAAATTCAAAAGTACATTTTTTTTTTTAATAATCAAAATTGTCAACGAAAGATTAAAAACTTTTTAGATATACATTCAAAATTTTTTTTTTCTTCATAAAACGGAATATTTAAATAGTTTATATTCATATATATTATCATGCAACTTGATAGTTGTTCTAGGAAAAAGAATTTGAGTAAGAATCTAACTTTAATTTGTTAAGAGTTTGAATTAAAATCTAACTTTCATTTGTTATCAAATGATAAGAATGTTTACTATGTGTTTCAATTAAAGGAATGGTAGATGTGTATTTTTTTTTAATATTTAAAATAAGGGTATATTGGTCAAATCATTTTTAATCCCTAGTTACTATGTGTTTTAATATTTAAAATAAGGGTATATAGGTAGTATAGATATAGATAATTTATGCGGTAGGACCTCCATTTGGTTACACTCAAATTCCCAATAATAATTTGGTCATGATGGGATGTCTAATTAGAGAAATACTAGTCATCCTTAAATTATTTTCCTAATTTATTTTTTTAATGATGTTATAACATGCATTCCCATTAACAACCAAATCAATAATTTTTTTTTTAAAAAAAAAAAAATGCAAAACACACCAAGAACCACATCATTGAGGGAAGAAATTTTTTTTAAAAAAGTTTAAAGATCAATAGCATTTTTCCAACCAATAATCTAGAGGAGGCATGATTAAGGAGGCCCTTTTATTTTTAGTTTGAGTATTATGGCGCCAAGATGCCGTTGTCGGGTTTGGCAAAGATAAAAGATTTGCATTTTTTTTCTTTTTCTTTCGTTCAAAGGAGAGTCCAATGGGCTTTTGGGGTTACAAAATAGAGGGTTATTCATCTTTTTTGCACAACTCTTTTCTAATTTCCCCCTACCTACTCGGGAGAAATTGAAATCAAAATCTTCCCCAAATCCTACCTTCAAGGAAGAGATGTGCCACCTGAGCCCAATCCTGAGCCCCATTCTCGGAAAGACCCAAAATTTCACATGGTATTTGACTAACGGCCTTTTTTAATCTTCATCTAGCTTTACATCTGATTGAGCTTTCCACTTATGCAATGGGTGCCTTTCTCTTTCCATATCAAAAGTTAGGTTATGACGTCAATTCAAGATCTTTACACACTTTGCTTTTGGCTTTTGGCTTTTGGTAGTCGATGCTTGAATATGTTTGTAGCCACCTCTACACATCACATCAAGAAAAGAAAAATATATATATCCTAAAGGGCCTTAGGAAAAATCAGCCCACTTTTGTATATTATTATTGGGCTATCAAATTTTATTTTTCTATTTTTATTGGACCAGCAAAAAGGAATCTTTTTATGTCTTTTTCTTTTAACTAAAGATAAAGATAAGGCGAACCCAACTCATGGGGACTGATTTTTTTCTTAGGATGGTGCGTTTGATGATGGTGATGGTGATGGTTAAGTGTTGAGCTTCGAATGACAACCAAAAACTACTGGATTAATTGATAAAGTAACCTATCAATTTATTTGATTCTGACTTCTGGGTAGGTAACTAGGGATTAAAAATGATTTGACCTAATTCAGTTCCAATTTTTATCAATAGGTTAAGTTCTTCATGCTGCCATGCCATATATACAGATATATATATATATATATATATATATATATATATATATCTATCACTAATTCACTATGATGCAAGGGACAATCTAACCTACCTAGTGTGCTAAAACAAAACAAAACAAAACATAAAAAATAAAATAAATAGACTTCGATCACACTACCATGCTTTTCTCGATGCAAATCGTCACGCTAATCTAATCGTACTTTAAATATTAATAATAGGGATTTCGTACAAGCTAGAGAAAAGATTAAAATTTAAACATCATGGTAAGCCCCCACCGAGGAGAAGGATAGGATAATTAGCATTACATAATTATTTGTTTGTCGGTAACAAGCAAGAAATTAAGATACCATCGAGTAAAGTAACAAAGACCCATGAAATAAAATGTAAAAGAAAATGGAAATTATTGAGTTGTAAATGGAAAATTGATCGAGTTCCAGTACTTTAGAAAAACTCCCTGAGCCAGCGATTTACCTAGCCCACCTATTGCCACAGTGATTAGTCCCTTGGTCGTTAGCTTTAGGGATACACTGGGTCAAATATCAAAAAAATAACTCCAAATGACATTAGTTTTGAGTTCCAAGCACCATGCAGCAGCACAAGTCAATCACAACAGTAAGCAGAGCCTTCAAAGCTAAGACTAAGTAAACATGCACTCCTTGTTGAGAATAAGATGAAAACATTTACACTTGTATTGTATTGCAGAAAGGCAGAACACAGTAGTTTACACTTCACAAACACATTTAGCAAAACAACATCCTTATGGATTAAGCCACTTCATCCAAGTAACAGCAAAATCTACCTTTTTTTTATTTTTTTATTTTTTTTTGATAAGCAACAGCAAAATCTACCTAGACCCCTTTGTTGGCCTCCATTTCGTTCAATAAGTCCTCACGAGCGTAGGTAATTTCCACGTTCGCCAAACCAACCGCCCGTTCTCTCCAATTATGGGATCCACTAACCTTCTTTTCAAACGTTCTCTTTTGGATTTTTGAGAAGCATCTTTTAGAGACAAATTTTTTATTGGGAGTTGGGGGCTACCGTTTTCTGTTAACTCCACAATTCCATTGAGAGTCTCCAAGACTTCACTCATTTTGGGGCGTGTTTTTGAGTTTCTCACTAAGCACCGGTTGGCTATTGCGGCTAGTTTCTGGGCAGACTTGAGGGAGTACTTTCCTCCGAGCCTCGGGTCCAAAATCAGCTGGAACTTCTTAACATCGGACAGGTGTGGCCTGACCCAATCCATGAGTAATTGCTCATTCTTGGGGCGATTTCGATCCATAGGGCGCCTACCAGTGATGAGTTCATAGAGGAAAACTCCATAGCTCCACACATCACTTTTGGATGTGAGGCGGCCAGTTTGAATGTATTCAGGAGCTGCATATCCAATGGTTCCTACAACCTGTTTTGGATAACAAATATAGAGGAATTTAAAAAAAGAAAAAAAAGAAAAAAGAATTAAGTATAAAAATGAACCTACAGATTTCCACTCATCAAGCACATCTCCATCCATTTAAATGCATTCATTCTCTTGAATTTTTTGATTGATGGATTTGTGCATTCAACACTATGTAAAATCACTATACTCATTTGAACAACCAAATGGACCCTTAGACAATCATCAATAAAGAGATCTTTAATAGTTTTAAACAAAAGTAAAAAATTTCAAGTAGTAAAATTTAGAGAATAGATTGAAAGATCATGTAGTGTAAGCATACCGCTGTTGAGACATGACTTAATCCGTCTGAAGGGCCTAGCCTGGCCAATCCAAAGTCAGATAACTTTGCATTCCATTTTTCATCCAACAGAATATTCGAAGATTTAAAATCCCTAAAGATGATCTGTGCCAATCATAAAAAATCCTTTTTAGTACATATAATGTAGACTATATGAGAATTAGTCAAGGCCATCAAATTGCTTCTGCTTCAAGAGATATTAAAAGATGCAAACAAACAAACCCTGACTGGAAAGCAAGATTAGTTGTAAGTCAATAAAATCAAGGTCCCAACATGATAGGATCGTACCGAGCAGTTACTAGATACTATACTTAGACCAAATAACTAGCACGGGCCATCTGAGAAGGTTTGCCAGGAATTGCCTTTGTTCTGAAAATTACAGTCCTCTGAAATTTTTAGGTGCTTTGAAGTCTTCTCATACATGGTTGTTAGGTTTAAATCTTTTGATGCCATAAAAATTGGAAATAAGCCTATGTATGGTTGCAGAATGGGGTATCAGAGGAATTTTTTTTTTTTTTTTTTTTTTTTTTTTTTGCAGAATTTATTTTGCCATCCGAAGCTTCATGGAGGCTAATCCAGATTTATGTTACTTGTTCCATTTTGGGCTATTCTTTTCTTTCTTTGATTCATATTAACCCAAATCCCTATATAAAAACACTATGATGCTAATTTAGCACCCACTGTTATCATTCCAACCATTGCAAGGAAGTTACCCAAAGGCCCCAAACGTCCTGCAAAACAGTAATATGATGTGAATATGTTCAATTGTCTATTATACGGTGCCTGGAGGATTAAGGATACCACCCTTTAGATTAATTGAAATGGAACTGGCAACGAGGAAAAATGTACCTGGAAATCCATTCCCTCATGAAGGTATGCTAAGCCACGAGCAGCATCCTGAGCTATTCTCAGTCTCGTAGCCCAAGGAAGAGGTTCTTGAAACCGATTCGATAAGTGATCTTGCACACTCCGATTGGGCATGTATTCGTATATCAGCAGCCGCTGGATTCCTCGTTCATCATCCTCAGCGCAGTGTCCCACTAGTTTGACAAGATTTGGATGTTCAACTACCCCAAGGACATTTACTTCTGTCACCCATTCCTTGTGCCCCTGTGAGATAAATTGGACAAATGCAAATATCTAATGAAAATGGCAAAGCTTGAAGCTGTTATTGGGAAAGAAGAGGCATATGAGAGGGAAAATATTAATTATGAGAGCTTTTCACTTTTACCAAAAAAAGGATGGCACTACTATTTTTCACCTCGTCTGGTTTGTAGAAATATTATAAGTCCAAATCAGGGTCTCACAATATTGAAGTACCTAGATTAAGCAACTTTACATGTGAAAAACTGAGAACAATTTTATGGATTCTAACAAGGATGATCACAATTGACTTCAAATTCAAGGTCTATGACAATCTGAAAATCACATATGTTTCTTGGTATTATCAATCATTCTTAATTTCTCTTCTTTTTTCATAAGATCAGTACCATAAGTACTTGTACAAGTGAACCACAACTTCTTGTGCTAGTGCTAAGGGCAGATTCTGTTTGACCCCAAACCTGTTGCCTTTTATGTGTTTTTTAAAATTCTATTTGGTGCATGCATTTTCGTGTTGAGGGTGGGGGTTCACATGACGATAAAGTTAGGGAAGTAAAACAAGAACAAGCTATTGTCCTGCTAGTTAAAAACATGTACCAGACATGAAGGAAATCTGGATTCCATCATTTGTGCTTTTCCTAGAAGATATTTAAGGTAAAGAAATTTTCTCATGAGTGGATAATTAAAAGCACCTGTTCTTACTCATCTTCCTAGATTATTTTTATATATTTTTTGGACAGTTGGACCAACATAAGCAATTTGAATCCCTTAAAACATTATGATTGTTCAATCATGCAGCTTTTACCTATACAGATCCATGAAGGGTACTTTTAGTATGAAATTTGTTAGTCTTTATATTTAGCTACTAGCAATTAACCACCCAAAAAGAAATACCAAAAATTGCTTGCGAATTGACAAAGTAGACTCTTGAAGAAGATCTGAAGCACCAGGAAACAGACATTGGCTACAAAAGAGGTGATAGCAAAAGCACCCTCTGCCAAAAGTAATGACTACACAAGGTTTGACTTGAAGGTAGTGGGTTGAAAGCCATAACCAGCATCATGATTTTTCAAGCATGTTGGACCTTACAATTTATTATGTTCCCAAATTTGATCTTCCCAGTTTATTTAAAACCAATCATTATATATTGTAATTGGCGCATTTCATTAGAAAAAAAAAAAAAGGGGGCATATTGTTATTCGTGTAGTATGATAACTGGAACAAGGAAGAAAGCTTGCCTGCAACCCTCTTCTGCTAAGCTGTTTAACAGCAATATCGGTTTTGTTATGTGGGTCTTCTGTACTCCGGATCACACCCCTATATACACCACCAAATCCACCCTCTCCAATCATAAGGGAGCGGCTGAAATTCTTTGTGGCCGTTTTCAGCTCTGAGAATGTAAATTCTCTGAGATTATTGGGTCTTTGAGACAAACTTGCAAATGAGTTCCTCACGGAAGATCCACTGCTAATTTCCAAGGCATTCTGAGAATTGAATTCTGACTCAGATTTTCTCAGCTCGCGATCATTGGACATAGAAGTGGAGGAGCGGACTGAAGTAGACTTTGTAGCCTTTGGTTCATCATCTTTTTCTCCACTGGAGAAAGGAAAACACTTCATAGCCCCACAAATCTGATTACCTATCTGCATATCTATAACTACACAACCAATGTAAAACATGACAAGGGGAATTAAGGTCTAGAAAACCCCTAATTGACCTAAACTACATGGAAAAATGTGGGGGAAAAAAAAAACCTGCACCCGAAAATTCCCTCTTGGATTATATAAAAGAAATAGTATAAAATTAAACCTGCTATTAAGAGGCTAATTTTCTTCCCAACAAGCGTTTAGAAATTAAATAAACTCAAAGATAAGTACTTTTTTCTTCTGGGTTGTTTCCACAAAACTGGTCCATTCCTCGTTGGCAGACTCATTAGCTCTGTTATAGACACACACACATATTTGGGAAGATAAAAGACACCTTGATATGAAATCCAATTCCCAAATTGGGTGTAAAATGACTGCTAACCCCATAACCACCAATGAGGATTTTTCACAAACCCATCTTCTAAATTTTAGTTGTTCAGAATAATCCACTTTCTTCCACCAGAAAATTGTGTTGCCATAACAAAATGGACAAGACAAAATAAATAAAAAAAATAAAGGATGGAAAGACCACAGTCATTCGTAACGGAAATTTTTGGCAAAATATAAAGTAAATTAACCCTTTCTTTGGTTTTTGGAAAGAACGACTGAACGAAGAATATGAAGGGAAAATGATCTAATAGAAACAAAGTTCTTGAATCCTGATAGAGGAAGCTTTTTTTTCTGGAAATTTTCTATCCTTTCTCTCATTCGTTTCAAGAGCCAAACAGGGTATGAGAACCCATTCCAAGTTACTTCTTCCTTGAAACTAAACTGGAGAACCCATTTCAGAAAATTCGCATATCAAAAGCACCAAAAACTCCCACATGCGTACCCAATTTTTTTTTATATAAAAAAAATAGGAGTAAATAACAGAACTCACCTCTTATATTCCCAATGGAATTCAAGGACAATCTTCCAACCTTTCAAACGTCTTCTGGTGTGGGTTTAGAGAGAAACCCATAAATTCAAGAAAGAGACTTCACAGAATCCAAAAGGACAACGAGCAACCCATGAAGGCATGAACTATCGGAAGTCAAAATACATGGCAGCTGGAGTTTAGCTCACCAACCGATTACACCCCATTTGAAAAAGATAAAAAAATTGAACACCCACAATATTTATCTATATATGCGTATATAATATATGTAACAAAGGGCATGTTAAAGAGGAAAAATAGGTGTGTGAAAAGGGTTTGTGAAAGCGAAAACCCACTGAGAGAGAGACGGAGAAAGAGCCTTCTTCAAAAGAAAGGCGGAAGGAAGCTGTGTGACAGCTTCGGAGTGTCTACAAATATATGAATAATATTCAAAAGGCAGTTGGATGTTGCCATGTTGGAGTCCCATTGGTAAGTAGCTTTGAAAATTATACGTAAACCCCTTAGGTTTGAGGAATGTTGGACTTTGCCCATGAAATTCTGAAGTGTGACATGTGACCCCTAAAAAATTATCTTTAATAAGATGAATTAGGGTATTAAAGGTTACAGTTTGACTTCTAATTTGGTTTCAAATAGACAATAATAAACCCATGTATGAACTTCAAAAGCTCTCATTACCAAGCACCTAGAATTGAGCGTCTTAATTACTTTTACCCTACTGAGTTTTATAATGCTATTTATCTGAATTATTTTCGCTCAAGTGAGTTTTACAATACCATCTATAAAATCATCACTAAGATCCTTGCTAATTGGATCAAACCCATCCTAGGGTAAAATTATTGGCCCCCGCCAAAGGTAGTGTGATACTTGATAAATCCACCCTATTTGGTGTGAAAAAGGCAAGGGTGGGCGAGTGGCCTTATGGCCATCAAAATTGATACTGAAATGGTTTATGATCGACCTCTCAAGTGGGATTAAAAGAGAATGTAAGCTGAGTTGAATTTCTAGAAGATTGTGTGA
The DNA here is from genome assembly GCA_039720395.1 of Liquidambar formosana. Lineage (NCBI taxonomy): Eukaryota > Viridiplantae > Streptophyta > Magnoliopsida > Saxifragales > Altingiaceae > Liquidambar > Liquidambar formosana. The sequence goes on from CM077825.1 coordinate 31,924,147, forward strand.
AAATCATTATCCCTTGCGATGTTTGCTCTGGCTTGCTCCATGTCCCTCTCATGGAATGGAGGAGTGTTAGTACGTGATCCTTTTCCTCTCCCCATAGACAAAATGATCGACCAAATCTCTCCTCACCTCTTTGTCCTGTGTATTGAGATACGGAGCAACCTTCATTGATCAAAAAGTTGTAACTTACAGAGTGACCCCTCGTTTGGTGAAAAGGGTGTCCTCCAATCACTCACCTTCTTTTTGCAGATGATAGGCTAATCTTTTGTCAAGCTTTTATTTCCCAAGTAAATATTTTCCAAATAGGGGCTAGTTTGATTTAGTTTGTTACCACAACAAAGTACATATCCCTATTTAGACCATGCAGATTAATAGGTTGCCTCTCTCCAATTATGAAAATATTGACAAGCTTAATCACTGATTTCTTTTAAGGTTGATGTAAGGGTAAGAGAAAGTGTCACCTTGTTAATTGGCAAACTAATTTAGATTTTAGAAGCTTAGTTAAAAACTTCTAAAATCTTCAAAAAGCTCTTATCTATCTATATCTATCTATATACTACCTATAAAAGAGTGAATCCTGAAAAACTTTTGATTCCCTAATATGCCCTTAATATATAACATAAAGACAATAATACCCTTAGTCCATCAAAACCATACTTTAACAACAAAAAAATCTAAAAAAACCCAACATATGAAAATCTAATCTAAAAGCTGGAAATCCTAAAAGCTTAGAATTATCTTTAGCTTAGAATTCTCCAACGTGCCCATAACTTTGCTCACCATACATATATATATATATAAAATAAAAGATACTTCACTCTCCCATTCACATTCTAAAAAGCTTCAATCTCCCATTCAATAAAACTACCCTTTTTAATATATATAGGATAGGAAATTCTACAATATCTCTCCTCCTACTCGTTGTCTCCCTTACGTTCAACCTCCCTTTCTCTTTTTTGGTTGAATCCTTCAGCTTCTAATTCTTACATTGCATATTCTTCTTCTTCTTCTTCTTCCTCTTTATTGCTAACACACATAAATAACACACCCACTAATGCATTATTTTTCTTCTCCTACTTCTCATAATCCTTTTGTTTATATTTAATTTGATTGGATCATCTTGGTTTTTATTTTTTTTGTCTTTATTTTTTTAATAATTTTATTTTATATATCATGTATTTGGTTTGAATAACTCATTACTTTGTGGGGTTTGAAGATAAAGGAATGGCATTGCAAGGAAGCTCGAGTTTCGAAACATCTTTCTGGTGACATGCATAATGCCTCACATACTCAAACTTGTGAGTTTTTTTTCTTTCTATTAATCTCTATCTCTCTCTCTCTCCTTTTTTTTTTATATTATTTATTATTTATTTTAATTACTGATCTTTGGTAAAACTAATCACTTAAAGACTGCTATCTAGCACTTCCATTTCTCTCAAATTAAATGACTGGTCTTTGGTTATAAATACTACCATGTGTTTTTCAATGTTCTTCTTGCGCTAAGATATTTATTTATTTATTTTTATGAAACTTTATGATTTTTGTTTGAATGGCCAAATTAAAATATATATAATCATGTGAAGGAAAGAAAAAAAAACATGAAACTTTGCAATCTTTCACCAAAATATTTATAAATAAAAAAGAAAAAAACCGTGAAGGAAGGGGGAAAAAAAGAAGAAAAAAACAACTATAGATTAAACTCTACATGATCGAGGGAAAAAAGTATGAAAAATTCTCCACTCTTTTTTCAATCTCTACGTGAAACCAAATAAAAAAAAAAAAAATCTAGATAATGACCCCTAAAAATTATGGGGGATTAGTTTCACTTAAAAATAAAATAAAATAAAAAAACAAGAAGCCATGAATGAGTTTACCTTGCAAAGATTGTGATGAATCAAAAAAAAAAAAAAAAAAAGTGAGAAAAATCAGTGAAAATTATCAACAAAATTTTAAATTAAAAAACACACTTGGGAAAACAAAAAAAAACAAAGAAATCCAGAAACCATCACCAAATTTTCGTGGTGATTAATCAAGTATGGCTAAGAGGAAATGAAAAAATTTTGGAATCTCTACTTAAATCACCAATTTTATATATATATATAATCAAGTGATGGGAGGAAAAAATTATTAAAGAAAACAACTATCTATGAGGCAAGGATATGGATACAATGCGATATGGATATGCCGATTCAGCAATTGTCAACAAATGTAAGATACAATATGGCAGTGAATGTTAATATTTGGTCTAAAAACTTAATTAGAAACATAAAAAAGTTTGAAATATCTATAAAATCAATTAAAATTCAAGAATAAATGTACAAAAAATACATCCATAAGCATTAGTCATGTTCATCATTAACAGAAAATAACTAGAATGACTTTAACGTTACAAAATAGCCATTGTAGAGCAACAATTTAGAGCTTTGTTGCTCTACAATGGCTAACATAAGAAAGAGATAGAGTCGGAAGAGAATGAAGATGAGAGAACTAAAATGGGTTTATAGTTTTAATCCAAGTATGAGTATTATACATTCCTATATTAATTTACCCCTTTTATTTAAAAAATAAATTTACACAAACTAACCCTAAAGGAATCCCAAACTATCCAAGGTGTATTCAATGATGTGGTAATGTGTGTTACTATTCGAATACATACAAAGAGTATCAGATATGTATCATGTAATATCCTAAATGTATTGATATTTGACACAGATTCATTAAGGTTTTTGAAGTATTCGTGTTTCACACAACTATAGATAAAACTCTGTGAGAAAAAAAAAAGTATTAAAAACTCTCCACTCTTTTCAATGTCTGCATGAACCTCACGAAAAAAAAAAAACCCCTATGTTCTGAGGGATCCTAAGGAATCCAAAGATCGTCTTCATCGAGTACAGTTAAGACAAAATAGCTTGGGTCTAGGTGAGTTTGATGATAAGAAAGAGAGAGAACATGGTGGGGAGGAGGCTATTCACCAGAGTGGTTGTAAATGAGAAGGGGATGGGAGTATGGATGTTTGAGAGAAATGTGGTTGGGTGGACGGTATTCACTAGATGGGGGATTTTGATGGTGAATGATCGAGAGAGTGATTAATAGTTGTGATTGTGATTGTGATTGTAAAAGTGAATGGCTATAATCTCACCACATAGAAGGTTTTGCAACACATAGATTAAATAATATTTAACTGTGTTTAAAGTAGCAAAATGATAAAATATATAAAATAGTATTAAAATAATTACATTTCCAATGATTATTTTAACAATTCTAATATAAGGGTAGTTATATTGGCATGGGACGATGGTTTGGATTTTTTTTTTATTATTTACTTATTTAATTTAATTTAATTTAAAATGTAAACAAAATCTAATTTAATTTAAGACTAATGTGTAAGAAATGGCAAATTTGGGATAATAAGGCCACAACTTAAGATAATCTAATGCAGAGGCGAGAGAGTATTGCAAAACGTGGGAACTTTATTTTTTTTTATAGAACCAAGCGTGCTAACCGAGAACTCTCATCATAATATGAGCTTATATATAATAAAATATATTTGTTATACTTCATATGTTTATAAAGATGGTGTCCCCCAAAAAAAGAAAAAAAAAAGGATGATGTCCAAGTACTACAACCCCTCATAAAATAACATATATCAAAATATTGCTTAAATGTTAGTATCAACATGTTTCTCCTCAAGGTAAAATGGTGCACACGTGATCGCGTGTGCATTCACGTGTGCATCAACTAGTCATACCAAGTAGTCTGGAGCGTCGTCTTAATTATTTCTGCCCTACTAAGATTTGCAATGCCATCTATCTTAATTATTTTCGCCCTATTGAGCTTTGCAATGCCATCTATAAAATCCTCACTAAGGTCCTTGCAATTTTGATCAAACCCATCCTTGGTAAAATTATTTTCCCCACCCAAGGTGGTGTGATTCTATGTAGATCCACGCTATTTAGGTGTGAAAAAAGATAAGGTTGCCCTCCAATCACTCACTTTCCTTTTGCAGATGATAGGCTAATATTTTGCCAAGCTTTTACTTCCCAAGCAAATATTTTTCAAAGCTGCCCTGATAACTTTTGCAATAACTCAAGTGAGAAAATCCAACACTTCCAAGTCTAAATTTTTTCTCTCTCCTAATGCGGCTCGGAACCTAAAAGGGGGGGACATTGGTGTGTATACAGGATTTTTGGCATCTCTTTAACAACTAATTTAGTTTCCCATTTTGTTTCACTGTATTTTTGTTTTGTTGTTGTTCGCATTTTCCACTAGCAAAAGATAAAAAAAAAAAAATCAATTTTTTTTCTTGTTTTAAAATTACGATCAAACCCAATAGCCGCCATGTTTGGAAGAGCATGTTGTCCACTTGTCCTCTATGTGATATAGAAACCAAAGGGTGCATTTGGGGAGAATTGGAGACAGGATCAATAGGGTGAAATTAATGTTGGATGTAATGTCTAGGGTTTATCGTTGGGTGAGGGTCCCCTCATAGATAATGTAGTTGACACATTCATGATTGATAGAAACGCCATAATGAGTTTTTGTAACGAGTTGTTAGCTAGGAATAAATGCTCTTCCCAAAAGGTTTGCAAATGATTGTTTCTTGAACTTTTTTTTTTTTTTTTTTGGTGAAAAAGAAGAGAAACAATATTAAGTCCTAAGAAAAGCAACAGAGGCCATATCAACCAAAAAAAGAGAGTTCAACCCAATGGAGGGGTGTTTCAGGATCACAAGTTGATCATCTTGGTCAGCACCTTGTCCCGCAAGGAAGTCCGCGCAAAAATTGCTTTCTCTGAGAGTGTGGCCAAAAGAGCATTCCCAATCCCTTAACAGAAAACTCCTACAGTCATGGATGATGGCTGCCAAAGGGTGGTCAGCATAGTCATTGCCAATGATGTGATTAATGGCCACTATAGAATCAGATTCAACTTGAATTCTTGAGATGGATTTGTTCCAAACTATTTGCAGGCCAAAAAAAATCGCCTTGAGTTCCGCTTCAAGACAAGAACTGGCAATAAAACTGCCCAAGAAGCCACATTGCCAAACTCCAACATCATCCCTAATCAGCCCTCCTTGACTCTTCACCACCCTTTGAGCAAACTATCTCCTTCTGGGGATAGCATTTTCTGGAAATTTGGATCCATCATCATTGGTAACTTTTCCACATAATGTCTGCTTTGGTTTCTTTATCCGAAAACTGACTATTTAGAATAGAAGCTTCTTGGGCCCCCTAGGCTCAAGTTGCACTTGGAGGCTCTCCTTACAAAATGCCCAACAACTCAGACAATATGGGCTTTGACCCGCTCCGATTCTCTAGGTGTTCCCACCTGCAAGAGGATACCCTTGGATGCTCCTCTTTTGCCATGTGTCATGATGTCACCTATTAAAAAAATAATAATCCTTCTTATATGTTTTACAATAACATATACCGTTGAAAAGTCAAATATTTTGTTTTCTCGTATACGAATTTTCACGTAAACCAAACAATTTATTTTACTTTCCTGCAATCACGTTCCTTCCAAATGTATCTTGACGAATGACGAGTCACAACCAAACAAAAAGCATTGGGAGTTTGAATGTCTTTTTCGCATAGTTTAAGAGGGAGTAAGATTGTTTAGAGGGCACCCTTTCTTTCTTTTCTTCTTCCCCTTTTTTTTTTTTTTTTTTTTTTTTTGGATATGAGGAGGTTCAGATGCTTTGCACCCTATTCTCTATTCCTGTGAGCTCTCTCATTTTTTAGAGTTATTTCAGACACATGCCATTTTATCAACTTTACCACAATGATAATCAATATTTATATATAAAAATGACTGATGGAATATTCCGTTTGATTACGGTCGTATATAAATGACATACGCGTATTTACACATTTACACGTGTTACTCACGGGTAATCGTAATTAAACGAAATATATCACGTATGGTCAAAATTTTATATATATATATATATATATAAAATAAAATTCAACAACATGAAAAACCATTCAAGATTTATGGGATATTCCTGAAATAAAGAAAAGGACTCATCAATACGCCCATTAATACAGAGTTTTGTTTTTTCTTTTGGGTGAAAATTCTCCTAGGGGATTATTACAACTATACAACAACGACAAGACAAAACGAAAGATGTCTGAGGCCGGCGAGAGGCACGTCCTTAGGACGTGGTCTCATTAGTAGGTCCCACCAGCACACAGTCGACTTCAACAACCAGCTGCCCTTGTTCACATTTTCTCGCCACTTGTTTCGCTTCCCCATTTTTTTTCCCAGGAAACATAATTTTTGCTTCCTTATTTTTTTCCTTCTTCCCAAAAACTCCGCCATATCCATGCATTTGACCTCGAACCAGATGGTCTCTTAGTTGCCAATACCAACCAGATCTCTCACCGCACCAAACCGCATTCTCTGCATTTTGTCACAATTCTCTACTGTGCGCAATATGAGCAGAGGGGGACTCACTGGGGCTCTGCTTTCTTCAGTTTTCATACTGTTGTTTGTTCTTCCAAGTTTGGTACAGTTCGTACAGTGTCAAGACGAATTTGATAATCCAGCGGTTCTTTCGCTACTAACACAGGTTGTCTATAGCCGTCTTTCCAATCTGACGACCGGCATCAGTGCCGAAATCAGCAATCCTTCCAGCTTCTGCATTTTGGATCCGTCAGTAATCTCTCTCTCTCTATATATATAAGAATTTGTTACTATCTGTTTGGTTGCCGAGAAAAGCTGAGGAAAAAATAGACATGATTTTGAATTTTATGTTTTATGTTGTTTTGGATTATATGAAGAATGAGAAAAAAAGTGAACTCTGACTGAGCTCAGTAGTCGAACTATGCTCAATTGAAAATTGAAAATTTTATTTTTGGTTGCAAATTTTAGAGTTGTTTTAGTGTTTGTTTCTTTATGTATGATGGGGCTGGATTTGGTTTGATTTTGAAAGGGTTTATGGTATTTCAGGGAAGATGATTGGAACCGGGCGTTTAATTTTTCATCTAATTTGGACTTCTTGTCTTCTTGCATTCAGAAAACTAAAGGTACAAGTAGTTACATTTTGACTCTGTTTGGTTGCTGAGAAAATGTAAAGAAAGAAATGAAATTTGAAATTTGAAAATCTTAAGGGCTTGTTTGGTAGTCACATGAGATTTAAATGGCTCCGTTCGCGTTTTACATAATTTATGGTGGTATTATTGGTACACATGCAAATGTTGAATGAGGCCATTAGCAAAATTTAATAAGAATTCATGGAATGTTTCTGTCCTAGAATTTTTAAGTGATTTGTTATGATTGCTGTTATTTTCTAAATTGCCATATTCATGATGATGGACTTGGTCAGAAAATTATGAGCAAGACAATATGAAACAATTCAATTCCTAAGACAACCAAACATGCCCTAAGTTTTTCATTATATAGGAGTATAGGACCCAAGAAACAAACATAATAAAAAAGATGGAACTGAATCTTTTTTCTTTATTTTATTTTATTCCCATCTGTTTTCTTAAAAACCAAATTGGTAGATAAAAAACCATTGTTTTTTTCTTGAGAAAAAACTTCTCATTTTACATCATATACTTGTTTCTGCGTGCTGCTATTGTACTTGTCTTTGTACTACAATATGCCATGACATGCGAAACATCATCAAGAGCCAGCACACAGAGTCATTTTGAGTGTGCCTCACATGCTAGTGCCTTTTCATCCGTTGGATGGTGTTTCATATAAAATGGTGCACTTTGGGGCAAAGTGAAGGACGCTCACAGCATGCAAAAATAAGCAGAGGGTATGGACTCAGCATGTGATGTGAAAGATCTGTTTGGTGGGTGATATTTTGTAGGAAAAGAAACGAGCAGTTGGAATTCTACAATGGATTGAGGTTGGGAAGGCTGTTGTAAGATTCCAAGTATTCTTTTCTTTTTCCTACGGAGTCTTGCCAATGAAGACGATTCATATTTTTGTCTCTGTGATGAGGAAATTGCTATGCCTACCACATTTGATCCTTCTTTACCATAGGATAATTGCTTAGTGGTGCCATTTTGCCTTTTCTCCTGCATTTCTACATGCAGGCGCATGGTTAGGCCAAAAGCATGATGAGCAATAACAATTATCCCAGGGTTGTAAATAATATTTGACAGAAAAGCCGAGCTTGAAACGTCTTCTGTTTATTTTATTTTCTTATTAAATTTATGTAATTTTCAAGTGATTCTGTTTCAATGATAATTTCTATCCTCTTATATGTAATGATGGTTTGGCTCAACAGGTGATATCACACAGCGTGTGTGTACAGCAGCAGAAGTAAAGTTCTACTTTGGTAGTTTCTTTGAGAGATCACAAAGTACCAATTATTTGAAACCTAACAAGAACTGTAATTTAACGTCATGGGTTTCTGGTTGTGAGCCTGGATGGGCTTGTAGCATTGGTCCAAATCAGGAGGTTGACCTTAAAAATTCTCAGGACATGCCTGCTAGAACTCGTGATTGTCAGGCTTGTTGTGAGGGTTTCTTCTGCCCTCATGGTATTACTTGCATGATACGTAAGTATAGAATTCTTTGAATGCTTTCTTTATTAATGACTGGAAGTCCAGAAGCACCCATTATTTGCTAATCTCTCTGAATGATTTGTAATTTTGATTTCTTTTTAATTTATTTTCCACTTTGCAAGCATTGCTATTCCATCTTAAGGTGATCCTAACTTTTCAAATAGGAATTGCACTATTTCCTTTTGTTTTCCTCTTAGAATTAAATTCCTTCATTCCATTTGAAAAACTTATGATCCATGTTATCGACATTACTGTGAATATGAAATGTTAATCATTTCCTCGTCTCTACTTCAAGTGTACCTTGGTAGTTTCCAGTCCTGTAATATAAATATATAATGTCTCCCAAGATTCAGTAGGTACTTGTTCCTGTGTACCATCTCATCTTTTTCCTAGGATAATTCCGACTCCAACCCCCCTCCCCCCCAATGCACACAAAGACACAACATTTAAAACTTTAAAAGTTTCTTTCTAAGTTTATTATTTTTCATGGGATGGAAAATGTCTAATAAATTTTTGGTTGTTGCCATTTGTTATACTGTTGTTGAAGCTTGTCCATTGGGTTCTTATTGTCCACTTTCCACACTAAATAAAGCAACTGGAACATGCGAACCGTAAGTTCAGCTACCAGTTATGAATTTTCCTTTATCTTATATTTTAAAACATCCCATAGTGTGTACAAAAACATATTGATAGGTTTCTGCAGGTATCTTTACCAATTACCTCCTGGACAACCAAACCATACTTGTGGTGGAGCAAATATTTGGGCTGATGTTCGTAGTAGTAGAGAGTTATTCTGTTCAGCAGGATCATATTGTCCGACAACCACCCAAAAAATTCCTTGCGGTAGTGGGTATTGATTTCTATCCCAACACTTACTGCACTTGTTTATTGTTTTGGTAGTTTAGACTTTGTCTATTTGTTACATCAAACAGTTCGGATACATATGTAATTTTCTCATCTCTGATTATTTTATTTTATTGCTAGGCTTGTCTCTGATTAAATATAATTGTGATGATTTTTTATTATATATATATAAATATATAAATATTCCTTGCTGCTCTTCAGTTTGTTTTTCTAATGCTGTTCATATGTTCCTGCAATTTCAGACACTACTGCAGGACAGGTTCTACATCTGAGAAACGTAAGCTTCTTGTTAAATTATGAGTCATTGCATGCTGTATAGAATGGATAACATTTTTTGTTAACTTTCAGCATAAGTGAAAAAACATGTGCACTTACAGAATTTATGCTGTTGATATTGTCATCTGTCATGTCCCTATGTCTTAGAGTTTTTGTTAGTTTCATTTTCCCTGCAGAGAGTACTTGACCTTTATTGATTATCTTTCAGGTTGCTTCAAGTTGGCCTCCTGTAATCCAAACACTGCAAATCAAAATATTCATGCATACGGGATTATGCTTATAGTAAGCTTTTCTGTTTACTTTGGATGACGATCTTAATTGTTCTTGGTTGTTTCCAAGGCTCCACACCATTAATTGTTCACGCAACACAAAAAATGCTATTACTAATGACTTTTTACTTATTATAATAATACTGATTATTATTATTATTATTATTATTTGGTTTAATTGTAATAAAAACAGCACCTGCACAATACATTTTTTTGGAAACATCAATGGATAAATCTTGATATTTATAGCGCATTCTCTTGAATTGCTATCTGATATTTGGTTATTACTTCAATTTTCCTTCTGTGCTTACCTTGCGAGAAGAAGGCCCATAACTCTTCTCAAGCAACTACAGCTGATAGAAAATAAAAACCTTCTTCACTTGTTAACGCAGGCTGCATTGATTACTTTGCTACTTATTATTTACAACTGTTCTGACCAAGTTCTCACTACTCGGGAAAGGAGACTGGCCAAATCCAGGGAAACAGCAGCTAGAAGTGCAAGGGAGACAGCGAAGGCACGTGAAAGGTGGAAATATGCAAAGGATGTTGCAAAGAAACACGCAGTTGGATTGCAAACTCATTTATCACGCACATTTTCTCGTAAAAAAACTGTTATGCATTCTGAGAAACTAAAGATTTTGGGTCAATCTAAACCTGAAACAGATGATGACTTGTATCAATCTGAAACAGATGATGATTTATATCCACCTATGCATTCAAGTACTTCGAGTGCAGCTCAGAAACCTTCTACAGAATCAAAAGGAAAGGAAAAGGAACCCAGTGGCCTCATGAAGATGATGTATGCACTTGAAGATGACCATGATAGTTATGAGGACTTCAGTTTAGAGTCTGAAGATAAAAATACCAAACACGATATGCCAAAGGGAAAAGAAATTCATACCCATAGCCAGATTTTTAAGTATGCATATGGTCAACTTGAAAAAGAGAAAGTTCTACAGCAACAGAACAAGGATCTTACCTTCTCAGGAGTAATTTCAATGGCCACAAATACTGAATTCAGGAGAAGGCGTTTAATTGAGGTTGCATTTAAGGACCTAACCCTTACTTTGAAAGGGAAAAAAAAACAACTTTTGAGGTGTGTTACTGGGAAAATTATGCCTGGCCGCATTACTGCTGTCATGGGCCCATCAGGGGCTGGGAAAACGACATTTCTTTCTGCTTTGGTGGGAAAAGCAATTGGATGCACAACGACTGGTGTAATTCTTATAAATGGAAAAAATGAATCAATCCACTCATATAAGAAAATCATTGGTTTTGTGCCACAAGATGATATTGTGCATGGAAACTTGACAGTGGAGGAGAATCTCTGGTTCAGTGCAAAGTGCAGGTATGCTACATGCCTATATCTAGTTTCTTTGTCATCCACCTTGAAATTCTATTTTCAACTTATATTCATTACTTTTTCTTCATTTCATGAACGTGGCTTCAGAATTCGTTATCAACCTTCTTCAGAAATAGTTTTTACTAAGCAGTATTCAAATTCATATTCAAAAGCCATATTATATATAGGTTGGGTGCAAATTTTTTTAGTTATCTCACTTGAAGTTGCTTACAGAATTGCCACTTTCAAATGCAGAAACCAAAACCATTAGCTTGATAGTTTGCAGTAAATATAAGAGCATAGTCTTTTGGGTTTAATTTAAAAAAAATGTTGGTTTTCAATGTTATAACAATATTCTACATATTCTTACTTCCACTTGGTTGAATCAATTCTAAACTTCCCCAATTCTCATGCATGAAACTGGTGCAGGTCTTTAGGGATTTCTAATACAAGTTGACTTGTTTGAGTTCTGAGATAGTTGATGTGTTTTTGGTTGCAATTTTTCTCTTTAAGTGTCATTCGTCATTATGTTTTCAATGAATACTCAGATACATATTGACCATATGAAATATAGGACCTGTAAAACAGATAAAAACCTAAAAATATGAAAGCATATAAATGTATCAAAATAGCCAATATGGGTTTCAGATAAGAGTAGAGAATAATAAGAGAAGTAAAAAATATTCGTATATGATTTAATATTATTTTTATGCTGATCGCATTCAATTTTACCAATGGTAATAGATGTTGATAGTAAGATTTAGAAATCAAATGTCCTTTAAATTGTGAACGTCATTCAGAAAAATGAAGGTAGACAGGTCAGACGGGGCTACAAGCATGCAAAGTCATGGAAAAATTAACAGATCATGACAAAGCAAAAAGTTGTTAGTGGTGACAAACTATAGGTCATCACAATCACAAATCATATGGTGATTACAGGTCAGAAATATCAAACAGAAATTAGCCTTAGCCTACTACCATTGGCACCACAATCACTTTTGTGTTGGAATCATATGGATTTTAGATATCTTTAGGTACATGAATCATAGAAAATCTTCCAGCACATTTAATCACTGAAATAACAGATCAAGGAATCATTCAGTGTGCAGAGTTTGTCACTGATACCTAGAATGAAGATAGAGTCAGGTCAATGGGGGCTTTGTGAATATTATCAGTTCATGACCTCTTTAAAAGCACATATATAATTTTATTTCATTTTAATTATATTTTATTTAAAAGATTGATCAACAAGAATCAATTCAAAATGACAAAACTGATGGCAGAAATGTACTAGTCATATGATTGAACAAGTAGTGTTTGGGCAAAAATGACTGAATGAGGACCTCAATGACTGGTGGAATTCATTGTAGCGTCTACTTGATAGTTAGAACTTGCCTCCTCATCTGAATCCCGTGCTGGAGACTGTTTGATCATCACTCTTTCAAAAAATGTTAAAGAGATTACCCTTTAATGGGATTCTTTTGTCTTTCAATCTACTCATAATTAGACATGACCTATTTTCATCTTGTTAAGCTGCAGAAACTTCTTTTAAAACCCAAGAAACATTTATCTCAGCCTCATAAGAAACAGGAAACACCCTCACTGTAGCTGACTGACAACAGCAACAACTTTGGATGGAGGCTTCAGCTTTGAAGTTTTTAAACCGATTGATGCTGCAGAAAGGCTAGCTGAGAAGTATCTACTCCCATGTCACACGTGTCTGACACGAGTACTTCACACATTTTGAAGCCTCCATGTAACATAGACCAGAACAAACTTGAACCATCTGATTGGTTGCTGATCTCAAATACAGCTTAATCAGATCTGTATGGGACAAGTAGTTGTGAGTTCTATAGTATGTGGAGGGTAAAAATAGGTGACATTGGTGCTCCTAATGCCGTGATGCATGGAATTTGGTGTGCGAGGTTAGGGGTCTTCTTATATGAGATCAATATAGAATTGTCCATGGAGTAATGGAGATTGAACAATGCCAGTTGATTTCAGTAAGGATCTTCACTGGCTTCCAAAGGAGGAACTATAACCTTCGAGCACAAGATAAGAGCAGAGGTAGATGATAATGGGTTGCCCATGGTAAAAGCTGAGTTGTAATAGAGTTGAATTGAGTTGCAAGCAAAACGTGAACTGATCAAACCTAATGCAGAGTGCAGATTGAGTTGAACTGAACACGAAACTTCACAAGTGCACATTTTGATTTAAACAGACTGATCAATGATGACGCAGAGAAGCAGACAGAAAAAATTTCTCTGGTTAAGTATGAAGGATGGAATTTGAATCATGGCTGAGAAGCAATGTAGGTGAGTAGTCGGATTATAAAGGATTGTAGCAGAAGGGGAAATAATAAAAAAACAGATCAAACAAGGTTCAGACCACGGGAATTCTATCTTTATGTTAAACTAGAGAAACACTGAAAATTTTTATTTTAAAGACAAAAATGCAGAACAGGGTTAAATAGAATACAAGATATTAACCAAATCAGGAACACGGCATTAAGAGTTAACCTGAAATTGGAAAATGTCAGTCTTACTAAATATTGTACTAAGATCCCATACTAACTAATCTGGCAGGGCACTTTTATAAGTAATGGGATAATGGTGGTTTTTTCTATATACATATATATATATATATATATTAAATGACAGGTCGAAGTGATGCCCTCTCATTAACTTGGGAAATTTAGTATTACCTGGTATTTAGTATATCTCTTCCTCTTCCCTCCATCTTTTTAAAAATTCTAATTTAATTGAGATTCCACTGACTTATGCCAGATTTTGACACATATATTGAAATTCCAACAAATCCCTTCAAATTCCTTCCTTTCCAAACACTGGAATTGGGAATTCTAAATGAATTCCTTCCTAACCGCACCAAAGCCATCCTTTCAGTTCAAGTTGTAGGAATAGGTTTAGGATTAGATAATAAAGAAGAAGAAGAAAATTAGAAATAGGTTACCAACATAATATAAATATAAGAGAGATAAGACATATTACAATAATGCCCTTAGGCTAATAGAAAAAGAAATAAAATAAGTCTCAAGAAACTCTTAACACCCCCCCTCAAGTTGGACCATACAAATCAAATATGCCTAGCTTGGAAGAAAGCTGCTGAAAAGGTGCACGAGCTCACAACTTTATGAGAATGTCACCAACCTGATCATTCAATTAAACATAGGGAGTGATAAGTGTTTTCCACAATAACAAATCCCAAATAAAGTGAGAGTAAACTTCAATATACTTCGTTTGCTCATGAAAAATAGGGTTATTGCCAATAAAGATAGCTGCTTGATTATCATAATACATTTCCATTGGGGCAAAAACATAATCACAAAGAAGAGAACAAATCTATAACCTCTTAGAGGCAGTATAAACCATGGCTCTATACTCAGCTTCAACATCAGACCTGCAACAACATTCTGCTTCTTGAATCTCTAGGTAACCAAATTATCTCCAATGAATGAACAATAACCAAAGGTGGATCGCCGATCAAAACAAACTCAGTTTGCATCATTAAAGCCAGTCACAGATAGAAAAGCAGAGGGTTTTTACAACAACCTTTTACTAGGGTACCCTTTAGATAACGCAAAATACGACACACAACATCAAACTGAGGTTAACGGGGAGCATGCTTATACTAATTAACCACCCCAACAGCATAGGTAATCTTAGGTAAGTAATAGTAAGATAAATTAACTTCCTAACCAACCTACAATATCAACTAACATCAACAAACAAGTCACCCTGCTTACCATTAAGTTCAATAGTAGAATTCATGGGAGTATCCACAGGTCAAGAACCTTAGAGACTTTACTCCAACAAAATATCAAGAACATATTTCTATTGCGAAAGAGAGATACCTTGAGAAGCACGAGCAACCTCAAACCGTAGGAAATACCAAAGAACACCCACTTCTTTAATATGGAAATGATGATCCGAATACCTTTTCAAATCAGCAATACTTACCGAATCACTTCCAAAAATAATAATATCATCCAAGTAAACAAGCAAAACAATGGTCCCAATAGAAAAGTGACGAACATAGACCGAATAAATAGAAGTAGAATGATTGTAACTATATTCGAGAACAACTCGTAGATATTGTTTCAGACCATACAATGCTTTCTTTAGTTGACATAAAAGATGCTCATTACTAGCAACAACATATTCCAGTTGCTGATCTATGTACACACCCTCTTGAAGGTAACCATGAAGGAAGGCCATTTTTGAATGCAAACTGATATAAAGGCCAAGAGCGACTAACAGCTATGGAGAGCAAGATTCGAACAGAATTGAGGCGAGCTGCAAGAGAGAAAGTCTCCGAATAGTCAATACAATATGTTTGTGTGTAACCTTTAGCAACCAATTGTGTCTTAAGGCACTCAATTGAACCATCAGGAGGAGAAGTAGTAAGTTCCCAAATATGATTCTGGTGAAGAACACTTAATTCTTCATCCATAGCCCATTTCCATCCGGGAGAATGTAACACACTAACACCTGCTTATTAGAGAAGGAAATAGAAACAAAAACATAAGAGAAAGAACAAGCAAAGGAACACAAGCTAGATGAAGAGAACTCATGAGAAATAGGGAGTTGAGTACAAGTTCATTTACCTCAATGTAAAGTAATAGGTAAATCATTAGTACTCGGGTTAGAAGAAGGCAAATCAAAGACCTCAATAGGGACATAAAAAGTAACACGTCTATCTTGAGATCGTCAATAAACCTACAAGGGAGGATTAGAGGAAAGAGTAGAAGAAACTGGAAGGGTGATCATGGGGGACAAGATAGGCATCGATAGAGTAGGCGATGTAAAGGTAGGCTTCCTGATGCAGGACAACCTCAAGAACAATGAACGAGAGAAAAGAAGTAGATAAAAGAAAAGAAAGAAGCTAGAAAGAACCAAGAACCCTAGGAGTCGGCACTTAGGGGTGTTTGGAGTCAACACCAAATGTTGGAAAAATCCAATTTTTAATTCATTATAAGTTGAAAATTAAAGAGTTATTGGGGCTTTTATATAGAGGTCCAATTACATCAAATATGGTAAAAACTTAACCTTAAAGTCTAGGAATCAACAATTTATTATTGTAAAAATAAAACTAAATAATTATGGTAAACCCTTGCTCTTCAAGTTAATAGGCCAAGCTGGGCTATCCTGTTGAACCATGTGCATGCTGTCCCTATCAACTCTCCCGATGTGAGAGAAACTTGACCTCGAGTTTGAATTGGGATTGAGGTACTAAATCCGTTCTATCCAAATGAACAAGTATTTTGAATAGGCCAACCACTTGGTTCGTTGAAATAGTTTAGCTTCAAAGTGTGCAACCCGACATATAATCTTCAATTTGCTAAAGAATGCGATCAAATAAGTCACATTGCAACTCGCAACTGTCAACACCAAGAAAATCTATGATCAAGACCTCGAGCAAATTGGACGGACAAGAACCAGATTCTGACAAGTTAGTCTCCTCAGGATGAGATTTTTGCACAACAATTTCTTCAACTCCCAAATTATCAGTAATAGGTGCAAGATCCATGACCAAATCCTTTGTACCATGCTTAAATTCTGAAATAACTCTCAGTGCCAAAGACTTATGCTTGCCAACTATTCCTTTTTGAATCTCGAAAGAACTAGCATCTGCAATACACAAATGTTCCACTGTAGGAATAAACTTAGCACATAAATGGTCAACTTTAGTGACGACTTCAATATCCACTTTCAAGGCTTCTACAGTTGGTGCAGGCTTATGGGGTAAATCAATGTCTTGTTGCATAGGCTCAGGCACATCAAAGATTGCTTTATGATCTTGAAGGAGCTTCATTATGGACTCCCATGGTGAGTAATCCTTTGGAGTGGCTTCCACGAGATTTACACTAGATCTTTCTCTACAAATAGATGCAACAATTGGAGCATAATCACCTAAAAGAGAGCCCAAGGATTGTACTGCTTCCATGAGGTAGGGCTTCAATTTATCAGCGCAATTCGTGAGGACTTGTTCTCCCAATTGCCAAGATAGAGATCCAACATTCCTGTCTTCCTTTCTGACACTCTCCAAGAGAAGATATAGAAGTTCTTTGGAGATGTCATCGCTTTCCTCCAAAACTATGGTCATGATTGCTTCCATATTGACAAATATACCATCAGGGCAATGGAATTGAGCAACTGTCAGAAAACACTGAAACAATTCAATAAGAAGCTTGTCACACGCAAGACTCAACATCTTCAAGCATAACTTGGTCCTTGCAACATTATTAAAGATGGAAAAAGATGTATAATAACATTTGTACTTAGGAGATAATGTATCGAATGCTGCAACTATGATTTGAAAAACTTCCCTTATTTGCTTATCACTGTAAGGAGGAATTGGGGCAGTTATCCTCAAAATTTCACAGATGCACGATGCAACGGAAATTCTCACGTCGTCATTCGGATGCCTCAAAAGCCTAGGAGATATTAGTGCAATCATTAAAGGCCCAAGTGCATCTTGCATGAATCAAGATGGGAATGGTCCTACTTTTGATAAGTTGTATACAAGCTTATCAAGTAGACAACAAAGTTCACCAACATAATATGGACGAATCATAAATTTTCTCCCAACATCTATGAGCAGCCTTTCGAGCAAGCGTTTTGAGGGATCCATTTTCTTTTCTTTTCTATTTTTTTTTTTTTTTTCACTTTTTTTAAAAAAATATTTAAATATCAAACACAATAGAAATAATTGATGAAATAAACAATTTAAATCAACTTGAGAGTAACCAGAATTAGAATATCCTGGATTGAGTGGAGGATAACGCTGTCCATGATTTTGACTCAGCTAGGATATCTTATCCCTGGTTGGGATAACCCGAATTGAATTGAGAATAGCTCTGTCTGAAATTGGAATGCAATATGCCTGGATTGGCATATCTTGGATTTGAATAGCTTGACTTGGTTGGGATAACCTTATCTGTAATTTTGACCCAACTGGAATAGGTTATTCTTGTAACTAAATGAACCAAATTTCTTAGCTTTTAAAGCCAAATAAAGCTTTTGATGCTTCTCACAGCATCCTCAAAGCATTAGTATGGGGGAGAGAGAAGGTAGGGGGTTGGGTTCTCAGCGGCATAGTTGCTGGCAAAGAGGGTCTCGCTGGAAAAGTTGTCGGCAAGGGGGTTCACTGGAAAAACTCCCAACCTCTTTTTCTTTTCTTTTTTTTGAAGATCAAGAGAGAAAAGCCGGAAATTCTTGAATGGTTCTATGAATCTACAAATGGATCTGACGACAAGAGTGGATCCGCAAGTGGATCTAATGGCAGTGGAGCAAGCTAATGGTCGTAGTGGTAGTAAAAGGGCTTTGACAGGAGTGGCAAGGGTGCTGGTGATGCTTCTACCCCTTTTTTTTTTTTTTTTTTTTTTTTTTTTTTTTTTTTTTTTTTTTTTTTTTTTTTTTTTCAGGAAGGATTTGGGTGGGATAGATTAGAGTTTGGGTAGGGATGAGGGGTCGACTGTGATGGCGGTGTGTGTGGGCTTGGGATTTGTTGGTTGTCGAGGGTGGATTGGTGGGTTATGGTAATCTGACAGTGGCGGGTCTGGATTGGAGGTGGAGTTAGGTGTGGGTTGCTTCGTGATGAGGTTTGACGGCAAGGGTGTTGTTGTTGACAGTGGGTGTGGGGTTTGTGCTTCACAAATTATGATCAGTTGCTTTGCGGAGGTGCGACGAATTGAAGTTTGCTCTGATACCAAAGTTGATGCAAGACAACCTCAAGAACAACGAACGAGAGAAAAGAAAAGAAAGAAGCTAGAAAGAAGCAAGAACCCTAGGAGTCAGCACTTAGGGGTGTTTGGAGTCAACACCAAACATTGGAAAAATCCAATTTTTAATTCATTATAAGTTGAAAATTAAAGAGTTATTGGAGCCTTTATATAAAGGTCCAATTACATCAAATATGGTAAAAACTTAACCCTAAAGTCTTGGAATCAACAATTTATTATTATAAAAATAAAAATAAATAATTATGGTAAACCCTTGCTCTTCAAGTTAATAGGCCAAGCTGGGCCATCCTGTTGAACCATGTGCATGCTGTCCCTATCACTTCCCCTCACTACTAGATATGAGGTTAGAAGACAAATTCTGATTCAGTGAAGAAAAGAATGAGATAGCATGCAGTAACAACCGCATCACCCCAAAAATATCTAGGCACCTGCATATTGAACATCAAAGTGCGAGCAACGTCCAGTAAATTCTTATGCTTCCTCTCAGCAACATCATTTGCTGTGAGATATGAGAACAACTAGTATTATGAATACTACCTCTGGTAGTAGAAAATGAGTTGATAACATTTTAAGTGCACTCCAATGCATTATCAAGTCAAAATATCTTAATTCTTTTATTAAATTGAACAAAAATTTCATCATAAAATTTAATAACAATGTGAGACAATTCAGATGTGTCTTTCATAAAAAACAACCATGTCATGCGAGAGTAATCATCAACAAAAATAATGAAAACCATTCAAGAAATAAAACAGATTAGTAATAAGTCTAGGGTGTGTAATCATTCGCTCACCAACACATTATTTAAATAAGATAGAAATAAGACAGACTACAGGCATACTGGATTCAAAATGAGTTGATTTGTCTGCATAATGAGTTGAGATGTTTCATTTTTACCCCTATTTCCTTATTATTCAGTTTTTGAAAAAGTTCTTGTCACATCTTTTCCCTTTTCCTATATTTTGTCATTCTGCCTTATATATATATATTGATGATAAGAAACAATTGTATTAAAGGCAAAAGGAGAAGAAAATTTACAAGAGATGGATGAGGCATCCTAAAAAGAGAAAAAGGGAAAACTATAATCTATATAAAAACAGAAAAAGTTACCGACTATACAAACCCCTCAAGGTGGATAAGTGACCTCTAGAGGATTGTAGAGTGGAAGCTCCTCTTTCAGCCAAAAAATTTGTGGTCACATTAAGCTTCATAAAGCATATGGGATTATTGTTTTTTCAGAGACTTGTTTAATTTTTTAATTTTTTGAATTTGAATTTTAAGTTTTTTTTTTCTTCCTTTATTATTAGTATTATTATTATTATTATTTAGTGTTTTATTGGCATATGAAATTACTTAAGTCCACAATTGATTATCTCCTTATTCCCTTCTTGTGGATGATTAAGCAAAGGTATGAAAAATGGTTCTCAGCCAGAACTATAAACCTAATCCTACACTAAGTCAAACTTTAAATGACGACGAATTTAATTTATCGTTGTAAATATCTGCTCTTTATGTCAAGTTTACATTCAGTTGCAATTGTCCAAGTCATCTACTTTGAGATTACTGTTCTTTCTTATCTTCCTCTTCTCTTCCATGCTTTTCTTCTTCTATATTTTCTTGTTCGACATAGTATCATCAGTACAAATTTCTATATTGACTTATTCTTTTCTTATAATGGGCTTCTGATAATTGGAGATTACCTGCCAAGTTGCCAAAACCGGATAAAGTTCTAGTAGTTGAAAGAGTTATAGATTCCTTGGGGCTTCAGGCAGTGCGGGATTCCTTAGTTGGAACAGTAGAGAAGCGAGGAATCTCTGGAGGCCAGAGAAAGCGAGTTAATGTTGGGTTGGAAATGGTCATGGAACCTTCACTTTTGATCTTGGATGAACCCACATCTGGTTTAGACAGTTCATCTTCTCTGCTGCTTCTTAGAGCACTTCGACGTGAAGCACTTGAAGGAGTAAACATCTGCATGGTGGTTCACCAACCAAGGTAAGTTTAGCAATCACAAGTTTGTATATTATGAAACTGTCATCCATCTTCCATTCTCAATTTGTTTCCATTGGTGTTATCTCTTTGTATATTCCTCTGACCATTGAATGATTTATTGAATACCACATATAGGGAAGAAACTCCTAATGTTTTTAGAAAAATTCATGCTATTAGTTTGATATACATTGTTAACCCATTCCCTGACAGCTTAAGCTTTACGGGTCTAGTGGTGTTCTAACACATGCCTTATATTTGTGTAATTTTCAGGAACAACTTAAAGTTTGTTCTAATGATATGTATGTACTAAAAATTGGAAGGCCGGTTTGAAAATTTTTAGTGCTAGCGACTGGGAATAATTTAAGTCATGAACCAATCTATTTAATTACTTTAAATGCTTGATGCTGGATCCTTGACAGAGTAGGCACGCTTAGATAATTCTCAGGAGATAAAACCTGGTTTAGAAAATTATATTTATACTCTTCTTAAATTCTGGGGTACATCTCCAAGTTCAGTTTCTTGTAGATTTACTTTACTTTCTTCTATAGTAATGGATTTCTTTTATACTTCAGCTACACCTTGTTCAAGATGTTTGATGATTTAGTACTTTTAGCAAAAGGTGGTCTTACCGTCTATCATGGATCAGTGAAGAAAGTCGAAGAATACTTTGCAGGCCTTGGGATCAATATCCCAGAGCGTGTTAACCCTCCAGACCACTTTATTGACATTTTGGAGGGTATAGTGAAACCAAGTGCTAGCTCGGGTGTGAGTTATAAAGAGCTTCCTGTCAGATGGATGCTGCATAATGGATACCCCGTACCACCGGATATGAAAAAGAATGCTGCTGGACTTGCTATGCCCCCAGTGGGTGTAAATCCAACCAATGCATTAAGTCACGCTGATGCTGGAATGGAGGAACATTCTTTTGCTGGAGAATTATGGCAAGATGTAAAGTGTAATGTGGAGCTGCAGCGTGATAAAATACGGCACAATTTCTTAAAATCAAAGGACTTATCCAACCGAAGAACTCCAGGTGTATTCCAGCAATACAGATATTTCCTTGGGAGGTCAATACTCTTCTCTTTTCTGGTTGTAGATACCTTCAAACATTACATTTTTCAGATAATTTGATTTGCTAATTTTTTTTAAATGGTAAACTTTCCCAGAATCCCAGGTGTCTTCATATTAAAGTTTCTTACAATATCTTCCTCAACTAAACCTTCCATGAATGGTTTGGTCGTGGACTGTTATGTTTGTTGGTCATTTTTAAAGCGTCAATGTCTAGAGGCTGGTGGGGTATTGACATATAGTTTCACAAACCAAATTTGCTGAAGAATATATGGATTTTGAGAGCATAACATGGCATTCACCCTTGCTTGCCATACTGTTAGGAAAAAAAAAAAAAAAAATCCTATGAGGGCATGTACTGATTTCTGTCTCCCCTACCCCCCGGGGGTGAGTTTTGGTTTGAGTTTCATATTGAATGCTCGGTTCTAGAGACTATTTGCTTTCTGTTTCATAAATTAGTGACTCTTGATCATTACTATGCTCGTGACATTTTCAGGGTCGGTAAGCAGCGACTACGAGAAGCTAGAATACAGGCAATAGATTATTTGATCTTATTACTTGCGGGAGCTTGCTTAGGATCACTTGCAAAAGTCAGTGATGAAACCTTTGGGGCACTTGGTTATACTTATACTGTCATTTCAGTTTGTAAGTCTATAAACCTCAGTTACCCAAATTTTCTAGGCTTCATCAGAATTTGATTTGCTTTGTTCCCTTTTTGGGTTTATGGACACAAAAGCTCTACATTGGAGAACTTTGCCTTATTATGCCTTATATGGAGTTTTGGACCTGTATAATTATAAACTTGTTTGGAAGACAAATTGTTAACTTCCTTATGTGGCATAACATTGATAGGAAAAACTATTAATAATGATGTCAAATTTGGAATAATGGGTCAGTCTGATTGCTAATGTAACAATTTATACATGAAATATATCTATACATTATTTTTTTATTTACCATATGCCAATTATTATTTGCTTAAAATCTTTTACTGCCAACAGCTCTTCTATGCAAAATTGCGGCTTTGAGATCGTTTTCTCTGGACAAATTACACTACTGGAGAGAGAGTGCTTCTGGCATGAGCAGCTTGGCTTATTTTCTTTCCAAGGATACAATTGATCATTTTAATACAGTGATCAAGCCCGTGGTGTATCTCTCCATGTTCTATTTTTTCAACAACCCAAGATCTAGCTTCACAGATAATTACATTGTTTTGGTCTGCCTTGTGTACTGCGTGACTGGTATAGCCTATGCATTAGCCATCTTCCTTGAACCTGGTCCAGCCCAGTTGGTGAGTAGTAGGAGTTCACTTTGACAAGATTGACTTTCATACATCATTTCTGTTTCCAATGACAAGCTACTTCTGCTTCTTGCAGTGTTCAGCGCTACTTCCTGTTGTTTTGACTCTTATTGCCACTCAACCAAAAGATAACAACGTTATGAAGAATTTGGCTAAATTGTGTTACACTAGGTGGGCATTGGAAGCATTTGTGATTTCAAATGCTCAAAGGTATGAATTAACTACCCTTTTTCTGCATAAATAATTTTCAGATGTAAATGCTCATGATAAAAGTCTCGGGCTACCAATCATGAAGGCGCAGGATGGTCTTGAGATTGCCACTTTGTGCTAAAAAATGAACATTAGGACTCTATCCAAATCACCCCTCCAGGACCCTGCTTAGTGGGACCAACACTGGGTGGTCTTTTTTGTCATTTTTATTTTTATTTTATTTATGCATATGCTAATGCTGCACCTTAGTCTACATGTGACACTCATATGAAAGGGTCTAACCAAATGATCTGGACATTGAATCAGAAGGTTTTAAATTAAGAAAACCTGGATTAATCACCCAAACCTGATACAAGACTCTTCATTGCATACATTAATTTGCGTATGGCAGGTGGGAGGAGTATAAGTTCTCAATAGAATGTTTCTTTACTTCACCCTCAAATTATTTATACCCACAATAGATTTAGGAACGTGAATAGAAGATGTCAAGTAGAGGAAAACGTGCAACTTCGACTGACACTATGGAACCATTCAATCTTATGAGGAAGCATTCAACCTGGGAAATGGATACAAGATGATCTTTAATCCATCATGAAAGAATAGTTATCAAAAGAGTTGGGAAGCAATGGGTTTTGAATTCCCATTCTAAACCCGACTTACTATATGAAAATTTCTACTGAATGAACCTAGAAATTGCATTGGGGATGAACCTAAATAGCAATGCATGCTGATTATAGGGTTGTGATCCACGAAGTTGGGAATCACTGCTGCAGTTGGATTTGTGTACTGGTAGTTTGGTACCCAAGGCCAAATACTTGAAACTATCATATGATTGTTATAGAAAATAATTTGGATATATATACTTAAAAGATCTCATGACGCATGCTACTAGTTATCCTTTCACTGCAGGTACTATGGAGTGTGGCTGATCACTCGTTGTGGTTCACTACTACAAAGTGGCTACAATCTTCACCATTGGAGTCTTTGTATTTTCATCCTCATTCTCATTGGTATAGTTAGTCGTCTCATAGCTTTCTTTGGTATGGTGACCTTCCAAAGGAAGTGATTTCAAATTTCAAATTTCAAACCACCATTCTTTGCCCCTCTGTTCTCATGTACAAAAGTGGAGATGTACAACTTTGAGAGGCCATTAAATATCCCAGAAAAAAGAGGTGAAGATTCTCAAAATGACGAGCTGAAACTTCTGGCTAAATATGACACTCAAAGTTATGTAAATCACAAAGTGAGTGAAGCATGTTCTCTACAACAGGCACTGCCTTTTTAAGAATTATCAAGGTAGCTTGTCTATAGATGTTTTCTTGCTATTTTCATCATTATGTATGCATTCATGTTAGGCTCCCGCCTTGGCGTCAGTTGTATTCCGAAACATTCTTTTTTAAGTATTATTTTTGGCATTTTTTTTTATTATAGATTTTGAAGCTTCCTTTGTTTCAAGGGAAAATGGAATCATGGAAAAGGATGATTACTGACAGTGTTGTCAATGAAATGTGTTTCATTCCGATTGTAATATTGGTATATAGTTTTTACTTTTCTAAGCCATTATTGAGTTTTTACAAAACATTGTATAATAGGAATGAGAATTGTGCATCCTGGCTTTTACCATGGAATTCGCAGTCAGCAAAAATTTAAAGGAAGCCACTATCAATTATTTTATGTAAGCTTTGACTATCAAATTCGTTTGATGCAAGCTAATTGGGTTTTGAGAACCATTTTCCATGATGTACTCCAAATACCAAACTTGGTCTATATGTACAAGCGGATTGTAATGACAGTCTATATGTACAAGATGTTCCCAAGTTGATTCTGCATTTCTGCTCAACTGTGGCCAGTGAACCAAACTCCGGTTTAAATATCTAGTCCTAAACCTGCCCCTAATCCAAATTCTATAGATTCCAACTATTATGTTGGAATGGACATAAACACAGTATTGAAATATTTCAATCTGTCCAAATCCGGCCGGATGAGTTGGGTTTGTGGCAGGTGGAGATACTGCGGTCATTGCAGGTTAGTGAGGTGCGCTCACAGCTAGAGAACATAAATGGTGATGGTGAGATGGGTCTTGGTGGATGCAAAGCCAGTGGAATTGTGAGTGGTGCGGTTGATGGAGATAGGTGAAAGCAGGTGTAGATTTAGGTGGAGTAAACATTGACAGTTGGCCATGTGAACTAGGTTCTCAAGAAAAAGCCTAAAACAGAGAGCAGCAAACATAGAATTATATAGAAGTCTAAACTATCACAATCTAATGTTTAGAGTTAAAAAAAAAAAAAAATAATAATAATAAAATAAAATGTAATGACAATAAATAAAAGTAGTCATCTGCTCAAATTTCAAGTTGATAGTATGATTAATATACCGCAAGTAACAGTTACAATAATTACAAGAAATCACAGCTCACAGAACAGAAAATGATAGTGGGGTTATGGTGTTTTTTACTCGGAATAGTTGAAACGTAGGGTTCTGAAATGCAAAATTTTTCTTCATCTTCCACAGGCTTCACCAATTGGGAAGACTCTTGTGCAGAGTCCTCTTGTACTGAGGTTACTGTATAGACCAACCATCAAAATATGGGTTGTATTTACCACTGAAAAGAAGACGTGGGTTGTAATTGGAATCAGTGCTAAAGTTTGTCTCAGATTGTATGTATTACCTGGAATTGATAAAATTTAAATGTGAATCTTTCATGCAATGAGCTCACAATATAGAAGATATATGAAAAGAAACATTAACAAAAATTTAACCTTCTCAATGATATCACTAGGCTTCATTTCCAAACAATGTCCCCCAAAAATTTAAGAGCAGGAACACCTCTAATCTCGACATCAACTAGAGGTGCCTGGATCAACGTCAAGTTGGAGAGCTCAGCATCATTCTGGATCATATCAAGAGCACGCATCTGATCCTGGAATAATTTGAAAGAAACAATTAATTGTGTAATTTAACCCTCAAAAAGAAAAAATAAAATAAAAGAAAAGGAAAAAGAAAACAAATTGCCATCTGTTCGATTGCGTTGTAAGATATAAGCATATGACTAAAGTTGTCTTTGGACCGTTCTCATTCCGACAGGTTATAAAATCATTAATATGTTAAGGGGGCAGCTATATTTGGTCTGCTGTTTTTGCTCTTTGCGATCCACATTGTGACTAAAACTGTGCATTTGTTAAAACAGCTAGTTAGCAGATGCAACAACATGAAGCACAATTAGCACTACCCATTTCAAAACATGTACTTTATATTAATAAATAGGGTTTTCTTAACGTGTGGCCTCAGGGCACATGTTAAGCTGCAATTAATGACCCAATCATTGTATGGGAAATTGTGAAAATGCATAGTGAATGGTGAAAGTTGCTTGGAAAGATGTGAAAATGCTTAGAAAACTGTGGAAACACATTTCTCCATGCAATGATAGGGTCATTAATTGCAGCTTAACGTGTGCCCTTAAGGCACACATTAAGAAAACCCCAATAAATAAACTATCAGTCCACATTTAGAATGGAATATAGAAAAGGCTCAATGCCTATTTGCTCTAAACCTAAAACCTACCTAGTAAACTAATGCATCAGAGAGAGAGAGGGGGGGGGGGGTAATTAACAAAAAGAAAAAAGAAGATGACGAAAAGGGAAAAGCCAAAATTTGGAAGTATTTGGGGTCTAACTGTATCACCAATGATCGATTGCACTTGGCAGCAATTCCTAGAACATTTACAGTTTTTGTGTACACATTTTTTTTTCAATTCTCATGAAAATCATATCATATTCTCGTATTCAATGGTGATAACAAAGCTTCGAATCCATAACTTAATTTACTAAAAATTACGGGATTTCAATTTGAATCAAGATTCTAAATTACCATTTACAAAATAAGCTCAAATTTGGCCCTTCGTTAAAATATGGCAGTGAAATTTCTCGTTGTAATAATTAATAACAACTATCAAAAGTTTATAATCTGCTAATAAGACAGTGAACTGGATTTATACCTTCCTTTTCATTGCACAAAACTTGCAGTCGGAGGCAGATGGGGGAAGAACCTGATTAACAACAAGCCTCTTGACTGGAACATTTTCCTTCTTCAAGGAAGCACGCAACCTTGATGACTCACTAACCGCCATCACCTTGAAAGAATAAATTAGAAATTAACGACTGATTCGGAAGGAATAACCAGTAGTTCCAAAAAAGCTTATATACTCTAAACTACCACTTCATAGACAAGATTGCTAATATCAACTAAAGATAACTCCTTCTAGAACTGATGTACTCCAAGCTAATTTTCTTTCTGGAAAAATTGCGTAAAACAAATAAACATTTATTCTATAATTATTCCATTCCAATATGTTAGATGTCCAATGGGTGAACTTGCTGCAAATTGATCTGCACTAAATGATTTCGGCCAATAATTATGCAAACCATGCTTTCCAGAGTGTGCACCAAAGAGCAAAAGGAACAAAAATATGCATCCACCAATCTTTTGGAGAAGACATAATCCACCACTATAGATCCTTCGAGAACCAAGAAATCGGGTTTTGCTATGGACAAACTTACAACAATTATACTTACGACTGCAACCAAAAACACCCTTAATAGACAAGGTAATTGATCACATCCAAAACATTTTTCTAAAGGTTATTACCGTGGGTATGGTCACTATGACAAATTCTGTGGAATCAGTGTCACGAAATAGCTCTCTCACTTTAACCATCCTCTCCCTCAGTCGCTCTAATTTGTCAGCCTACATAACATTTCAAACACAGAATGGTTGGCAACTTAATATTAAAACAGTGCATGACCCCAGATCCCAAGACATCAGGCTTACAGCATCCTGCCGGGTTTCTCCTTGCCCAAAAACAGATTTGATAGCTGACGTAGCTGAAGCTAACTTCTGCTTAAGCTGTAACAGTCAATGTGGATGGAAGAAAAACATCAAATGTAATGTAAAACATAACTCCAAAAGGTTAAAAATAACTATGATGATTAACAGATATGAATGTTCTTGTAGTATTGTTGAGAATGATTGGTGCTCCTGCCATAAATTTACGGGAAATTCAATCTACCACTGAACAGATAGCAATCAAGAGAAGCAATAATAAAACCCTGTTAGAACACCAACCCCAAAAGCTTAAGCTATTAGAGAATGGGTCAACAATGTATACCAAGCTAACATCTCCCCCCACATGTGGCCCCAACCCGCATGTGGAGAGGGCAGACAGACAGACAGACAGACAGACCATTGAGAAGCACATAAACTGATGGAGGAATAAACAGATGAAGATAAGAAGACTTGAACCCAAGACTTCCCAGAAACCAGAGCTCTAATACCATGGTATAACACTCCTTAACCCCAAAAGCTTAAGCTATTAGAGAACGGGTTAACAATGTATATCAAGCTATCAAAACCACAGTGTGGCCCACCTAAGAGTCAACATGGCAGATCAATATTCTCTTATAGTAGGATATCATGGCTGTTTGTCATACATGGATAAACAGGGGTTCATGACTATTGAAGGGATTGCCAACAAAAGTCAAAGATTGATTAAAAGATTGTTTATTTCTAGAAATCACTCCTTTCAAATAAAAATTCATCATCAGATTAGAGATCAAACATTATCTTCCACATTTTGAAGTAATCACGGCAGTTTGTCGTATCCAGCTAAACACAAGTGGTTGACTATTGAAGGTATTACCCCTGAAATCTAATGGACTCTCTAGATGAGTTTCATTTTTAAGCTAAGGTAGGATACTTAACCATCACAGTATTATTGATAGCCATGTGGAGAAAGTGTTGGCCAATGGTAGTTAACAAAAAGATTGTACAAGAAATGAAAAACTTGAGGTGTATGCACATACGCTGAGAGCCCTTAATCCCCCCCAACTAAAAAAAAAAAAAAAAAAAAAAAAAAACAATCTACCAAGATTTCTCTTACTTTGAGAAATCATTGTTTGCCAAAGACCAATGAAAATTAACAATTCATCATCAGGTCAATCATTGAAACTTATCTTCCAATTACTTTATATAACTTTTAATAAGGGAATTTTCATGAACAGTATGATCATTAAAGTTATGAAAGTTATCCTAGTTACAGTAAAAAAATTGCATTTTATCTGCTTTCCTATCGTAATATCCAACCTTTTGCAGTATATCACCCATGTGTGGGTGTGTGTGTGAGTGAGTGAGTGTGTGCGCCCGTGTGTAGTGGTCCAGCAATTGACTATATTGTTGAATGAGATGAGTGTTCCCTCTCTCTTTCTGGAATAAGGGTTATAAATTTTTGGGTATTCCTATATTCTCATTGACCAAACTGATTTTCATAGCCATAAAACCAATGCCCCCAGAGAATGTAGCTACTCAGTTCCTAAAACACTCCCCAAAACAGAGGCTGAGCATACAGGACAAGTGGACAACTATGTGACCAGCGATTAGCAGAATACGATACAACTAAAGTAATACTCCCTCTGTCCCACAAAGATAGCTCGAGTTCGAAAAAATACGCAGTTTAAGAAAAGTTATCATTGCATTGACTTCTCATTTATTAAACTCCATATTTCCAAAAGTATCCTCTTCTACTAATTGTTATTGGGTTGTGTGAAAAGTAATTCTTGAGATGAGAAAGGGTAGTATAGGAAGATCCAAAAAAATATGATTTGACTTTTCAAAATGGCCTAACATTTTGGGACAAAAAAAGTTGCAAAAATGGCCTATCTTTGTGGGACGGAGGGAGAACATGTTATTGGTCATAAATATGGATCATAAGTCTTGATAAATAACTAAACCAACATTTAAAATCTTGAGCACAGGTTATTAGGTTGTCTTGGTATGAACTTAGGGTAAGGTTAAAATTGAAAAAGAAAAGAAATATTATTATAAAGTGATATTTTAATAACAAGGAAACCTTCAGTAAACAATCCTTTTCTTTTTTTTTTTTTTGATAAAAGAGTGATAAGCATCAAAGAGCAACCCAAAATCCCAACTAGGTTGGAACCGAAGGCACTCCCAATCATGTGCTCAATAACTCAAATAATTTATTAGATCAAAAGAAGAAAATAAGTACAATAGGAAAAAGGAAAAAGGAAAGTTGGTCACGATTACTAATTAAAGTCACAAGCCAACTGACAAAAGGAATCAATGCCAAAATCTATAGGAAGGCATACAATACATGTCTTGGCATAAAAGAGCCAAGAGATCAGGAGGCGTAGAACACCACCAATGAAAACCAGGGGAAAGAAGAGCCAAATAGTGTTTAAACAATCCTTGTTAATTAAATATTGTTTTTAATTAATTGCTAGAAACAAAAATTGTATAGCATATAACCCTTTAGTGTTCTAAAACATTCAAGACATTGCAGATGACTAACATTCCTCTCAGTGACATATTTCTAGCCAATTAGCTTATGAACTTTTTTTTTTTCGTAAGACAATTAGCATATAAACTGAGCCTTTATGTTGTTTTTATAGATGAACCATAGCCATATCCTGCATTGAATCAGCAGACCAACTCATCCATACGCTTTCTTAAATACCAAGTTGAGATTCATACCTTCAAGATTTTTCCTATGGAGGCATCCAAGAAGTCTGGCAAGGACAAAAGCCGTAGTGTATGACCCTGTGAGGGTAAACACATAAAGTCTAATAAATGATTACTCTATAAAGAAGTCATCTAAAGTAATTAGCATTTTGCTCACCGTGGGTGCAGTATCAAAAATTATTCGAGTGAACATGCTATATTCTGGTGATTCAAGAAATTGCATAACCTGGAAAGAGGTTTCAGTCAGTAAGGAAGCAAGGAAAATCCATAGACATGTTGCACACAATAGTACAAGCCAAATTATTTAAACAGAGCAGTCTTTACATACTTTTGAAATTGCAATAGCTTCATCCAAACCAGGAGGAGGGGTGTCCAGTAGCTCTCCCAGTTTCAATTCTCCTAACTTCATCAATCACAAGATACATAGCCCAAAAAAAGGGAGAGTTGAAGACAAGCATGGATTGTGATAAAGCAAAGGTCAGATTGATATTCTTTATTAAATAAAATTGGAAATTGCTTCTGATAAAATATAGGGAGGAAATTCTAAATAGTTCTGGATTCTATTATAAAATGAAGGAAGGAAATTCTAAATAGTACTGGATTCTATTATTCTGACTCCTCAATGGATCCAAGTCCTAAATTACTTAGCATTTGTAAAGTGAAGCATATGTAATATGCATGCCTAGGCCTTCAATGAAGGAAAAATAATTTAAGCCATGGTACTGAATCCAGTCTTCTGGCCCTGCTCCTTATCGCCATCTTGGGCTTTAACATTGATAAACTAAAGTGTTAAGTTATTTTAAAAGTAATTTCACGGTCAACTGATTGGCCATTAAACTAAAGGTTTACATGCTGCAACCATCAACGAAACCTATTTATAATATTAGTTTGATTAGGGAAAGATAATATATCTCAAGTCATGTAGTAGATAAAGCTTTACCTGTTCTACAAGCATTCCAAGGCCCATGCCATCCATTAAATCTTTGACCCCAGCTCCCCCATTTGTTTGACTCACATTGCGGAATTCTTCCCTAGCCTTCTCGGGGTTTAACTGTTATAAACTACCAATTACACTTGCTGAGTTCATGAGGCAACAAAGTCATCATAAAACAACCTAGCAGATAATTATTGTTAT
The DNA here is from genome assembly GCA_039720395.1 of Liquidambar formosana. NCBI lineage: Eukaryota > Viridiplantae > Streptophyta > Magnoliopsida > Saxifragales > Altingiaceae > Liquidambar > Liquidambar formosana. The sequence continues at coordinate 31,956,412 of CM077825.1, forward strand.
AATACAAATTGTCTCATGCATTGAGAAAAGAAAATCATTCTTAGAATAACAAGCTACCTTTATGGGAAGCTTTTCCCACATACCTCGAGAGCAAAAAGTGGAGAATCAAGTCCTTCAACTGGTACTAGTGTCCCTCCAGTCAAATCCTAAGATAAATGAGTAAATACACAATAATAAGAAGAATATGAAAACTAAACACAAATAAAATGCAATGGTTTTTTACACAAATTCCACCAGAGTGTAATTGAAATATTTGAAGGAACTGATGACAACTTGATCCATTTGGAAGAAGAATAAGGAAGTACTATGTTAAACCTGGGCAAAAGAATCACTCAAGGAATGTGCAGGATCAGTTGAAACCACTAGAGTGGGGTGCCCATTATTCGCAAATTTTACAGCAAGTGATGCAGCACAGCTCGTCTTACCAACACCACCCTTCCCACCTAGCATGTAATACTTTCGCTGGACCCCAGAAACCATGTCATCAAATCCAGCAACAGCTTCTGCAGGAGCGGCCACTGATCTCACTGCCAAAAAACAGAATTCATGAAATTTTCATTTTAAATTATTCTCACTCTACATCGTAGGAAAATGTCCAAATAGTATCAAGTGTTTTTCCTTATGGTGCATTGTTTTTCTAAATCACTGAAGCTCATACTATACTTTAGCTTGTTGCAGCTTATTGCTTTTGCAGAAGTACATAAACTACACAGTTTCAGAAACTTCCTTCAGTTACCTTTCTCTGGTTCTATACATTTATGATTTACTCATTTATTTTGTATGGAATCTTGAATTAAAAGGCAGTGTAAGAGTAAATGAGAAATGATCATAGTACAGAACCATAAACAAGATTGTGTATAAATTATTACGGCAGTGATTACATGTAAGGAAAAAACTAAGCAAGAGCTTTTACTAGAAGGACAAAGGTATCTTATAATCTTAACCCAATAATTTCACCAATACATTTTAATTTACCCAGGGTATGAATGCAAAATTCCACCTCTTTGGTTTTAGAAGAATAATGAACAAAAAAATCGTTTCCATATTTTTAAATTTTTTTTTTTTTTTTTTTTTTTGTTGCACAGCATTTAATTTGAGAGAAACAGGGTTAAAAAGAAAATAAATAGTGTTCTTAAATACTTTGTTAGTTGCTGAGAGAAGGAGAATGTTTTCTGAATTTCCTCCTTTCAACCTCAAATGTTTATTTTCAAAGTCAAAGAGCTTCAGTCATACAGGAAAGAAAAGGATAAAAATTAAAATCTTCTCCTCTAATTAATCTCTTATTTTACCTTTAATTTGCACAATCAAACAAATCGAAATTTAAAATTCTCTTATCTTCCCTTCTTTTTCTTTCTCACCTTTTTTTTTTTTTTTTTTTTCCTTTATTATTATTTTTTTTTTTTCAATTATTACATATTTTTCCTTCATTCATTTCCTTTCAATTGTTAATTTCCTCTTCAACCAGCTTCCATGTCTTCAATATTCTTACTTAATCTACGGCACCCAGTAAGATCAATAACCAATATCCATCAATTATAGAAGTAACTTCTTAGGGCCTGTTTGGTTGTCCCATGAAATATCGATCTTTTCATTGTGTTTTGCATATAATTTGTCGAACAAATCGAATGGCACAATTCGAGAGAGTGGCAGCATTTTAATAGATGACGATAGTTAAAAGCCAAAAAGAAAAAAAGAAAAAAATGTCACTTCTTAAAATTAATCCAATACGATCAATTACAATGATGACCCATCAAACTTTTATTTAATGGTCCCCACGATGATGGTTTTTACCTTAGATGACATATAGAGCCCTTTAAATTCCATGGGACAACCAAACAGGCCCTTTCTGGTTAAAACTACACAATGAAATATCCATTAGAATCATCAAATTCTATACTTAAACCCCAGAAGATATTACAAACAGATTTATTAAATTTTAATTTCTTCGAATCAGAAAACCTATAAAATCACAAGTTAATTGAAGTACTGAAATACCTTCAGTTCAACTATAATCAACCATTAAATTCAGTGAAATTTTCACTGATACTGATATTAAAAAAGAAAAGGACACTAACCCGAATATTAACAAAGGATTAAATTCATGAAAGAAGCAAAAGAATAAGTGCAATTGATGAAGAAGATTTCACCTTGAAATGAGTTTCTAAGCGGTTTCCTTGTGATGGTAAGTGGGCGGCAGCTAAAGCTGAACGCTAGGTTGAATTTGCAGAGAGCGGTAGGTATATGGGTTTTAGGTAAGTGGGGGAGCAAACCCACCACTGCCATGGAATTTGTTGCAGGAAATTTTGCAACAAAAGGCGAAGAAATGGAGGGAACACATGGAATTGCCATTTTTCTTTGTTATTCTGGTCAGCCGAGCCAAACACAACAGAGCTTCATTTAGTTCTTGGTGGTTGGATAACTTGGATTAGAACATGCCAGCGAGACTTGGCCCGACTCGTTTACCCGTAACCCATGTAAGTTCGGGGCACCGCCTATGCACCTGTTGGAGTGTAAGATAGTGTTGGGGATATCCATGGAAATTGAGTTGTTTTTAATTGTGTATTATTGTGTATAATTTTGTAGCCAAATTTTAGCAATCATAATCAAAATTGACAAAATCAAATATATTTTCTTTTTTTGGGTCAATAAACTTTTAGGATAAACTACAAGAAGCCCCCTAATATATGGCCTTTGTTTATGAAACCCCTTAAAGAAAAAATGATTATAATGTGTTCCTAGACAGATTATAAATTTAATAATTACTGCCACCGTTAATCATTGTTCATGAAATTAACAATGGTTACGTGATATTTTTCTCTTTAATTTCATAAAAAATGATTAACAACGATGCTAATGTTCAATCTGCATCAATTAATATTTACTCTTTGAGATTTGACAGTATCAAATTTAAAACAATGTTTCTTTTTTAATTTCTAAAATTAATTTTATAATATCAATTGTGGTAATGGCTCAGATCCGATTTGTAAATTCATCCAGAGTGAATTTATACCCCTCAATCCTATGTCAAGTTAAATAGAGCCATTCAATTTTCCTAAGACAACCAAACAATCCTTACAAGATCTAAAAGAGCAACACCAGACCAGACCCAATATTATGAGCCCATTTTAGGTAGGTCTAGAAGGGTAAAAGTATTAACCAAAATCTAGCCAATTTAGCGAAACGAACATGTTGGGGAGCCCTAATGAGGTTTCGCCACCCTAACCCAAATCCACCATACTTAGATGCCAGGAATATCATACTAAATCTTTCATGGGTTAAGGTGTATTTATTTCTTTTCTTTAATTTAATTTAATTTAATTTAATTTTTTGGTGGGGGTGCTACATCTTTTTTTTATTTAAATTTTGGTCGATAATAAGTTTGGAACCCCTGTTTTCATCCACCCATTTCGTACCAACACAACAATGCTACATAATTTAATTTATATGTAGTAGCATTTTGAGAAAAGCCATAAAGAAAAAAAGGATGTGCCATACTTAATGAATAAAGTCATAAGTAACCCACCCTCAATTCCAGAAAACATAGCAAAGTGCTCTGCATTTGGTAACTTCAAAATTGAGGTATACAGGGCAGTTTATAATTCAAACAGCACAAATGAATATTAGCCCATGCTTTTCGCACATTGGGCTGCTCACTGTAATTTTTTTGGATTTATCCCAATCACCTCTCTTCCGCCTTATGCTCTTTTTGTGGAGATGGCTGAAGGGGATATGATCACCCCTGATTATCTTTTGAATTAATACAATCTTATTTGCCCATAAAAATATAAAAAATAAAAAATAAAAAAAACAAAGAATATTAGCTCACCAAAAACCTTTAATATGCACAAATGTCAAGTACAGCTGATAGAATCAAATTACTGTCAATAACTCAGCCAAACAATGCCTCCTTCCCAATTTACAGAGCTGATATTTTACCCCTTTGACGATTTCATTCCAGCTAAATCTTCAAGTGTAAGATTCAGGGTATCAGTTGAACCTTTTTTCACTTCCTCCCCACGAGCAGCCAGGAAGTCCTCGATACTTCCTGGTTCTCCAAACCATCCAAGCCGATCTGCAATCAGGTGTAGATTGTTACATCCACCACATCGAACAACCACCACGCCTTTCTCGTAGGATTCGCGATTAGCTGTCTTGACGGATCTTGTTTCACAGACCTTGCAAGTAAAGATCATGGCGAGATCATGCCTTGAAGATGGCTTCAAGTTGGACATAGCAGAGTACTCCACAGCAGACTTGTCATCACTGCTTGGGTGGGACACAACATTAGCTGACCTTGAAGCAGAGTCCAAACTGCCAGTTTCGTTTTTTTCCACAACTTCATTGGCCTGGTTGATTAGTTCTGCCTGCGTCTGAATTCTTCTTTTATTGAACTCGTCTTTGCGGAAGAATTCCCTTGCAGAAGGAATGAATTGCCAAGAGGGTTCTGCCCGAAATAGATTTTAGAAAGGAAAACAAAAAAAAGTACTGAGAGGCTTTACAGGAAAACAGGCAGCTGTGGAAGGACACAAAACAATACAGGGAAATGCCACAGAAAATTTGCCAGAATCGCTAAGTCAAACAATCCACATCAAACAAGAACCCCCCCTCCTCTCTCTCTCCCCAAACAAAAGGGGAAAAAAAAAAAAAAAAAAAAAAACCTCTTGTGATGTCTAATTAGCAAATACTCCATATATGTTTTGAAAACAAAGCAATGAAATGAGTCAAAAGAAAACAATCGTAAGGGATATGTATAATATAATCAAAAGGACAATAAGCAATTAAGCCAATTGATCAAGGTTTTGTCAACTGAACACTATCAAAACCCTGTTCTTCAATCAGGCTGCATTTGGTGCCATATAAATGTCGAATGAAAAATGGGTAAAGAATGCTTCAACCGCTCATGCTTAAAGTAAAAAGAGAAAAAAAAAAAAAAACTTGACAATTTGTTAAGAAAATTATTCTTCAAACCATAAAATAAAATAAATAAATAAAATTGTAACTCTAACCATTTTCCACTAATTCTATCAATATATATCTAACTTTCGTCCATTCAACTTGCTGTAACTCTAAAATTTAGACATATTCGTCTTTCTTGGCCATGTCTATGTCCTTCTCCAATTCAAAATTTGACGTAAAGTCTATGACATAAAAACAGAAAATTCAGTTTTTTTCCCGACATCCAATAATGACCCAAATCATAATTGGGAACTTTTAAACTAGTTAAATTCAATTTCCATCTCCCTTTTTGGTGAAAAAAAATGTAACTTTTATAAATAAAAGAAAAAAAATCAATTTCCATATATCCGGACTCTTACGCATCATTATCCCTAGCTCTTTTTTCACTTAGAAACAAAATAATAACTTCAAAATTCTCAAATCTCACAACTATAATTTCAGATTTTAGTCCTTTCTATAACAACAGCGGTATCAGTACTATTAGCCTTTTGGCTTATGCCCTAAAAATGCAAGAATTTACAGTTCAATTTGCATAAGCTGCCCATATCTTCCGGTGACAAACCAAATCAGACAACAACAAGAAACCCTAATATACGTCCACAAAAATATGCAAGCGCACAGAAACGTATACAGAGAGATAGAGAAATTACCTTTGAGGGGAGAGGTTTGAGGGTGCTTAGTGAAAAAGACCGAGTGCAATCGCCTCTGCAAGAGTCGAGCCGCCATGAACACCCGAGCTTCACAGTTTACGGTTTTACACGCCCTATCTCAATGTCTTACATTTTACATAGTGCATGTATAAATGGTAGGGATGTTTTAGTAAACCTGGGCGTAATTTATTATTATTTTTATTTATTTATTTTTTTTTAGGGGGATTTAACCATTAGTCAAGAAAATAATACTTTTTTATCAATTAGTCAAGTAACTTTCTTTTTAACTCATTTAATCCATCTTTATCGTTACTGACCAAAATACCCTCACATTTATTTATTTCTCCTTCCGTCTCCCTCCACCTATCCTTCTCCATCCTCAACCTTAAAACTAAGACCCCCTCACCGTCTCTCTTTTCTCAAACCCCAACCCAAACAACAAACTCTGACGACGGCAGAAGCCAACCACCACCACCGCCACCCTACACCCACAGCTTTTGTCGGCGTCCTCCTTGTCGACTAGCTCTTCATCATTCGGCTGGCAGATCCACTATAGAAGTTTATTCATCATCGTCGTTTGCTTCTCGCCAGAAAAAAAAAAAAAAAAAAAATGTTGTTTCTTCGAGGTTTGGGTGATAGATTTGAACTCACCATGGAAGGTTTATTCATCTAAAGCCACCATGGAGTATTTCTTCTTCTTAGCACCTCCCTCAACGGGAAAAATGGGTTTTTTTTTTGGGTGGAAAAGCATAAATTTTGGATAGCATATCTGAAGCAACTATGGAGGTCTTTTCTTCATAGTCATTTTTTTAGGGTGTTAAGTCATAGAATTTTCTTTTCTTTTTTTTTTTTTATAGAAGAAAATATAGTCGTGCTGGGATTTTTATATCTATTATTAGAAAAAATGGTGACACCGGAAAAAATAACTTAATAGAATGGGTTATAGGGAGGTTAGTGTTGTTGTGGTCGGAAGATTTATTTCAGATTTGAAATTGGGTCGAGAGTCGTGGCGCGCTAAAGATGGTGGGAGGGTGATTTTGGGGAGTGAATGAATGATGGAAGCGTAACCAGCGGCGGTGAGGTGGTGGTTTGGGTAACTTCAACCACAACGTTAAGACTTTGCAATGAAGGAGACCTCCCCCTCCTTTGGTCTGTGTCGTGAAGCCAAGGATTTGCCCCAAAGATTTTACTGGAAGTGATCCCATGTTAAAGTGAAGCTTGGAAACTATAGGGGACTTATTGGGCAAAATCTAGAAGAATGGGTTTAGGGTTTCAAAAATAGAATATACAAAAGGATTTGGTATAATTGTGGAAACTTTGCAAATAGGCAATGAAATTTTAATTTTTGCTTTTAAATCTCTCTTCTAAAATTTTATAATTTTACAAAGTTGATCATGTCAAAGTAGTAAAATTTTACTATTTTTACAGTTTTACAAAGTAGTAAATTTTACTACTTCTTTATAAAATTTTACTACTGTAATAGTAAAATTTTATTACTGAAGTAGTAAAATTTCAAAGTTTTATGAAATATTACGTTAGACTATGTCAAGTAGTAAAATTTTACGATTTTTATTTTTTTAATAATTACCTAATCAATATGGATCTCCTTTCGAAAATATTGATAAGTAGATTCCAAAAATATATATTTTTTTTTAAACGGATATATATACTGTAAGTTATAAGCTTTTAAAAGTTATAATACTAAGAGATTAAGTTAGTTACATAGGGTGCCCTTAATAACAAAAAAAGGGGTGCACTTAGTAATAATAAGGGTAAACTAGGCATTTTAAAAAAAAGTGTGACTAATTGATAAATAAGTTCAATCTCCTTGATTAATTGATTTAGAAAAACTCTCACTTGATTAATTGCCAATATTTTACTAAAAAGTGGACTAATCACCAATTTCCCCTTTTTGGTACTGTCAAAGTGTTCGGGCCACCATGCAGGCACCTAAGCGTAATTCAACTACTAAAATAATTTGAGACGGCTTAGTTTATACTTTTTAAGGTTTTATAAAAAATATGAAAGGTTTTTATAAAACTAATCACGATGTCCGCTAGAAAATACCATTTTGAATAATTTTGTAGATAAGTTTTTTTTCAAAATATGTGGTTTAATTGGATTTTTTGGCCATTTACAATATATGTTTCACTTTTAAAAATGTCCTATGAAAAATGGGCAAAAACTCCACTTAAATGACAAATTTTAGAAAAATTTTCTTTTACAAAATTATTCGAAATGATGTTTTCTAGTGGATTACCATATTAGTTTTCATAGAAACCTTTTATATTTTTCATAAAACCTTAAAATGTATAACTTAATGAAGGTGTTTATAGTACTTTATGTGACGGCAATAACTTGACCGAAAAAATTTTCTTAGGAAAATTCTCTAAATATAATAGTATATAGGTAGAAATTTTGCCCTAAGGTGGTGAGCAATGGGTTATGACGTAGTTAGGGGTGCAACCCTTTTTTCATTTTTATTTTTTCATCTTTTAAACTGCTTAGGTGAATAATTATTTAGTGGCATGATGATATGGTATAACCATTCAATTATGCCATATTGCATCTGATAGTGGTAGCTAGGGGTGCAACTTAATTTGGCATAAGTTGAGAACCAAATCAAAACCGATCATTTGGGTTGGTTTGAGTAGATTCTTGAGTTATCTTATTGCGATCATGGATAAAACGACTATATATAGCTTAGGATCAACATATACAATTTTTTATACAAATTCTTACAAAAGTTTTTAGATTACTTATCTGCAATTCATATTCTGCAAAACCCACAGATTGGATAGTGTTCTCATATAAGTTATGCACACAAAAAATCAATTTGATTGGAGATTAAGAGCGGCTCATCCGTAAATGTGAGATTTTTTGTGATTAAAAAGATAAGTTTTTGGATCGAATGGTAACAAATCTCGGATCAACTTGATTTTTTGCGCGCATGACCAATGTAGAAAGATTATATAACTCAACAGTGAGTTTTGCAAAATATAAATTAGAAATAAATTATCTAAAAAATTGTGTAAGAAGTAATGTAAAAATTGTGGTATCGTTAACCACCCCTTTCATTTGTAAAATCATTATTTTTTTTATAAATAATAATATACTTTGGTGCACCCATCAACAACCGCCAAGTTGATTTCCCTCTAGGAAATATTTGATTTGTAAAATCATATACTCAAATCAATGTCCAAACTTCTATGGAAATCATTAAGCAATATTAGTTCAACCAAAATTATTACAGGGATTACAAACCAAAAATAAAAATAAAAATAATTAAATCACCGATCGAGATGCGATAACTTACACGCGTTGGGGGTTAGTGTAAAAGTGTACAGGTGGTTCGTAGATTCTATTCCCTATAACTGTTTCCATTCATGTAACTGTTTCCCGCAACCATTCTCTCTCTCTTCCCCATCTGTCTAATATATACACAGTTCTTAAACAACCGCCTATGTCTCTCCCTTTCTTCCTCCTTCCCTCTCTCTTCTCTCTCCTCCGTCCTCCCTTTCTTCTTCCCTTCCTCCCCCTCTCTCTATTGTTTCGATCTCCAGGAAAGCAATGGCGAGCGAGCATATTGTCTTTACGTTCCATCACGAGGCATATTGATCAAGTTGCTGATCTAAGTTCCATCAAGAATGTCTTATCCTTTCATATCCGTTCTCGTAATCCTGAGAAGCTTTTGTATCTGGCATACGTGTCCAGAATTCTCTATCGAGCAATTTTGGCAAGGAGGATTAGAGCGTACTCTGAAAATCGAAGCTCCACTCCTGTCATATGCTACAATATGCCTGAAAACAGGGCATCTGAATACTTCATGTGGTTTCACCCCCATTGATCGCCAATTACATGCTTGAATCCTATGCTACAACATGCATTAAATGAATATGATATGTAAGGAAGCTGAGACAAAGCCAGCCGTACCACTTTTCATAGGCTGGGGAAACATGGAGACATATGATGTTATCCAACTACAGTTTATATACTAGGCCACTCGGAGGCTCCAGTAGCACAAATTCATCTGCTATAGCTTCATCACTAAGCCCAAGATTGGCACGCAGCCGATTCCCATGGTGCTTCTAATACAGTTGAAGGCAGGATGGAGTTGGAAATTATCTCCAATAGGGGCACTATGCTATGATTTTGTGAAGTGGGAACTGCAAACTAAGGAGAGCATTTTTTGAAAAAAATTACGTTTTGGTGATTATTTTAATTTAATACCAAAAAAGGGATATTTTGTCAACTTATTATAGATTGACTGTAAATATGCTTTAAAATGACTACAATCTCTCTCTTTTGGGTATTATGTTGACAAATGGTCATCAAATGATAATATCTCTCCCACAAAAAAAAAAAAAAAAAAAAAAAAAAAGGAAAAAAAAAGACGTAGGTTGAGCCAGTGGGAGCAAGTGCCCCTAGAGGCCCCCCTGGCTCCGCTAGTGGTTGAAGGTGCAATTCAATAAAATCAAGAGGTAAAATGCCGTATTCCTTTTTATTGATCGAGATTATGAATCAGCAATTATGTCTTTCTTTTAATTGTTATGGTAATAGTTCCCATTAAATTCATGTAATATTCACATATATTTGACCTTAGTCTCATGCGAGATGACCGTGTCCAAGTTGATAAATTAACTGCAGCAATATAATTCTGGATATTGGTTTGAGTAGTTCAAATTGATTGTTGATGATTCTCATAAAAATAAGTTAGTCTTAATTTTCTCCCATAAGAGAAATTATTTGTTGTGTATAATGCAACCAGGGACGAAATTAGGAAACTATCTCAAGTGAAGTAACTTATTACAACTTATTACGTTTTAGTGATCGTGTTTCAACTTAATACCATATAAAGGATAATATTTGTCAACTTATTACAAATTGACTATATACGTAATTCAAAATGACTATTAATTTCCTTTATTGGTATTAAGTTGGGAAATGATTATCAAAAGAGCAAAATATTAAGATTTTTTTTTTTTTTTTTTGGGGAAATTAGTCAAAGTCCAATTCCCAGGTTTTATAAAGTGATAAGTCCTACCAAAACTCTTTTAAAGCCATAAGTCTATTTAAGTCCCCAAATGGTAATGTTGGATAATTTATTGGTTTGTTATGTTTCACGAACGCTCAACCTTGCCCTTTCGCTTTGATATGGTATTCTAGTAAGCGATTGATGTTTTAAAATAAACAAAATTTTCTTTGAGTTTATTCTCCACTATTTTTGCAGTATTCAATCTTTATGCCCATATTATCTCAATCCACATTTATTTGGAAAATTAACATTTAACAAGATTCTTTATGCGAATATTTCCCATGATTTTTGCAGAAATCATAAGGATTTCCATGTTTATCTCCTTCAAGATCCGACTGGCAAAATAACTTATATTGCTTTCATTAATATTAAACCCAATAGTATATCAATCAAATCTGCAGATTGTGTACATTGATCTAAATCCCCAAAATAGTTACAACAAGCTTTGCGGTGATTCAGCATCCCTTAAAATAGTTACAACAAGGTCATGCATTTGTTGGAACCCTTAAATGAGCCCCGTGTAACTAATTATAAAATTGTATTAAACAGTTACAACTATGAAGGAACTATTACCAATTTAACATGTAACATTTCATAAAGTTTATGTGGCTATTTTTGTGCCGGAAAAATTTCCATTCATGTAATTTTTATCAAAACATAAAATAATCACATGTAACTGTAATCAAAACAGGAAACAATTACATGTAATTGTACCAAAATAGTTACCATCATTTGTCATTTATGTAACTAGTTTTTAACCCAAAGATATCTTAATGTAACTGCTCATAATTTTTGGAGATATTATAACCCAAATTAACTGTCTTCTTAATTTATGCTCACAATTTTTGGAAAATTTTGGAGATATTATAATCCAAATTAATTGTCTCGTTAATTTATGTTCACTATTTTTGGAGATATTATAACTAAGATTCTCTCCTTAATTAATGAGATATTAATGAGCTAAAGATAATCTAGGTAGTATACATGTTTCTTTGTGAGTACTACAAGGGCATTTTGTCACATGGATATTTGGTGGACTTCATGCCGTATAAGTTTTATTTTAAACTTTTGATTAACAAGTCCCATTTAAGGACTTGTGGCCAAATCCCCCTTCTTCTTTTTTTAAATTTTCAGATTTTCAGGTGGGGCAAACTTGACCTTCTCTCTGATATTATCTTCTAGTTTGTGATCGTAGGTCCATCAATGAGATTCAGTTCCATCACTTCCAGTAGTGTTCGAGGTCCAAATTCAGACCCACACAATTTGGCGCCGTCTATGGGAACCATTACGATAAGATGGTCACTCCACCTCCGTCCATCTATGGTCGAACTAGATCTGGAGCAAATTTCACCCATGTAGATCAAACCATTGAGGAGATAATGGGAGGTGTTGATACTCAACTTCCACCGATGGCTCCTCCTTTACTACTAGTAGGAACCAGTCATCCTCCCTCTGTCCAATAACATCAGATTTTGCCAAAAATGATTGCTATCCTTCACTCTATTGATGACCAGCTAGCCTTAAAAGCGGCGTTCGATAAGGCTATAACCAACAACTCCAATCCAGCAGCGGTGATGGAATTGATAGCCCACCATGCAGTCAGAGATTCAAATAGCACAGCTTGCTAAACTGATGGCGGAATAAAATTACCATCGCCATCTTCAATGAACTTTTGCTCGTCGGGATGCCAATGTTGTTGTCAAGGCAGCCCAGCTAAACCAACCCACTTCACCGTACTCACCATCAGGAAAGTTCACTCGAAAATAGGCTCTCTTACCACCACCGCTGCAGTGAGCATGAGGATAGGCGCCGTTCTCCCAATCCAGAGAAATTGCACTCAAGGAGGGGGGATAAAATATAATGAGTCAGTTCGAAGGTCCCTTAAGCGCAGTTCTAGACGTTTGGTCATTCCCGAGGATGAAAAAGAATGACTGTAGATCTCATGGTCGAGGTGGTTCTGAGGAGGGAACACATCGAGACGAAAGGTTTTAGCATAGATTCAAGTCTCTCAATGAAGAAGGGAGAGAAGTTTTGGGGAAATAGCAGAAAGCACTCCTAATCTCCCAGATATGAGGAGAATGATGGAGAGAATTTTAAAAGTCATGGGATCACGTAGAAGAAGAGAAAATAGTCCAAAGAACTTAGCGTGGTTTGGACTCTGTTTACGAGGTGGATCCAATGGGTTCAAATTCTAGAAGGGTACTCTGAAATAACTTTTATCCTTACTTGCTTTCTATAGATCGATCATTATCTAAATTATATTTGCAACACATGTCTTTATATTATGGAAATAAGAGATTTCTTTGCAAATTTTCCCTATGAGTTTGGATGATGTTACCCTTAAAGGGTGGGCTAAAATCTCAGATGAGTCTATTAACAGTTGAGAAGAGCTTAGCAAGCCCTTTCAAAGGAGGTTTATCACTTGTTGCAAATTCTCAAGGACAATGCAGAATCTGTACGAGCTAAAACAGAAAGATGGGAAGGTCTTCGGGAATATTCTCAAAGATTTTGAGAGGTTTACAACGAAATCGATGATCCAGTGGAAAACAATGCCATGGACTTGTTCCGGCTTGGGTTGAGGAAGTTGCCCCCTTGTTCAAAGAGTTAACCGTTAATCCTCCGAAAAGCCTGGCCAAATTGCTCTCTACTGTGAGTAGCTATTCAAAATTGGATAACTTTTACCAGCCAAAGGAAAAGAACTATACAAGTAGGGACACCTCACTCATACACTACTTCGTTATACTTGCACACACACTAGGACGAACTCACACACAGCAATGCTACGAACAAGTGCACTTAATGAAAACTCTCACTCACACTAGGATTTACTCCACTCGACTTGCATGGGAGGCCCTTGCCCCTTTTTTATAGATGCTGTTTGCCGACTTGTAGAGTCAGTTGTGCACCGACTTAGAAGCTACCAGTAGCGATGGACTAAGAAGGCCAGGATCCAGAAGTTAGAGAGATAAAGAAGGGAAGGAGAAAGATTTGGAGATTTCTAGAGAATGGGAAAAGATGAAGAAACAAGAAAAATGGAGAAAGGAGTCGGTGGAATCCTTCAACATTATTAGTCCTCTTTAATGTGTTGACATCAACCTAAAGGAAAATCACTTGCACCTCATGGGATATCCATTAACCATCTTGTGGGGGAAAGATACAAAGTGAATGCTATAATTAAACATGGAAGAAAATATAGTTAATTAAGCTTAGTGAGAGTGAAACTTTGGGATCCACCACCACAACCATTGTGATACCGGGTGAAGTTTGGAGTGTGGGTAGTGTTTAGGGTCAAGTAGGGGGCGAATCCCCTTCACTATAACCAACCAAAAATAAAAAAAATAAAAAATAAATGAAATGTGACACACCTATTGAGCAGTTATAATATAGATGTTCACCTTTTGCTGAGCAATATGTATACTTTGAAGCCATATTTGGCAAGTAGATGGTCTTTTCTCTAATTAAAAAAAATTAATTTCCTTATATTGTGATTACATTTTTTTTCTCTTTGAAAGTTTGACTGATTGATTTTGTGAGCAGACCTCTTTCCAATTTCTTTCATGAAGCTGCGTGGTACTTGTGATTCTCATTTTTTTTTCAAAAGAAATTAGCTAGTGTGTTAAGACAAGTTGGGATTAAGATGGCTGTTTTGTGATTTCTAGTTTTCTATTCTTTTCATATGACCTGGAAAATTCTATAACAGTAGCCCATGGCTTAGCAAGACTGGACATTTATTACAATGTCGTAGAAAAAATTGTAAAATTGCCCTCAAATGAACAAAGCACATACAGAACCCCAAAGCCAACCCACAAATCACATCAAAACCGCCATTGATGCTCCCAAGAAACTTTTACCCACTTCAGAGAGTGTTTGTATGGTATAGTTTGCTTAGGTTCTAGACAGTTGTTTGTGGGAGATATCGACGTGGAGTCAACAGAGCCCACGTGGGTCGTATTCAAGGAGGTCAGCCACGTGAGATGTGGGACTGTGGGAAACCATGGTGGAGGAGAGAAAGAAGCAATCTAAGAGCAATGCGGAGCAGGAGAAAGGCAGGGAGAATGGCAACCGTCACCATTGGAGAGGTTCTAGTCCAATAGAACCTGGAGAGACCCAAGGAGATATTCATCCTGATGGTGAGGGTCGTAATATGTATGGTGGTGTACGTAGTGTACACGGTGTGGGTATCCCATGTTGGGTCCGATGATGGGTGTCTTCTTCTCAAGGAAGCCAAAGAAGGCTTTTTATAGTGGAGAGACTAAGTGGGATCCAGCTGGTTAGTAGGAGGGGGTAGTAGACCTAGATCGCATAGGGTAAGTCTACTACAGCAGGTCTACTGCAGTACCCCACCTACTATGTCGCTGGCTGAGTTGAACACGCAACCCCATTGTCTAATCCACCGTTGTGTCAGCTTTTCGGAGATGATGTGACCTGGGGTCATAGTGCCTCACTTTTGCTCTCAGATAGACTAAAGAAGCGTCGACCCTCAATGCCATGAGGGTAACCTCTACTTTAGTGAACCTTCTCTCTAGCCACCAAACCAAGATCCTCCAACAGTCCCAATTTAT
Source organism: Liquidambar formosana (assembly GCA_039720395.1). Classification (NCBI taxonomy): domain Eukaryota; kingdom Viridiplantae; phylum Streptophyta; class Magnoliopsida; order Saxifragales; family Altingiaceae; genus Liquidambar; species Liquidambar formosana. The sequence continues at coordinate 31,971,615 of CM077825.1, forward strand.
TGAGAGAAGCTAAGGTACGTCAAGTGACCTTGCTTGAAAGTCAAGCTCGTGATTGAGCCCCTAGGTTCTGCCTCAACCTAGGCTAGTGTTGAACTAGGACTGTACCTTCGAGGGGGATAAGTAGATCGCCAACCGACTCCCATCACGCGATGTGACAGGCATCCGACTTGAAGAGGGCACGAAGACCCACCTCGAGATTGTTTGGGCATCCTCGATAATGAGGGCGTCCCTCCTGAGAGGGCATCCTCGATGAGCGGTGTCGTACTCACCGAGGGTACTTAGGCCGAAGGCAGTAAGCAAGAGCTATGCCGAAGGCTAATGGCGACTTATGATAGGCGAGAGCTCGGCATCCTTAAGAAGGGCATCTCCGACAAGGGGGTATCTACCCTGAGGTATTCTCATTGAAGGTGGGATATTTGTGAGGTAGACCTAGTACCCTTAGGTAGAGGTCGACCTTGGCATAGAGATAGACCTGGCATCCCCACATGGTGAGGTAAAAGTCAAGGCAT